>CM058232.1:83801666-84329712 GCA_030180135.1 Orychophragmus violaceus | reverse complement strand
TCATTGTATTCATATGAGGTTAAACAAAGAAATTTTGAATGCAATGCGAGTTTTTCTTATAAGTTGTTAAGATTACTCTTTTATGAACTTAATAACTAAAACTCTTATTTATCTCTAAATTTCAGCTATGACAAGCACAAACAATCAAAACACTTTCTCGATCCGGTATGTCCTTGAGATGGACAAACTGAACGGATCAAATTTCTTGACTTGGTCGCGGAACCTGAGACTAGTTCTCAGGCATGAGAGAAAGGACTATGTCCTTGAGAAAGCTCTCCCCGAGAGGATCGGATCCAAAGCCAGTCATGCAGTATATAATGCTTGGAATAAGCATTATAATGATGCGGTAGATGTGCGTGGTCTGATATTGGCTACCATGCACTCAGATTTACGGAAGCAATATGAGAACATGGAGTCGCCAATAGAGATGATCAGCAGCCTGAAATTGAAATTTCAGGAGCAGGTAAGAGTGGAGAGATACCAGTTGGTTAAATCTCTCACTAGCTGCAAGCTACCGATGGATCATCCAGTAAGTCCTCATATCAGTAAAGTGATGGGTTACATTGATAACCTGAGGAAACTGGATTATCCAGTTAGCCAAGAATTGGCAACTGATATCATTCTGCAGTCACTGCCGTCAAGCTATGATGAGTTCGTAAGGGACTATATCAAGAAAGGCTTAACGAAGACGTTGACTGAACTGCATGACATGCTCAAAACAGTTGATCCAAACGTGAAGAGCACCCTGTACAATCTCATGAATGAGAAGGGTAGGTTTACTAAACCTAATGCTGACAAGGGTGAAGACAATGTTGTCCAGATTTTGAATCATGGCAAGCGTGTGTCTTCTGAGCCCGAGTCAGATACCTCTTACGTTGGTAAGTGCTGCTACTGTAAAGAGACTGGGCATTGGAAAAGAGATTGCATTAAATTCATGGAAGATTATGAGGAGTTAAAGTTGATGTATGAGACTACTTCCTCAGGTATTCATGTTATTACTTCAAGTTATACCTTGTAGGTATTGGATACTGGTTGTGGCACTGATATTTGTTATAATATGCAGAGCCTGAGCAACAGTAGAACGTTGAAGGAAGGGCAAGTGGAACTGCGTGTCTGGAAGGAGCTTGGGATGCTGCCTCAGCCATAGGGTTTTCACTTGTAGATGCCTTTGAGGCTTGGTTTTATTAAGTAATTGCTACAATGTACCTGCTTTAAGCAGAGTTGTTTTTTCATTTTCTTTTGAAGAATTTGAATGTTTTCATTTTGATAAAGACAAGCTTTGTTCTTTTGATCTTAATGAAATGTTAATTGTAGCACCCTATTCAAGGAATGGGTTTTATGTCTTAAACCAAAGAGTGCCTAAATATAACATAAATACCGAATTGGTTTAAATCTGATGAATTAAACCTGATTTTTCTTGGCATAAATGTTTTGGTCACATAGAGTAAGTCAGATTCAGAAACCCCATAGTTATGGACTTTTGGGCTCATTTGAATGGATATCTTATGAGACTTGAATTCTGCTTACTGGACCAAAAGACAAAGGGCCCATCTTAGCCGAGCTAGAGAAAGGCCCAAAGGCTTATTGGAGATTGAACATACTCATGTATGTGGTCCGATGAGCAGTAATGCCAGAGAAAATTTCCTGCACTTCATTGTCTCTACTGATTACTTCAGTGAGTGTGACTGTGTTCATTTGATGAGACACAAGTCGGAATTCTTTGACATGGTCGAAAGAGTTCCAAAATGAAGTATAGAATCTGAATGACAGAAGTATTAAGACTCTGGATTAAATCACGAGTGAGAATACTTAAGTCATTGATTGTGTGATCATCTGAATGAGTGTGAAGTCGTTTCACAGCTCATTTCTCCTGAAAACCTAGAGGTGTTTCTGTGAGAATGAATCAGATCTTATTAGAAATGATTAAAGATGAGTCACACGAATCTTCCATGATATTCTCTAAGAATAACGCTCTAGAAATATCTAAGTTTATGCTGAAATAGTTCCACCAATATCAGTTGAAAGACACCACGTAAATGTGGATTGGAATCGATCCAAATTCGTCTTTACTGAGTATTTGTAATTGTGCTACTTCGCTGGTTGTCCTAGGGAAACCAAGGCTTGTTACTTTTACGTCCATTCTGTTTTCTAAGAAGGGAAGTTACTTTCCAAGAAGAACAGTGGGAGTAAAAGTATAACTCGAAGAAATTCGAGAAATACAGGAGGCTGCTCAACCTGTTGAGGGAGAGCAACAGATGGATTTACAGATTTCTGTAGAATCTGCACCTGTAAAGCCTGAAGTTCGCAGATCTGAATGAATCAGATACTAATCCGAGAGTGATTTCTCATCATTAGTTGAATCTGATGATCATTGAAAGTTCGCATGATCTGATGATCATTGAAAGCGACGAATCTGCGAAATTCAAAGAAGCGAAAGTGAGCCCGGACTGTGAGCCCGGACTCCGAAAATTACACTATGTGTAAGTTAGCTTCATTGATCCATTCATGGATGGAAGCAAACAAACATATCGGAGTTGGAATCTTCGTTCTGTTGAAGTAGTCAAGGTTTTGACTCGAACAGGAACGAAGCGGAACTGTGCGTTTACTAAAAGATAAGTGGGAGCAATATTGCAATTCTCATAGTGTATGTCGATGACATACTGATTCTCGAATATAACGTCCCAATGCTGCAGTCGGTAAAGGACTGGATTGGGAGTTGGTTTTATGAATGATATGAATAAAGCCACGAAGTTCTTGGATTTTGGATCTAAAGATAGAGATCCAAAAGAGCTGGTAGGACAAAGTCAGGATTCTTAAATTGACAAAGTCCTACACGTAATCAGCAATCCAAGAAGGGTTTTATGCCAATGTCACATGGCAATTCATTAAGCGAGATATAGTGTCCTGCGATATCTGCTGAGCTTGAATGCATGGATAGGATTCCATATGCGACAGAAATTGGATCTATCATGTATGCCATGACACGTACTTGTTTTGATATTGCTTTAAAGTTAAGCAAGACAAGTAAAGACCAGTCAAATCCAGCAAAGAATCACTGGATTGCCGTAAAGAATATTCTGAAGTATTTGAGGAATACTTAGGATAAG
Source organism: Orychophragmus violaceus (assembly GCA_030180135.1). Classification (NCBI taxonomy): domain Eukaryota; kingdom Viridiplantae; phylum Streptophyta; class Magnoliopsida; order Brassicales; family Brassicaceae; genus Orychophragmus; species Orychophragmus violaceus. The sequence goes on along the minus strand of CM058232.1, from coordinate 84,326,605 downwards.
TTCTTGATTTACGGAGAAAGTGAGGTGCTACAAGTCGATAGAGTCTGAAAGGCAAGTTTCCAATAGACAAAGATACTTCCTGGTCACAGTCCGGCTATATCTTGTGTCTATCTGGCGGTGCAAGGCACTGTAGCTGACTCCATGACTTAAGCTGAACATTTCGCAGCTTGAGAAGCGGCGAAAGAGGTTGTTTGGAAAGTAGAGTTCATCACTGAACTAGATTTGATTCCCAGCGTAGTTAAGACTAGCTGCACATCAAAGGTCCAAACACCTTGAGGATAGGTATAACCTATTCCGCGAGATAAATGACAGAGGTGTTAAGTAGATAAGCAAGTTTCATCGAATGAGAATGTTGTTAATCTATTAACAAAGCCACTCCTTATGCCTAAGCACGAGTCGCGGACTGTAGCTGTAGGATGAGTGAAATTAAGATGTAGTCTTAATTTCAGTGGGAGTTTGTAAAGGGCTTTACTTAGTTATTTTGAAGGGTTCATGAAAACATAGCATTTTATGTTTGTGAAATCTAATGATTTCTGGATTATTTTAACTGTGATATAAAATAATCGTTCCAAAATGATTCATGTCATTATATATGGGCCATCGAAGTACATGAGTAGACTTGATCCTGAAACCCCATATTTAACGAAGTGACATAAATCAGAGTGTCCATAGTCGAAGGTTGTTGAAATTGGAACAACAACAACCTGTTGAGACTAGATTGTGTTGAGACTTATGACCAAGTTTCGAGGGGTCATAGATGCGCGGCATCAAAGTCGACACATAGGTATATGTAGGGGAGCATATGACCGGACATGGCCCGCTAATGAGAACTCTGCAAGATATTAATATCTGTGTCATAAGAAGTTCTCATATACGACTATAGAGTATAGTCCTTAGACCTGAGTTCGCATGCATGTGGCTGCACATGGAGTAATGCGCTTTGATCATTGTCTAACGTTGTTTCGTAACTGGGAGCTATACGGACCTTGGTTGGGTGTATTATGAATTGTGTAGTTCATAGTGATGGAACAAGACGGGATTTGTCCCTGCCGTTTAACGGAGGTAATATCTCTAGGCCAATCGGAGACTTGATAGCTGGTAAGAGAGTGGCCACTCCCAAACGGACTTGCCCAAGTCGTTTGCATTGTCAGTATCAAATCTGGTCCGATGAACATGGTCTGGCTATATAAGGATGACACGCATCTTGCCTTATGCCAGATCGAGATATTGAGACAAAAGGATTAGGGAATGTAGGATTCCAGTACAATCGGAAGATTGTTGGGAATGTCCTTTGTAGAATTCCAGTACAAGTGGGAGATTGTTGGGAATGTCCTGAAATCTACCGTACTATCTCTAGAAAGTATGATAAGTGTCGAGATCAGACATAAGTCATAAGTACTGGGTGATCATGATGGCTTGCTAGAGTCCGCTCTTGATCTATAAGTTTAAGACTTATTACCAGTATTGTATGATCCCTAAGGGTCACACACCATAGCTAACGGGAAAGTTAAAATGGAATTAATACGGTAAGATGCAAGGCATTTACTGTATTTGTACAGAGAGACTTGGGCCATTAGTTAATTACTTGGGCCCATATCGAGATACAGGACTTGTGTCGATCGACACAGGTATATGTGTCGGTCGACACAATAGCGAAACCGAAACATCAGTTTAGGTTTTTGACGAGTCGAGATAAATAAGAAGGGAGTCTTATTATTTCGATAGAGTCTGCGAATCTGAAAACTGGCCGTCCTGTTTCTCTCTGTTTCCTCCAACTTTGGTCTAGCAGCCGTCCCGTGCTTGTAAGAGTGTGGATACACGAGGAGGAGCCGATTCTAATCAGCTCTAATCTGATCTCGACATTACAATCATTCCGCTGCAAAAGGTAATGTCCAGGTTTGTTTTATGATTCAGTTACAAGAACCTAGATCTGTTTAAGATTATGTGTTAGGTTGCAATCTGTTAATTGAACCATGAACACACCATAATCCAACAAGAAGAAGATATTTTCTCTTACTCTTGACAATGCATCTTCTAATGATAATATGCAAAGCATACTTAAAGATCAACTATCGTCACGTCATGGTTTGTTATATATGTGATGGTGAATTCTTCCATATCAGATGTTCTGCACATATCCTCAACCTCATTGTGCAAGATGGTTTGAAATGTATTGAGGGTACTTTGCATAAGATTCGAGAGACAGTAAAATGGATTAAGTGGTCAGAAGGAAGAAAAGACATGTTTATAGATTGTGTTAAAGATGTTGGTCTTGAATATTGAGCTGGTTTGAAGATGGATGTTTCCACCGGATGGAATTCTACTTACTTGATGCTTGATAGTGCCCTTAAATATTGACGTGCTTTCTCTTTACTACAAAGAGCCGAGAGAAATTACAGATATTGTCCTTCAAATGAGGAATGTGATAGAGCAGAAAAAATACATGCTTTCTTAGAACTATTTTATGATATCACCAAATTATTTTCAGGTAAGTATTTTTTAATATTTTATAACTTTACACTTTTTGCATGTTATTTTATTATGTAGTTATTCAATTCTGTACACATATATACCACTCACGTAACATATTATATTTTGTATATAGTTTTGTGATGATTGTGACACACTGACACACACGTAACACATAAAAAGGCCATTCAATTAAAGTGTTTGAGTGGTGACACTCACGTGATGATTGTGACACTCACGTAACTTTTTTTTTGGATTAGGTACTAGCTATTTTACGGCAAATTTGTATTTTGCCCAAATTTGAAAGATTGAGTGTTTGTTGAACAATTACTCAAAAGATGGTGACAATGATCTGAAACTTATGGCAGTTGAAATGAGAAAGAAATTTGGTAAATATTGGGAAGAGTATAGTACCATTCTAGCGATTGGAGCCATTCTTGATCCGAGAATGAAACTAGAGATATTGAGATATTGTTTTGACACTCTTGATCCAAGCACTAAAGAAGCAAAGGTAGAAGTTGTGAAGAAAAAATTAACCTTACTCTTTAATCAATATAAGAGTTACACTCCTCCAAGTTCAACAAATGTGTCTTCTTCTTCACGTGGAACATGAGGTTTTACCAAAACCCAAAATGTGGGACGGTTGACTGCGTTTAGTGTAAGTTTTTTTCTCTTATAAATTTAGTTTAAGTTTATAACATTTTTATTATTTAATTGTTATTCAATTTGGGTTCGTTTATAATAGGATTTCAAAGCGTATGAAAAACGCACTCTTGCTGAAGAAGGAAAGTCTAAATTGACTTTGTATTTGGAAGACGATAGGTTGGAACTGACTTTTTATAAAGACTTGGATGTATTAGAATGGTGGAAAAGTCTTTTTTTTTTTGAATAACTAATGGTGGAAAAAGTCAGACACAACGTTATGGTGAATTATCTCGTATGGCATGTGATGTTCTAAGCATTCCAATAACTACAGTGGCATCAGAGTCTAGTTTTAGTATTGGTGCGCATGTCTTAAACAAATACAGAAGTCGTCTTCTACCAAAACACGTTGAAGCACTTATTTGTACACGCACTTGGTTGGATGGTTTTACCTTTCATGATCCAGGTAACACTATTTATAGACTTTCATTTTTATATAAATTGTACATGTCAAAATCTAATAATTGTTTTCTACTTTTTATATTATATGTAGCTCTTGAGGACGATGATAAATTGGAAATCGATGAAGAAGATCTTAGTGTGGAAAAAGCTGAAATTCCTACTACTTAGAGATTATTTGTTTTACTTTTTTAGTTGGTGTTATAATTTATTATATTTTACTATGTTGGTTATGATTGTTTTATTACATTGTTTTTTTTTTTTAAATTTCAATTGGATTTCTTATAACATTTAAATTTATTATATAGTAATATTATTATTCTAAAACTAATTAAAAGTTATAAAAACACAAAAGCCCGAAAAGCCCAGTTAGGGTCGGGCCGGGCTTTAGAATCTAAGCCCAAAATTATTTCGGGCCGGGCCAGCCCGATTGACACCCCTAGAGAGGCTGCACCATTAGGGCTAAACTCCTTAGGGTTTTTAGTTTAAACTTTCTTAATGATTAACAAATGAAAAGAGGCTATAAAATAGCCTTTAAGTTTCGAATACAAACATGGGCCATGGGCCAATCGAACTCAGCAAAATTAATAGAAGAAAAATACACAAAGACTTAAAGAAATAAAGAAAGGGCGCCGGCATGTCTCTTCTAATGGACGGGCCTAGGATCACCTCATTAAAAACCATGTAAGGAAAATTCATTTGGGATAAAACCTTACAAGGGAAAAAGAATATGATCTTCGTCTAAGAGGCAGTCCGGTCTAAGAGTCGTCAGACTCAATGCTGAAGATCATGGTCGGTCGGACAGTCTTGAGTAACGGCCATGGGACATCGGGTCAAGTGGGTCGACGGCTTCTTTCTTAATCATCTTCTGGGCCAGCTGGTACAAAACAAGCTGTTCATGGTCAAGCTGGTCCAACTGGGTCATGATATCATCTATTCTTGTCCTGGAGAACAGCTGCTCCATCGCTTGGTTGAAGTCATCCCGAAGTTGTCTCTGTCCGGACCGCGTCCGTGGGACGTTCCTCATGGTTGGGAACTGGTCGACCAACCTCATGGTCGAGGCCGGTACATTTTGATTGTCCGGGTCGGGTTCGGATGATCCGATGTCCTCATCAATTCTGGTCAAGCGAATCGAGCGAAACCTGAGGTTGAGCTGGAGACTAAGAATGAGACTGAGACCACATAGCCTATTAGTTCCACTTCAATTGTTGCTCTATCTGAGCCACTTTCTAAGTTCTTTGGCACTGGTGAGACAAAGATGACGGAGGAAGAGATTATTCGGCATGTTTGGGAATACATAAAACTCAACAATTAGAAGTGGGTGTTGAAATACTCTGGATGATCATTTATTTATTCCTAAAAGTATCCCATTTGCTGATAACAAAAGCATCTTTTGTTTGTGGGATTCCTCCATAAAATATTGCTTCTTGAAATGCCACAAACATGGAAACTAAGCACCCTTTATTCTAATTTTCAATCTATTCTTAGGACCCGGTAAATCCAATAGCTATTTAGTGCGATGAAAAGCTCCTAGATCTTCTTAGATGTGAAAGCATTTCACTGTGGGGATAAATGAGATGTCAAGCGGTCTTGATATCTTCTTGTTCTGCAGAACCATAAATGATAAAAGGTATAACTTTTAACACCAATACCTTTGTTATGTAGCTCTCTTATTAGACTTTTATTGTAGTTTAAAAGTCTCATTTAGGTTCATGTTTCAATGTTCATCAAAGAAGACATTCTGCGAACAAAGATCTAAGAAACTAAAGAAAACGCGTCTAAGTTTAGTCTCTAAATGTATCTATCTATATTTGATTTAAATGCTTAAATTCGAATTATAGTTAACTCTCTATACTTTATGGTGATTTAATCTTGACGACAAGTAGCCATAGCTACCTATTGTTTTAAATTCTCACGGGAATTTGTTTCTTTGCTTCTATGCGCAAAGAGGTGGACGAATGTAGGAGGAAGATGTGCCCATTCTAACACCTGCATGTTTAGAGGTCATGGTTGGGCAGAAATGGAAGTTTCAAGTGAAGGTATGTTTCTTCAACTTTGGAGCTATGAGGAAGACTATAACAGTCTCACGAGCGCAGATTCGGAGGCATAGACCAAAGAACAAACCAATGAGAAGGACACCTCTGGCACTACAACTGCACTTGACACAGCTTATGTAAAGAGTACTCAGCTGATAGATGACGCCAAAAAGAATGGAAACGACCACATTACAAGTGAGCAATGAACCCTTATATGATTCCTGCTTTATATCATGTTTACTAAAAACTCTATTATGCTTTCCTATTCTTCCATTCGAACAACTATTACGCTAACCTAGTTTCAAACATTCCCAGTGCATATCATCGTCTATGCAAACTGTCCGCCAAACAAGGATGAACAACAACTAATACCAACTCCCCAGCTCTCCCTAGCACTGTCATCTTCAAATCAGACACACCACATCGTTTTCCCGTATGTCCAAATTCTACAACTTCTAAATCAGCCATGCACAAGTTTAATTATCGTCTCAGATTGTGAATCTCAAACAGAGAGACGAAGCCATAAAAATATAAGTATTCCCATTTATAGATTATATTTTGTTCTTTAATCATACCTCAGATTATTATTATTTTTGAAAAAGGTTATAAAAGGATATAGTAGCATTTCTTTTGCCCTGAATCCATAATAAACCAAAAAAATAACTGCAAAATATAAAATAAAACTAAAAGACATTGAAAGTTTACATGGTTAACCGAAAGAAAAATGCTAAAATATTGACTTCAGTATTTCCATGGTCTGATGTGTTAAATCTATTTGTGCAGCCAAATTCGTTGTTCCTTTCTCTTCCTAAGAATAAGTCATAACAAACAAAAATTTGTAAATAGCCAATCATTTATATAATAGAGTCTGATATATTTATTATTACCTTAGTTGTTGATGCTGCACTGACTTTCCATTTTTGAAGAATTAAGTTTTAAAACAGGAGTACAATCAAGTGATATTTTCAATCTGAATCATGCCGAAAATAAGAGAATACTAATTCGAGAAGGAAAAAAATGAACGTGAATAAAATGTAGTCATAAATCTGTACATTCAAAACCTATAAAAAAAATAAAAAATGATGGTGAGATGAAACAATTGGAAAGAAAGGAGAGCAAATAGAGGAACAAATTATTTGACTGGAAATTATATAGACGATTGAATAATTTGAAATCGTTCTTTGACTTGGTAGTTATGACTTGGAGTTATAGATGACATGATTCATCTTTGAAAATGGTTGGGTGGTAATAAAATAAAAATTAGAGATTTAACTTTTTACAGATTCAGAAGGGATCGTGGAGTTCTTTTTGGTTACCATTTGTTTTGGAAAAATTGTCTAATTTTGTAATAGGCTCATAAAACTTAACCATTATCTCCATAATTAGTTAATTTTATTGTTTTGTAAAATATTTACCATGTGGCAAAATTTGATTTATCATGTAATTTGTGTTTTATATAATACACGATATTGAACTATATATAAAGCTTTGGGCCTATAACTTATAATAGATTACGAGGTCCACAATGATACGTGATGATTAAGCAACAAAATAGACTTTGGATCACTTATTGCTCTAATTGTGATAAAGACAACTCCTTGCCGATAATAGGTGTTCTCTCTTAAAATACTCTCTAGGACTCGCAGCATTAGATTTATTTTTGTTAAACTGTTGTGCTTATGGTCATGAAAGTCTCTTCTAAGCACTCGCAACATTATTCTTTTGTAACTCTTTTGCACTTATGGCCGTCTGTAAGCTCTTTTGTTAAGACTAACCTATCTTTCTCTTCTAGGAGAAAGCATGGTGTAAATAAAATACTGATGTAAATTACAATAAAGTTGCATATATAATAACCAGATTGACAAAAAGGCTCCAACTTAGTCTATATCTCCATCTACCAACAAATACCTTTGTGTACATGATCAAATATATTATTACTAAAACAGCATTTTGTTACTAAAATTATCTCCACAACACTAATAAGAATAAAAAGCACTACCAATAAACGTTTTATAAAATATAAAACTATACAGTAAAATCGGATAGAGTGCATTGGAAAACAATGACGTGGAATACGTAAAACATATACAATGACCAGAGGGATGACAAGGGAATATGATGGACATTGTCAGAAGGAGTGTCTCGAAAAATAAATAAGCAACTACCATGATACATTTAGTTACCCAACACCACAACGGAACAGAAATGTACTAAATAACTCTAATTTAAAAGACATGTTGTATAAGGAAAAATATACTAATCTAATAAGAACAAACTAACTCTTTGCATGTTTACAAAACATGAAAATGAAACTGGGACAAGTAAGAGCAGATCAAATCGTAAGAAGGTTAGTTATGAATGGGTAGAAGTGGTCGTTGAGATATATTACAAATGTTTGCATTTCAATTATGTGACTAGGATCTATGGTACATGAGATTAAAAACTTATTAAATAGGTCGTCACGAAGTATAACATTATCCTGGAACTCAAAATATTCGTCGGGAGACAAAATCATACTACCATTATATAGATTATATTTAAGATTGAATAACAAAATAGAGTTCAATAAACAAATTCTACAATTGAAATCTCGCGCATGAGGGGATGTCACTTTAATATTTTTAGACACTTTAAACAACTGAAATAACAAACATATCTTCATCCTTTAACTTTTCCATAACTAACTTACCCCTAATAAACTTAGCTTTTATAACCGTTTCATTTGTATCCTCATCTCTCGTTATCTCATTCTTTCCCTTTCTTTCATTTTTTTCTTTATTTTTCTTTATTTTCTCTTTTTTCTTTCTTTTATCTCCTTTATTTCTATTTCTCTCTATATTATTTTGGTTTTAAAAAACACTAAATATTTTTATATGATAAAATATATTTTATCTACATTATGACATTTGATATATTTTTGTAACTTTGGATCAAATTTTGTGAACATTAAAGAAATATAGCATGAATGGTTCATATGATTCAAATCTAGTGTATAAATATAAAGTGAATGATTATTTCCTGTGTCTATGTCGACACATATTCATGTTAAACAAACTATGATAAACAATTTTTCCACCATTATAAAAGTCATTATTGCATTAGTGTATGTTCATTTAATATCACTTTATATATGTTATTTCTCATATCCAAGTTGACATGTTTACATGTACATTTGTATGTGGACACACTTTATGATATTATATAGTGGAATAAGTATACAAATAACATAGAAAACATAGTGTGATAGTGTACACTTTTATTGGACCAATGTCAGTTTAAGGTGGACTTTCGATTAACATTGATATGAATGATACATATGATTAAGATCTAGTGGATAAATATAGAGTGAATGTATATCTAAGAAACATATTCAAGATATTAGTCTCATCTTTACTAAGTTAGTATTCATTTTGGATAATATATTGTGGAATAATCATTTACGAGAATGTAGACAAAGAAATGCCGAAAGTTATTGCTAAATGGTGTACATGTTGATTTATAAAATGGTGTTCATGTCGATTGTAAAATGGTGTCCATCTGCATAGTCCTTGTATGCATAGTCCATGTTTAAACAATCTACCTTCACTCTCTAATTTCGTCCATTTCGACACTTTTCTTTATACGATTGTATGTGGACACTTTTAGTGTACATTTATATGTTTTCTCAGTACTATTTTCACATATGTAAACAATACATATGTTTTTCTGATGTATTGTCCACCATATATGAGATACTTTCTAATTTAAAGCAATGCCGAGAGTTATTACTAAATGGTCTCCACATAGTTTATAAAATGTGTGTCATAATATAGAGAAAAATGTAACTTATAATACAAAACATTATATTTCTCTAAAAGCTTAGAAATTGAGAGAGAAATAAGATTGTAGAAACATAAATGATAGATAGAGAATATATTAAAATAGAAGAGAAAGAAAGAAAAAAAAAGCGAGAGGGAGAGAGAGAGATTGAAATGAGATTTCTTTTGAACAAACCAAACTGAAATCTCTTAGTTGACGAGATAATTTGGGCATTTTGGACATAAAATAGTGTACAATGCATAAGTGCCCTATTGTGTAATATTCAAATCATAAAGTGCTTCATAGTGTTAATGCCTATTTGAAATACTTCAGTAAATATTTGACCTTCGAACCAACACATTTTTTTCCAAAGAGCTTTCATATGAAAGGAAAAAATAACTACTAAGATTATATGAAATTTAAAGAGAAAGAGGGAGAAGGCCCACTGCAAAACATAGCAAGTGATAGAATAGAAGTAGCATTAGACAATAATAAGTTAAAGAACTCAGATTGACCAAAATCTAACCAAGTTTTCACCACATCTAAATGTAACAGTTTTGAAGGGCAGTGGCTTTATCTTTCACCGCTCACTTTACTTTGCCGATTAGAACATATGGACTAGTAAAGAGGCCATCATGAAAAAATCTATTGCGCTCTTCGATAGCTCGTAAATTCAAGCATTCCACACATGAGTCGTAGCAAGAGTAGTGATATCTCTTCTAGGAGCAAGAGACATCCATTGTAAAACCAGATCCCAGTGTGAAGAAATCAGCTGGATCCGAAGACGGTGGGTGAAAGTGGACCAGACCTCCAAGGAGAAACATCACCAAAAAATAAGTGATTCCTTATTTCTGGATAAAGACCACAAAGCAAACATGTACTCTCCACATCTGCACCCCACAAAGAGATCATGTTGAGAGTATTGTTACAGTTGAGAATGAACAACCAAGACTTAGTCGCGTGCTTTGGAATCAATTGAATTCCACACTAGATGACTCCACATCACATCAGACTTTATAGGCCTAATCGCTTTCCAAATTGATTGGAGTAAAAGAGAGAGAACTTGATATCGTCAATGGACGAAATATGAGTATCATTCCTATCGAGAGGTTGATTGACGCGATTTTGTTCAGCATTTGAAACTGAAGATCAGATCTAGCCGACAGTTCCAAAAGAAGTTTTTGGAGCAGCCGCTGACTAGGGCATATAAAGAAATTCCTAGGTCATAAGGACCATGAGAGCCAATGAACTGAATGAGATGACCAATCTTAGTCCAAGGATCCCTCAAAAAATTAGGTGGAATCATCCCTTCCCCAGAGATTCACAAGAAATCATTAGTCCGAAAACGCATTTTAAGCATCCTACAAAATTTTGGAAGATAGAATAGGAATCCTGCTTCAAAGATCAAAAAAAACCATCAAAGAGGTATTTACTTTTACACCAGGAAACCCATATCGAAACTGCACTAAAATAGAGCATCTATATAAATTTAAGCCCAAAGATCTCATTTCATGATATAATACTCCTCAATCCATGACCCCCTTCACACTTGGGATAGCAAATATTTTTCCAAGAAACTTTAGCTCCAAGCGGTTTATCAAGACATTCATGCCTAAGAAGAATTCAAGCTAATAATTAGCCTAATAACCTTCTTAGGCAGAAGGAAAGCCGATGTCCAAAACCCAACAATCCCCGAAATAAACTTTGAGATAAGTCACAAACGCCCAGCCAAACTTAAGTGTCGAGGAAGCCAACCGTTTAATTTCCTGAGAATCTGAGCAAGCAGCGGATCACAGTCTCTGATGCTTAGGCGCAGAGTACATAAGGGCAAAGCCCAAATAGAGAAAATGAAGGCTCTGAGGAAGGAGGGAGAATTTATCTATAATCATGTTCATAGTCTGCTGAGGGATTCTTGAAGTAAACATAAAGGTCTTTTAGATATTTACCTGAAGACCCGAAAATTTTCTAATTGCGAGAGAACACTTAAGACCCAACAAAGAGATTTTCTATCCCATTTAAGAAAATAAGAAGATCATACACAAATGAGAGATGGGTTAAAAGTTGATATGCACAACCAGGGTGCCAATCCAAGATCCCATCGTCACCCGCATTATTGAGCATGATGGAGAGTATATTCATAATCATTACAAAGAGAGTGGGGGAAATGAGGTCTTCCTGTCTCAAACCAGTCATTCATATTAAAAACCTTGAGGTAACACCATTTATGCTCATGGAGAAAGAAATAATATAAACACATGCTCTTACCCAAGAGATGAAATCATGCGGCACCAGATAAGATTTAAGCGCATATAAAAGGAAATCTCATCTAACCGAATAAAAATCATTAGGAATGTCGACTTTAAGAGTAATATTGGTAGAAAGGTCAGACATGTGTACCATTCAGAAATTCAGAGGCCAAAAGGACTTTTTCTTGTAAGAGCCTATCTTTAAGGAAGGCAGTTTGGTTAGGTAAGATTATGTTCAGAAAAACCATCTTCAAACGTGTAGAAACAAACTTAGTAATGAGCTTATATAAGGTATTGAGGCATGAAATCGACCTGAAGTCTTTGATATTCTATGACCCTCTCTTCTTTGTGATGAGAACCAAAGAAGTGGATTTCATAACCGAAGGCATGAAAGAAGATGTAAATAATTTTTAACTGAAGCAATGACTTCTGAACTCAAAATATCCCATGACGCTTTTAAGAATACCTCCGGTAACCTTCTTGACCTGTATTACGGCTAAGCTTGAAGACCGTGGACTTAATCACCATGGCAACCAACTTGTCTTGCTCAAAAATAGAGTAGCCAACAACAACGATTCAATTTAGGCAAGGAAGGACATAAAGAACCCTTGAAAATTTTCAGAGTATATTATGGAAGTGTGTCATAGTAAGTGATTAACCTTCTCAAGTGAAGAAGATCTTGAAGCATCATGTCAAAACAAGTGCTAAATTTCATTTCCTGAGTTCCGAACCATCATAATTCTGAAGAAAAAACGTGTACACAAGTCGCCAGATTCTAGCCATTTAATCCGCAATCTCTGCCAAAAGAAATTATCTTCTGAAAGTTTAAGAAAGATCCACTTATCTCTTGCTCATTGCTCAGAACGGACGTTTGAAGGAGTAGGATCTTCAAGAACCTTCCTCTGCACTTATTTTAGTTATGAATCAGCTTCCTTAATCCTTTTCTCAATGCAACTAAATTTTTACTTAGAAATCAAATTAATAAATCTTTTTCAGACATTTCAGTTTGTAGCAAAGGCCAGCCAAGTAGAAGCTTCATCTCCCAAATTTTCCCAAGCGATCTTCAAGGAAGGGATGAAGGAAGGAGGAGTCATGAGAGAACTATTAAACTTAAAAGTCTTTGTGCCAAAGGTAGGGATATGTGTGTTTAATCTAATAAAGCACGGTGTGTGATCAGAAAACTCAGGCGGTTCAAAAGAACAATGGCTTTGAGGATATTTTAAGATCCATTCTTCATTCTCCAAGTATTTGTCTAAACGCTTTGCTAAAGGATCAGAAGGACGGTGATTTGACCAAGTAAACAGAGGTCCTTAAGACATCAAATCAAATAGACACAAATCCCATAGAAAAGCCGAAAACTCCCTCATTTGACAAGAATGTGATATGCAATAAGGATTAGAGATTCAAATGGAGATATAATTTCGTTGAAATCTTTGCATACTATCCAGACTTTTCTTCCCACCACAATGGTTGATGAATGTAGAACACAAAAAAAGCCAATGACATTTCCTTTCTTGCCAGTCATTGGATGCATTATGCATAGACGACAGTAAAGAAGTAGAAATCTCCATCCTCTAAAAAAACTTGAACCGTCATTGATTGAGAATCGCCAAAGAGAAGCTTAACCTTGATTGAATTCCTATAAATAATCCAGATCTTTCCAAGCTCTGAAAATTGATGATTTGCCAAAAAAAATTAATTCGTACCGATATTATTTAGAATATTAAATGTATTTACCTCTTTCACGTGCCTTTACAAAAGGGCACCAATACATATATTTTTATTATTCAGCCATGAAGCCAGAAGGCGATGCTTTGTGAAATAATTGATGCCACACACATTCCAAAAAAAGATATTTGACATATATGAGTTAGGATTGGTGACGAGCCTTTAGGACAAGGGGAAGTGCACCACTAGAGCCATTAGAGTAACAATCTAGTTTGTGCTGTTTCTTCTTCTGCTACTTTTTCCTAGAAGACGAAGAGGGCGAGGATTGGCTGAACTTTCTATCATAGAACTCAGTAATAGGAGAGTGTGGCAAATCCAGGGTTTCATTATCCGAATAAGGTTTCAAAACGTCAAAGGAATTATAGATCATCAAGTTATCTTGCTTAAGTTTTGTTGCTGCAATATTTTGAGTAGCCGCTTTGGTTACTAGAATAAAGGAATGCACCAAGTCTCCAACAGATGAAGAAGACTGATTAGAAACATTCTCAACTAACTGATTATTAATTTCATTAACCTCCTTTTCATTTGCATCTTAACCAAGTCGGTGACTATTACTGACGGAGCAGGAATAGATAAGGACGATTCACCATTCTGATTTAAACTCACTACCCTTACAAGTAGAGCAGACCTCAATATTGTAGCTTGATTAGAATAATCGTTAACCTTATCCATGGTCAGTAATTAGACAGGCAAATTTATATCAAATGGCACAAAATTAGGAGCATGAGCAGAAGGAGAAGCCCTAATGCTGCCAGCAGATTTATCTTGATGTCGAGAAGGAATTTTAGATGCCACCAAAGCTTTTTGAGTCTCTAACTGGAGCAAGAAATTGATTACGATCTAGAGGTCATAAGGCTGCCTTCCCGCCAGTCCCATTGCCAGTGGGGCAAAGAGAAGGGAGCAAGAGTAAGAGACGTTGAGTATCTCGACCGTCCATCCTCACGTTCAACTTCCACGAAGGAAGATAGCTGAGCAGTAAGGTCCATTACAACCTTGACTTCAACCGAATCGTTAATGTAAAAGACTTAGCTTCAACTATCTCACTTAAAGGTTTCAAGATTATAGTCAGCCTTCATCCGTGATAAGGTTGAAGGGACTATGGGATAGCTATGCCCATATTGGAGCCCAGTTTAGATATAGTGGATCCAAGCTAAAGGATGCTTTCCTTTGAGTGACAAAACGGAGAATCCTCAACACGCCATAAGTCATAATTCAAGATTTTTTTGCCGCAAATATATTGAGGGAACATGAAAAAGAACGCATTGCTAGTAATATTATGAATCATAACCCGCCTATCCTTTCCTCACATGTTTTTAAGAACCACTCCCCTCCCAAACTTTCCCATACGAGGAAGCTTTACCATAAAATATTCTCACTATATAATCTGAATGAGCGTGAGCTCCATATTCAAATATTGTGTTTGGTGTTTTAACACGCGGAGTACCAGATGTAGACATGGTGACATGGATGTTTTTCTTAGGGAATTTTGAGGCAGCCTTTGCTCTTGCAGCCAATTGTAAGAAGATTCCTTAAGATTAGTACCCATAGCAGGATCTTCACAAGATCAATGCAAGGGGATAGAAGCAACACTAGGCTTTCCAAAAACCGAAGTAGCATCCTTTAGAAGAATAGGCTTTGTAACAGCAGACTGAGCTATAGGCTGATCCGTATTATCTGCAGTCGTAGAAATCTCAGAAGCCGGAGCCAAATTACCCATAACCAATGAAGCATGATCCACAAATTGGGTACACAAGGAGACCAAATCAGGAGTGACAGTTGACTAAGCAGCCACATCAACTTAAAAAGAAGAGGGAGAGACATTCACCATTACAGTGTCCGATGAAGAACCTCCAGCAATTTGGGATGTAGAAGAAATGGTGGAAGACGGCGAGGGATTGATAAAGAGGAGGCCGAGAGAAAGCGAAAGAGCTGGCGGCAGCACATTGTCACCGGCCATTAATGGCAAAGCGGAGAAGTTAGCGAGATGATTAAAAGTTTTGATTTTTTTAAATCGCATTTTTTATCGCCTGAATCGATGTTTTTTTCTTCATGTGAGATAAGACACTTCAAACCAACACATCATATGGCTAAGTTTAAGTTATCCAACATCCAACCTGCCACAAAATACTTAATTACTTTAGAAGGACCAAAATAATTTCTCCAACTAATTGTGTTATTGTGTTATTAATTATAACCATCTGTAATCACGTACATAATTAGCGAGGTCGCATGATGATATGGTGTCGGGCTTGAGTTCCGTGTTTGGTTCGTGATTAATTTTAAATTGGGTTAATTAGAAAGGGTTGTCTTGAATTCGGCTCAACGACTCCGACATCTTTAGTTCGTACAAATGCTAAAAAAAACAGAAACATCATTTTCCAAGTAAACGAATAAAGCCAGGAGTTGTACATGGTTATCCATAGATTACATCCTCTTATCTTCTCAACAAAAGGTTGATGCCTTTGTTTCTGAAATTTTCTGCATATTGACGTGGTCCAGCACAAACCATATATAGTTGATAGTTATCTTTATTTTTATATTTTACTAGATTATCATAATTTTGAAAATAATATTATAGTATAATATTTTTTTAATAAAATAATTGTTATAAAATTATACAATTTTTAATTTATATTGTGTTGATATCAAATATTTTATATTTTATGAAATAAAATATGTTCATATATGAATTTTTATTTTTATTTTTAGTAAACTAATCATTCAAATTACAGTTTTAGATAATAGTTACATATTTACAAAAGCTGAAATATGATAATCTATTAAATTTTATCATAATTTAAATGGGGTAATCCGTTTCAGATATGTTTTATAGTAATCTAAATATTTTGAATATTTGATTGAACAATCAGGAAAAAACTGTAATAAAAAACATTAACTGTAACTCAACCATCATATATTCTAATAATTTAAATATTTATTAATTTTAATATTTTATAAGTTAAAAGTATATCTATCTAATTTTTAATATTTTAAAATAAATATTATTTTATAAATTTAAAATTAATTCATATAAATTTGAATATTTATTTATATAATATCTATTAAAATAAAATATTTAATTATATATTAATTTGTGTTATTTTATGCATGTGTATACTTAATTGGAACATTGATGATGTAGTTGAAATGATTTGGCAAAGGTTGAGGAGAGAGATTTTTAAAGTAACTTTTCACATTGAACCTATAATTGTGGTCCTGTGTGAAAATAACCCATAAATATATCATATGATTTTTATTTTTATATACATAAGAATTAACCAAATTAATTTATAATAATATTTTAATTATAATAATAAAATTTATTAATTATTTGAAATTCGAAAGAAATTAAAAAGATTTTAATAAAATATTTTTATAGTAGAAAAATGAAATATATATTTATATTTAAAATAAAAATGTTATTAAAATATTATGAATAAATTAGTTGGAATTTTTTTTAGAACTAACACAAGAGTAGAATTTAGTTTTAGTTTTATGCTCCAATTGGTGACTATAGTTTAGGAAAAGAATTATGATGAATTTTTAATTCCTCAAAATTTTTACCAATTAAAAGGAATTTTTTGTCAAAATTCAGACATATGGGTCCCACAATATTTCATATTTTTCCTCATGTTTAAGGAATGAATGAACAAAAAAATTCCCCTGCAAATTTGATGAGGAACAAAATATGAATAAAAATTCCTCTACATTCATATTTTTTTGTTAATTCAATTCCTCAAATGACATTTTGTCCAATTCCTTTGGTTCATTTTAGTGGTCACCAATTGGAGCCTTAGTTTTAGACTATTATTCTTAGTAAATACTAAAATTTTCAAACATTTACAATGACATATCTACGAAATAACATGTAATATATTGTTTATTTCATATAATCATTATGTTTTAATAGAGTATATTTTGTTTTAACCCATTGTTTTCAGAAATATTTAATTCTGCACTTTTTTCATTCTTTTGTTTTTCGTTGATTTTTCCAGTTTTTTCCTACAATATCTACCATACTTATTATTATTTAGATATTTTAACCATAATGCATATAAATTATGCATAAACTATTAGAGGTGGATTTAGCACCACTTTAAGGTCTGATCTAATAATGAAAGGGCCGAGAAGAGATCCGACTTAGAAGAAATAATGGAAGTCCGACACGAGGTAGCCTGTCGGTGTCAAGGCAGCTCGGCGACGTGCTCTGCCGGCGCATGCATGGCGAAAAAGATAAAAATTTAACATTTTTATCAAAAGATAAGCATGAATCTTTTATGGGAATAAAATCTAGATAGTTCAGATTTTGTAAATAATATTAAAGAGAATATAAGGAAAAACCCTAGATCATTTGATATAAATATTTTCTTACAGCGCGGAAAAAGAGGAGGCAATTATTGATACAACACTCTTGTACTCAAAAACCTTAAGAGATAGCAATTTCATATCGACTTCGGTTCGTATTCTTATTTCTGGTCTAAATTGTTTTTGCTTTTTAATCCTTATTTAATCTCATATCCAAGTCTTTTAATTTCTAATCAATATCATAAATTGATTACTGTTTGATTTTCAGAATCAACAATTGGCGCCGTCTATGGGGACTTTGGATATTTTGATTAACCAAAGGAGATGCTAGCGATGACATAATCACCGCTTTCGTCGCAGGAGACAGGAGGAACGAGCAACGCAGGCAATATCACCGACGGTGCGACATGAGAAGAGAGAAACCAACCTAACCCATCCCAGCAAGTGATGGAGCATGCAACGCATCAACAAACCCGAGGCCGCAGGATAACGTGCCACCCGCAAGAGACTCAAGCGCCCCGACCGCGCCCACGGTGAGGCCAATACGATCGACACGCGACATAGAGTCACTGGCAAGGTCAGTACGTATGAACACCACGATACCAACCAGCATGATTGGAAGCCCGACCACGACGGAGATGCTTCGCACGCTACTGAACCGAGTCGAAAACTTGGACAAAACGGAAAACGAACGCATCACCGCAATCGCTGACCAACAAAACTTACTCCAAGAAAGCTTGCTCAGACGCCAAGGTGCACCCACAACGGAGCGAACTCTAGAACGAGCGTCGTCTATCAGTCGACGTATTTTCCTGAAATACCTCGAAGGATCGTGGGATCGGCAGTCAACCCGACTGGGAGAACATCAACTCCAACTAACTCGGTGCATGTATCCAACTAGCAGCTCGCGACTATATTGAGCCAAATTCAGGAGCTGAGCTCCAAAGTTCATCGCGTAGCCAGTTCGGCCCCAGAGCTCGGCCGCGTGTTGGAACAAACACAACAGACGCCTTTCACAGCTCGGATCATGAACACAAGAATCTCGCGCATCGAGATGGTCAAGTTCCCTTTCTACAAAGGAAAACCCGACCCGACCAATTCATAACTGCCTTCATGATAGCAATGAGTCGCAACCGATTTACCGACGAGGAAAGAGACCCCATATACTGCCAACACTTCGTGGATAACCTTAAAGGAATTTCCCTCACCTGGTTCTCGCAACTCAAGATGGGATTGATCGATAGTTTCCAAGAGCTCTCAGAACTGTTCCTGAAGCACTATTCGCTCTATATAACGCCTGAATCATCGTATGCTGACATTTGGGACCTCGAGCAAAAACAAGACGATCCCATGCGAGACTTTATCGATCCATTCAAGGAAGTCGTGTCCAAATTAAACGTGGATGACAGCGCAGCTAGAGGAGTACTTCGGAAGGGACTACTCCATCGTTCAAATTTCTGAACAGATCTCAAACTCAACAAGCCCACATTCATAGAAGACGCATTGCACAAAGCAGTGGCGTTCATCGAACTGGAAGAAGAGGATGTGATATTCTCGAAAAGCAATTCGGCTCGACCAAAAAAGCCTCTATGGCAAAAGAAAAGCCAAAAACCAATTCTCAGGATAGCAGCAGCGGAAAAGCAGCTTCGACCTTCGTCGTCGGGAACGCGTCCCAAGGATGGAACAAACTTGTTCGGAACCAACCACGGTCAGAGGATGCCAATGATGACCGACCATGCTGCGAGTATCACAAGAAATACTCTCGCGATACCGCATCATGTCGGAACTTGGCTGAATACCTACTGGATCAGTACCGAAAGGGAAAAATAGTCAACCCCGGGCGAGGTGGCCGACGACCCAAAAGTAACAATAATAGACAAGAGAACCAAGAAGAAGCCCCCACCGGGAGGAGCCGGAAGAACACCCCCAAGGAAAAGAGCCCAAAAGGCGCCCTCGAGACCAAGGCAACGAGGAGCGGGCTGCTCCGCAACCCCGTCGTAGAATCAATATGATAATGGGCGTACTATAACTGTGTTCGGATTCGGTACGGTCAATTAAAGAGTATGGACGGAAAGCAATAACAATCAAGCGTAACCCGCTCCCAATCGAGGAAGGCATACCGCTATCGTTCACCGAAGCTGACGCAATCGGAGTAGACGTGTCACATAAAGACCGTCTGGTGATCAAGATCCTGATCGGATATTGCGAGATCTCCCACGTGCTGGTTGATACATGAAGCTTGGTCGATGCAATCTTTAAAGAAGCGCTGTAAAAAGCAGAATTCAAGAACTTACATGTTAAACCAAAGGTGCAGCCGTTAACCGGATTTGACGGCGACCAGACTATGATTATAGGCACGCTCAAAATCTCAATCTATGTTGGTGGAGTGGCGACAATGACGAAGTTTATCATATTGGATAGACGTACCATCTACAACGCCATCTTGGGAACACATTGGCTACACGCAATGAAAGCAGTCTTCTCGACATACAATCAATGCGTCAAATTCCCAACCCCAAACGGAATACATAACCTGACCTCGAGGTTATACTTTATAAGCGAATGAAAGCTTCGCCACCCCTCTGAACCAAGAGAAAGGAGAAGGATCATACCAGAACCGCCCGCCGGAGGAAGGGCACCTGAAGGAAATACACCTCGGCAAAACCTGGCTTAGACTCGAAGAACGACGAAAGCGGTCGAGATATTTACGGTTTTCTGCGCAAAAAAAACTACTACCCGGTGTAATACGAACTACGAATGGCTTGATCCTCGTCTTCGAGGTACGTAGGAAACTCTACCCAGAGTGCAGCCGTAAATTAATAAAAAGACTTTTGTCAAAACAAAAATTTGTCTCAAACAATGCCGACGTCCTAACAGATGCTCGACTTAATCATATCCGCACAACAAATGTGCAAGAACACTCGCCTTCCCCACACGAAAAAAACTATGATCTAAGTCGCAGTGGCACGAGGAAAAGCAGGAAATCGCACCCGCACCCTAACTCAGACGGACTTAGTAAGCCGACCTGTCTCGCATAGCCGATCCCGAGTTAGGAACAAAAACTTAGTACCGAGCTCCGCTCGATTAATCAAAACCGAGTCTTCACTCAACTAAAACAAAACCCTTATTCAAGGCACAAACATTAGCCACGTTATCCTCGAGAAAAGCACTCGAAGTGAGCCTAGCATTGAATTACAACATCAGAATAACGAATTCATTTCCTTCAAATCCTTAAATAGATTTGAAGACGAAAAAATGACAACTCAGCCGAACATGCTCCCTCTTTTTGTGTACCTCGTTTGTACGATAACAAAGTCTCTTCAGACTACGTTGACGAATAACAAGATGAACTCATCGTCACACACATAAATAAACCAAAAGCAAAATCAACTCCTCTCCAAAAAATAACAAACAACTCAAAAGGATTATCAATCCCGAAAGGAAAGAAAATATATGCCTCAAAACGGTCATAAAAAGAAGGAGACATCATGAAAGTGTAATTCCATTCCAAAAAGGGGGACACTGTCACCCATAAGAGTTCTACAAAAGGGGGGGGGGGGGATCAAAGCTACCCCAAAAGAAATTACAACAACAAAACACAAAAAAATCTAGACCGGCGGAGGGAGATCTTGAGCTGGCTCGACCAGAAGATCATCCAGGGCCGAGGTAGGCATTACTGCTGGCAAAAACGAGGCAATTTACGTCACCGCGAGCTGCACACCCTAATGACTCTTCAAAGTCTTGACCACTTCCGTCGACATCACACCCATGTTGGTGTCGAACTCATCGAGCAAGGAAACGTCGTCAGCTTGTTGATCGTCAGACAGAGGCTGAAAAGGGCGAGGAAAGGGAGGATTGCAGTCACGCACCCTCATCGGAACTGGGGAAATCACGAAATATTCATCAACGATCTCGGGAGCACCGATCTTGTCGATTTTCCTATTCCATTTCTCCCTCTCCTCCGCAAGCTCTTCAAAGACCTAATCGAGAACGGCTACTCCCCTCTCATCTCGGAGCGATCTAAGGTAGTCCAAGGTCCCGAATTACTGATTGAGATTCGTATATGCGTCGCTCTGAGCGTCCTTTAAAGCAAATGCATCCTTAAAATCTTAAAGGCGATACTCGTACTTCTGAATTAAGGCCTTACGACCATTAATGAGATCGCCGACCTTCATTGACGAGATATTCCGCTCCTTGTTACCTCCTCGGTGCGACGAAGTTTCTCCTGCCCAAGCTCGGCAGACAGATTCTCCTCGTATTCCGCGAGCTACTGGTTACGAGTTTTGAGCAACTTAACATTCTCGTAAGAAGTAGCAACCTGACTCTTCAAGTTCGCCTCGCTTATTCGAAGAAACTCGGCGAGGAGCTGAATCTTTTCCTGCTCCTTCGTCTTCCGAGCGAGTTCATTGCCGATATCGGCACTTCGCGCCAACAACTGACGATTCATATCAAAGATGTATGAATTTAGCAGCGAAGTCCCCTGTAAAACAAAGAACATCAAGATAAAGGAAAAAAGTCAACCTCGAAATCCGATGATCGCAAAAACGAATGTAAACACTCACGTCGATAAAAAAACTTGGAAACATTGCGGTACACTTCCGGCTTGTACATCTGATCGACGGGGCAAGGTGGAATGGCTTCACAAGAAATATTCTAAAACATCTCTCCACAATAGTACTCATCCGGATTCTTCAGTTTATCCCCTCGAAAAGCAAATGATCTATTTTTCCAACTCTCTGAGGACTCCCCAACCCTCGGACGCTTGCTCGCACCCGAGCCCTCGGAGCGATTGGCGACCTCATAGGACCTTTTTCTCGCCCTGGCAGGCGAAGTCGAGGTCTCTGTAGGTCCAGAGGTCGAAACTGGGTGAGCAGAAGAAGAAGGAGAAATCCCTTTATCAGCCGAAGGGGCCACCCCGATAGGATCGATTGATTTCGAATTTTTACGAATCAACGGGCAGAGGACTCCTTTAGCTCGTACTCAACAAGAGAAGCACCACCTCTTCTTTGAAGCATCGACATCATCAGCCGCCTTCCTAGACATTGGTTCGAACGAACATTTTTTGCCCTCTTCAGCCCATGTCTTTTCGGCATCATCGGAGGTCCGTTTCTCTCCTCTCCTAGATTGCAATCTAGGATAAGTAATCAGCCTAGAAACCGAAGATCGCCTGGGACCATCTAGTCGATCGACATCTAAAAATCTCGGGGCCTTCTTCGGATCAATCACCATGCTCGGGATGACCTTTCTTGCCATCCCCATTTTCTTCACCGATTTAGACGCTGCAAGGAGCGATTCATAAGAACAAAATAATAAAATAAGCCAAACTGCGAGGTATCCGCAAACTCACTAGTTTTCTTGGGTTCTTCGGTCTCGGGCCAAATCTGCCAGCCGAGCTCAGAAAACTTCTTGCCGGCGTCGTTCAAATACTCCTTATTAAAAAGCTTTGGATTGAGGCGAGCTGCAAAACAAGAAAAGCTACGATACGAATCGACAACAAGAAAAAATGTCTACATCTCGCCGATCGGTCAACTACCAACAGAGAGGTTCCACTCGCTGACGACCAAGGCCGCATGATCAGGAAACGAATACTTGTCAATTTTGACAAAGAAGTACTTCCTTTGCCAGTCGTGAGTTTTTCTGGATTTGATACCAGTCCGCAATTTATACTGCGGTCGTAAGTTAACCTGAATCCATTCAGGCCTCTTTGCCACAATGTTAAGTTAACCGAAGCACTCGAATAGCTCGACCGTGAGTAGTATCCCGAGAGACACGGTAAGCTTAAGAAGGCCGGTTAAGTTAATGATACCGGCGAGGTTAAGCTGGGTGAAAGCGATTTTGAATTTCTCACAAAGGTCGACCAGCACCTCCGGCAATGGAAATCGTAGATTCCCGACATGGAAAACTGACTCATAGAGACAAGAAAAATTCGGAGGAGCACTTCAAGGGCGCTGCGAGGTGGAAGGCAAAAGAATCTCGACGCTTTCACACCCAGGAAGGGCCTTTAACGAGGCAAGAGACTCTTCGGTAGAGGAGGTCGGCAAAACACCGAAATCGTCCACAAATCGAGAAGAAGACGCCTTTTCTTCCCCTCTCTTCTGGGTAGCCTCTCTCTTTCCTCGGCCTCGAGAAGCCGCCCTCTGCGCAAGAGGAACGTGCTCGTCGGAGTGATCGGCAGCATCGTCGCGAAGAGACATAGATTGCCTTTGAGATAATTCCTGACCAGGATTGACGGAATCCGTGCTACGCAGAGAGGATGAAGGGATGATTCCCGGTCAAAAGCACCAGCGCTCGAGATACTGGCAGAATTCTCACTAGATTCGGCATGGATGCGCATATGGGCAAATGCGAGAAGGATTTAAAAAGAAAAAGAAAAGATCAGAGAGGTTTAGAAAAAAGAGTACCTGATATTAACTTCTGGTAGCGAATGGCGAGAAGCGAAGGGAAAAAGCAAAATTTATAGAAGCAAGGAGGTGGGAGTCTTCCGAGGGACGCAACTTTACCTCTCAACGGATGCGACCCTGAAACTTCCTAGTAAACGTGTCTCCATGCGATTGGACGAAGAAGAAGCATCCCAAACACGCAAAACAATGACGAGGCGCGTGGCGGGAGACGAATCAATCCGGGCTGAATCTCGAGTCACACTAACTCGGTTATTGGGTCCACACCATAACTAAATTCGCCGACCTACCCTCCTCTCAGTGCAACGAATTGGGGGGCTTACTGTTAGAGGTGGGTTAGCACCCCTTTAAGGCCCGAGCCAATAACGAAGTGACCCAGAAGAGATCCGGCTTAGAAGAAATAATGGAGACCCGACACGAGGTAGCCCGTCGGTGTCAAGGCAGCTCGGCGACGTGCACGGCCGACCTGCATGGCGAAAAAGGTAAAGATGTTAGTTTAACATTTTTATCAGAAGATAAGCATGAATCTTTTATGGTAATAAAATATAGATAGTTTATATTTTATAAATAATATTAGAGAGAATCTAGGGAAAAATCTTTGATCTTCTAATATAAATATCCTTCCCTTGCGCGGGAAAAGAGGAGGCAATTATTGATTCAACACTCTTATACTCAAAAACCCTAAGAGCTAGTAATTTCATATTGATTTGGCTCGTATTCTTAATAAAGACTAAATTTTCAGTTATAAACTATTTTTGTTTTTTTTAATTCTTATTTAATCTCATATCCAAATTTCTTAATTTTTAATCGATTTCATAAATTGATTATAGTTTGATTTTCCGAATCAACATAAGCCAATGCTAAATATACAACATCAATACTATTAAAAAATTGGAGTTTGGCCATGGTACATAAATGTTGTTCCAAAAATTTGCCCTTGATATTATTAGGATTTGTAACCTTCATTAAGGGTAATTAGGGAATATAACATTATCTCTACAATCCATGTTTCCAAACAAGACAATTATTAAACATGTAGCCAAACAACCAAAATCTAATTGTTGGAATTGTGTCCAGTAATCTCGGTACTGTCTCTAGAAAGTAAGAGTATGTCAATGATCAGACATAAGTCATATAATACTGGGGGTCATGATGGCTTGCTAGAGTCCGCTCATGATCTATAAGTCTTGGACTTATTACCTTTATTATATGATCCCATATGGGTCACACGCCTAAGCTTACAGGAAAATGTGTAGGAACGGATTGACAGAAGTACGGTAAAAGTGCTAGGCATTTACTGTACTTAGAGATTAAAGGGTTCAGCAATCGTGTGTCGATCGATACACAAGGTGTGTCGATCGACACAGTGCGTGAACGCCTAGGAAATAATAAGACCGAGAATTGGGCCCGAAAGTCCATGAGAACTAAGACAGGTTTTAAATGAATAAAACCTGACCTAGCTCTCTGATTCTCTCTATGTCTGCGCCTCTCTCTCTCTCTCTCTGTCGCCTCCCTCCTCGTGGTCTAGCAGCCAGATTCCTTTGCGTGCGTGTGTGAACCTTTGGAGGATCCATCCCTTGGTGGCTCTCTGATCTCTGACCTGTTCTCCCTTTCCGCTGCACAAAACAGGTAAAAGGTGAGATCTTATATGTTTCTAATCAAGAGAACCTAGATCCGCATGTTTAGGATAATCTGAATCAGAGAATTGAATCAGGATCAACTAAACAATCCTTCAGTGGTATCAGAGCTATTGGTTCTGGTTTTTCTTGTTTAGATTCAAGTTTAGGATTGTTTTCTTGTTTAAGAAGTGTTTTGAATCAACTACTGATAAGAGAAATCACTTAAGCAACAAGGAATTGAAACCTAAACACATTTGAAATCGCAAAAACCAAACTATATTGATTTGGAATGCGATTTTTCAAAAGTGAGAATCGGCTGTGATCGCATGGATCGATCGATACGATCGCATGGATCGGTCGACACAATCCGAGAATATCTCGGCCAAACCTGATAACCGTCCGTGCATGCGTGAGAGCATCGATCGATACAGGATCGATGCACGATCGATGCAGGATTGATGCTTAGAGCATCGACCGATGCGGTTGATGGATCGATCGATGCGGTTGGTTCATCGACCGATATGGTTGGTTTAAGGCTCGGTTTAATGATTTTATTAAAATTATAAACGTCACGGTTTAATAAACAGACTTAATAAATTTATTAAGTTCTGGTTAAACCGGGATAAGAAATCCAAAGTCGTAAATTGGATTTTGTGCCTAAACCAGGATTTTCTAATTTGATTTGGTTGGACCAAATAAATTGAGAAAATCCGGTTTAGTAAATAACCGGTTGACAATTGTGGTCATCGTAGTAATTAAATTTTGGTTAGACCAATTTTAATGAACCAGGCCGGTTATGTCATTTAATTGGACAATTGGGTCATGTCTTGGACATGGACCAATTCTTGGGCCTCGGGCCAAGAAGTTAAAACAATTGGGCCAATTATTTGAGTCTTTCTTCAGATTAATTTAAAATTTATTTTATAAAATTATAAAGTCGATTTTAAATTAAAGTTTCCGAAATTTTGAAATTAGAAAGTTTCTTAAATTAGAAGTTTCTGGATTTGCGGGTTTTGGATTTTAAAGAAATTTCTAATTTTAGAAAGTTTCCAAAAATAGTAGGTTTCCAAAATGGAAAGTTTCCCGAAATAGTAATCTTCTATTTTGGGAATGAATTTTTTAAATAAACCTACGAACCTCAAATAATATCAAGCGTTGGATGTCTTGTCCATTCTATGTCAGCTGTCGAAGCCCATTCAATTGTATTCATGGCCTTACAGTGTGAGGGTGTCTGCTTTTGCGTGGATAAGACGGTTTGTGATTCATAAATGTCATTGGGAGTCCCAGACATTAATGATTACATGACTGTATAGTCTGGTTTTCTTGACTAGGCCATCGGGAGTCCCGGGCCTTGAGGCATCAGAGTGGATTAGGCCTCGGGCCCAGATTCACAACCAAGAGTTATATCACGGATATAATTAGCCGACATAGGGCTTACCGATATAAGCTGAGGTTTGGTGACGGCCAGTGGCCCACTTTAATCTTAGTTATATGTGGATCTTGGAATCATTATATTCTATTGAGGGTAACTTATGTTATTGAATATAATGCGTGATTAATCATATTAAATTTAATACGAGATTAATCATATTGAACATATTAACTAAAATCCTTTTATCTTAATTTTCAGTTATGACTAGCACAAACAATCAAAACACTTTCTCGATCCGGTCTGTCCTTAAGATGGACAAGCTGAACGGATCAAATTTCTTGACTTGGTCGCGGAACCTGAGGCTAGTCCTCAGACAGGAGAGAAAGGACTATGTTCTTGAGAGAGCTCTCCCCGTGAGGATCGGGTCCAATGCCTCCCATGCAGTATATGATGCTTGGAATAAGCATTATAATGATGCGGTAGATGTGCGTGGTCTGATGTTGGCTACCATGGACTCAGATTTGCGGAAGCAATATGAGAACATGGAGTCGCCAATAGAGATGATCAGCAGCCTGAAATTGAAATTTCAGGAGCAGGTAAGAGTGGAGAGATACCAGTTGGTTAAGTCTCTCACTAGCTGCAAGCTACCAAATGATCATCCAGTGAGTCCTCATGTCAGTAAAATGATGGGTTACATTGATAACCTGAGGAAACTGGATTATCCAGTTAGCCAAGAATTGGCAACTGAGATCATTCTGCAGTCACTGCCGTCAAGCTATGATAAGTTCAGAAGGAACTATATCAAGAAAGGCTTAACGAAGACGCTGACTGAACTGCATGATATGCTCAAGACAATTGAGCCAAACGTGAAGAGTACCCTGTACAATCTCATGAATGAGAAGGGTAGGTTTACTAAACCTAATGCTGACAAGGGTGAAGACAAAGTTGTCCAGATTTTGAATCATGGCAAGCGTGTGTCTTCTGAGCCCGAGTCAGATACCTCTTACGTTGGTAAGTGCTGCTACTGTAAGGAGACAGGGCATTGGAAGAGAGATTGCATTAAATTCATGGAAGATGATGAGGAGTTGAAGTTGATGTATGCGACTACTTCCTCAGGTATTCATGTTATTACTTCAAGTTCTACCTTATAGGTATTGGATACTGGTTGTGGCACTGATATTTGTTATAATATGCAGAGCCTGGGCAACAGTAGAACTTTGAAGGAAGGGCAAGTGAAACTACATGTCTGGAAGGAGCTTGGGATGCTGCCTCAGCCGTAGGGTTTTCACTTATAGATCCCTTTTAGGCTTGGTTTTGTATTAAGTAATTGCTACAATGTACCTGCTTTAAGCAGAGTTGTATTTCATTTTCTTGTAAGAATTTGAATGTTTTTCATTTTGATAAAAGACAAGTTTTGTTCTTTTGATCTTAATGAAATATTAATTGTAGCACCCTATTCATGGAATGGGTTTTATATCTTAAACCAAAGAGTGCCTAAATGTAACATAAATACCGAATTGGTTTAAATCTGATGAATTAAACCTGATTTTCCTTGGCATAAAAGTCTTGGTCACATAGAGTAAGTCGGATTCAGAAATCCCATAGTCATGGACTATTGGGCTCATTTGATAAAATATCTTATGAGACTTGAATTCTGTTTACTAGACCAAAAGGTAAAGGGCCTATCTTAGCCGAGCTAGAGAAAGGCCCAAAGGCTTATTGGACCTGGAACATACTCATGTATGTGGCCCAATGAGCAGTAATGCCGGAGAAAATCTCCTGTACTTCATTGTCTCTACTGATTACTTCAGTGAGTGTGACTGTGTTCATTTGATGAGACACAAGTCGGAATTCTTTGACATGGTCGAAAGAGTTCCAGAATGAAGTATAGGATCTGAATGACAAAAGTATTAAGACTCTGGATTAAATCACGAGTGAGAATACTTAAGTCATTGATTGTGTGATCATCTTAATGAGTGTGAAATCGTTTCACAGCTCATTTCTCCTAAAAACCTGAAGGTGTTTCTGTGAGAAAGAATCAGATCTTATTAGAAATGATTAAAGATGAGTCACACGAATCTTCCATGATATTATTTAAGAATAACGCTCTAAAATATCTAAGTTTACGCTGAAATAGTTCCACAAATATCAGTTGAAAGACACCACGTAAATGTGGATTGGAATCGATCCAAATTCGTCTTTACTGAGTATTTGTAGTTGTACTACTTCGCTGGTTGTCCGAAGGAAACCAAGGCTTGTTACTTTTACGTCCATTCTGTTTTCTAAGAAGGGAAGTTATTTTCCAAGAAGAACAGTGGGAGTAAAAGTATAACTCGAAGAAATTCGAGAAATACAGGAGGCTGCTCAACCTGTTGAGGGAGAGCAACGGATAGATTTACAGATTTCTGTAGAATCTACACCTGTGGAGCCTTGTCCGTAGGAAACCAAGGCTTGTTACTTTTACGTCCATTCTGTTTTCTAAGAAGGGAAGTTATTTTCCAAGAAGAACAGTGGGAGTAAAAGTATAACTCGAAGAAATTCGAGAAATACAGGAGGCTGCTTTACCTATTGAGGGAGAGCAGCGGAAGGATTTACAGATTTCTGTAGAATCTACACCTGTGGAGCCTGAAGTTCGCAGATATGAATGAATCAGTTACTAATCCGAGAGTGATTTCTCGTCATTAGTTGAACCTGATAATCATTGAAAGTTCGCATGATCTGATGATCATTGAAAGAGACGAATCTGCGAAATTCAAAGAAGCGAAAGTGAGCCCGGACTCCGAAAAATTACATTTTATGTAAGTTAGCTTCATCGATCCATTCATGGATGAAAGCAAACATATCGGAGTTGGAATCTTCGTTCTGTTGAAGTAGTCAAGGTTTTGACTTGAACAGGAACGAAGCGGAACTGTGTGTTTACTAATAGATTAGTGGGAGCGATATTGCATTTCTCATATTGTATGTCGATGACATACTGATTCTCGAAAATGACGTCCCAATGCTGCAGTCAGTAAAGGACTGGCTTGGGAGTTGGTTCTAATGATTGACATGAGTAAAGCCACGTATGTTCTTGGATTTTGGATCTAAAGATAGAGATCCGAAAGAGCTGGTAAGACAAAGTCAGGATTCTTATCCCGACAAAGTCCTACAGGTTTTCAGCATTCCAAGAAGGGTTTTATGAAAATGTCACATGGCATTACGTTAAGCAAGACACAGTGTCCTACGATAACTGCTGAGCTCAAATGCATGGATAAGATTCCATATGCGTCGGCAATTGGAACTATCATGTATGCCATGAAACGTACTTGTTTGATGTTGCTTTAATGTTAAGCAAGACAAGTAAAGACCAGTCAAATCCAGCAAAGAATCACTGGATTGCCGTAAAGAATATCCTAAAGTATTTGAGGAATACTAAGGATAAATTCTTGAGTTACGGAGAAAGTGAGGTGCTACGAGTCGGTAGAGTCTGAAAGGCAAGTTTCCAATAGACAAAGATGATTTCCGATCACAGTCCGGTTATATCTTGTGTCTATCTGGCGGTGCAAGGCACTGTTGCTGACTCCATGACTTAAGCTGAACATTTCGCAACTTGGGAAGTGGCGAAAGAGGTTGTTTGGAAAGAAGAGTTCGTCACTGAACTTGATGTGATTTCCAGCATAGATGAGACTAGCTGCACATCAGAGGTCCAAACACCTTGAGGATAGGTATAACCTATTCCGTGAGATAAATGACAGAGATGTTAAGTAGATCAGCAAGTTTCAACGAATGAGAACGTTGCTAATCTATTAACGAAGCCACTCCTTAGGCCTAAGCACGAGTCGCGGACTGTTGCTGTAGGATAAGTGAAATTAAGATGTAGTCTTAATTTCAGTGGGAGTTATTAAAGGGCTTTATTTAGTTATTGGATATGTTCTTGAAATAACATTTAAGATGTTTAATGAAATTATTATTTCAAGATTATTTTAACTGTGATGAAATAATCGTTCCAAAGTGATATAAACCATTTTATAGGTCATCGAAGTAAATGACTTGATCTTGAGTTATCAAAGTCATTTAGCTTGATCATGAGACCCTATATTTGATAAATGACTTATATCATTATGTCCCTAGTCGAAGGTTGTTGAAATTGGAACACCAACAACCGTGTGAGACTGGATTGGTACGTGACTTATGACAAAGTCTCAGTGTGTCATAGATGCGCGGCATCAAAGTCAGTACATAGGTGTATGTTGGGGAACATACGACCGGACAAGACCCGCTTATAAGAACTCTTCAGGATATTTATATCTGTGTCATAAGAGATTCTTACTACGACTATAGAGTATAGTCCTTAGACCTGAGTTCGCATGCATGTGACTGCACATGGACTGATGCACTTTGATCATTGTCTAACGCTATCGTTCTGCGATAGTTATAAGGACCTTGTTTGGGTACATTATGAAATGAGTAGTTTACAGTGATGGAATAAGACGGAATTTGTCCCTCCAATATAAATGGAGTGAATATCTCTGGGCCAATCGGAGATTTGAATACTGGAAAATGCATGGCCATGCTCAAACGGACTGTCCCGAGTCGTTTGGATTGTCAGTATCGAATCAGAGTCCGATGAACAAGATTAGGCTTTATAAGGATGACACCAATCTTGCCTTATGACTAATCGAGATATTGTGACAAAAGGATTATGAATACAGAGATTCCAGTACAAGTGGGAGATTGTTGGAATTGTGTCCAGTAATCTCGGTACTGTCTCTAGAAAGTAAGAGTATGTCAATGATCAGACATAAGTCATATAATACTGGGGGTCATGATGGCTTGCTAGAGTCCGCTCATGATCTATAAGTATTGGACTTATTACCTTTATTATATGATCCCATATGGGTCACACGCCTAAGCTTACAGGAAAATGTGTAGGAACGGATTGACAGAAGTACGATAAAAGTGCTAGGCATTTACTGTACTTAGAGATTAAAGGGTTCAGCAATCGTGTGTCGATCGATACACAAGGTGTGTCGATCGACACAGTGCGTGAACGCCTAGGAAATAATAAGACCGAGAATTGGGCCCGAAAGTCCATGAGAACTAAGACAGGTTTTAAATGAATAAAACCTGACCTAGCTCTCTGATTCTCTCTATGTCTGCGCCTCTCTCTCTCTCTCTGTCGCCTCCCTCCTCGTGGTCTAGCAGCCAGATTCCTTTGCGTGCGTGTGTGAACCTTTGGAGGATCCATCCCTTGGTGGCTCTCTGATCTCTGACCTGTTCTCCCTTTCCGCTGCACAAAACAGGTAAAAGGTGAGATCTTATATGTTTCTAATCAAGAGAACCTAGATCCGCATGTTTAGGATAATCTGAATCAGAGAATTGAATCAGGATCAACTAAACAATCCTTCACTAATGGGTCCCACTTTCCTAATTAATTAAAATCAAAACAAATTAATTGGTAAATATAATGAATAATTTATACATCAACTATTATATATAAATTAAGATTCTTTAATTTATGATTTAATTCAAAATATATTTATAATATATTTTAATATATTTTTATTTTGTTTCAAAATATATATATATATATATATATATACATATTACGATTGTACTTTTTAGCAGGTTTTTCCATCAAACTGAAAAATATTTAATTAATTAAACGGGTTGAAAAATTAATTAGCCAATCTCGATTATAATTTTTTTAAAAAAAAATTCGCATATAGTAAATAATTTCAGCTGATATATTTTAAAATTAATAAAATATTAAAATGATTTCATACTTATATTATTCAAATATTTGAAATATATTTTAATATCTTTTTATTTTGTTTCAAATATATATATATATATATATATACACATATTACAATTGATGTTTTTACGATTGTACTTTTAGCAGGTTTTTCCATCAAACTGAAAAATATTTAATTAATTAAACGGGTAGAAAAATTAATTAGCCAATCTTGATTATAAATTTTCTATAAAAAATCGCATATAGTAAATAATTTCAGCTGATATATTTTAAAATTAATAAAATAATAAAATAATTTCATACTTATATTATTCAAATATTTGAAGCGTCAAATTATGCTTTATGTTTGAATGAAGTTTTTAACGGATAGTTCCATCAAATTTGCAAATTATATATACGACGACAACATGTATTTTATAAAATAATATTTTAGATAAAAAAATAACAATTAAACATATACCATATAACTTTTACAATAGTTGTTTTCACATATATATATTTTTTCCAAACTATGATTTTACGATACAACGCAGATTAAAATATATAATGCGAAATCGTTATTTTAATCTCTTAATCCTTACGATATATCTCCTCCAAATAACACATAATTCATTTAAAAAAAAAAACTAAATTGCTAACTCACTGTTTATAATGTTGGTTAAACAATTATAATCAAAATTAGATTACATAATTAAAAATCTAAACTACTATTAACAAAATGAATAAAAAGTAAAATTTGTAAAGAAAATTAAACCCGCACTTTCTAAGTGCGGGTCAAAATCTAGTAGAGTATTAAAAAAGTGCGTCAAATTGGAATCGCACAACACACAAAGTATTAACACTAGCTCGCTGTCTCTTAAATTTGAAGATAAACATGTATGTACATATATCAACCAATGAAAACTTTCGCTTTCCAAAAAAAAATCACGAGAATACGTGCATACTATCCAACTTTTCCATGGAAAAGAATTGATTATCACAAAACTAAAAAGTGTCAAATTCCAAAAAAATAAGGGGTGACGGGGCGGCAAAAATGACAGGTGGACCATAAAGATATCCATCTGATTAAGAAGCTGACCAATCAAAACACTAAAAAGAGGATCATCTTGAAGAACACTACCAATCAAAATCCAGATAAGACCTTTCGATGGCCCTTATGGGTAGCATAAACAACCAAAAGTGCTTCAAAATTGAACTTTAATCACACTGGCAAAAAAAGAGAGAAAAAGTTCACATTGTGTGGGACATGTACAATACTACAACACCGCTAAACTTAACCCCTCATTGCCTCATGAAAACAAGAATCTAGCCCCTTTTTATAGCCACTTCCCGGTAACCTTTGAAGAGAGAACACATATTTCGATAAACATTCTTTTTGCAAGTGAGATTTGGCAGCTAGTTTCACTCAAATTTAAGGTTTCTAGTTCTCCTTGATGGTGAAAAAATAGAGAGTTATAACATGATGAAAAGTTTGGCTAATGCGGTTGGAGGAAAGACGGCGAGGGCATGCGACAGCTGCGTGAAGAGGCGGGCGCGTTGGTATTGCGCAGCTGACGATACTTTTCTTTGCCATTCTTGTGATGGTTCGGTCCATTTGGCGAACCCTATTGCCCATAGGCACGAGAGGGTTCGCTTGAAATCGGCTAGCGCCGGAAAGCATCGCCACGGCTTCTCCTCACCACCTCATCCAGCCACGTGGCATCATGGCTTTACCCGTAAAGCTCGGACACCACGCGGCGTCAAGAAGAGCCACACGATGGTTTTCCATGATCTTGTGCCGGAGATGAGCTCGGAGGATCAGAGCATTGAGGTGGAAGAGCAGCTCATCTTTGAGGTGCCAGTGTTGAACCCAATGGGTGATGAGCAATGCCTAAAGGAATCTGTGGAGACAAATATCGAGTTCCCGATGATGTACGTGTGTTTCAAGAGCAGCGACGAAGAAGATGGCAATGCCGAAAGTTGTCTGAATGGTTTATTCCCTACCGACATGGAACTGGCTCAGTTCTCAGCTGATGTGGAGAATCTCCTCGGTGGAGGGAGTGATCGAGAGTTCCATGCCATGGAAGAGCTAGGGTTAGGTGAGATGCTCAAGATCGAAAAAGAGGAAGAAGTGGCGACAAGAGAAGAGTGTGATCTAGATGACGCTGATGAGACTACTCCATTTGAAATAAGCTTTGATTATGAGTACTCACAAAAAGCGACACTCGAAGAAGAAGAAGATGAGAACGAAAATGTGGAGAAGATTATAGACGTGGGAGTGAATGAGATGAGTGGTTCGATTAAGGAAGAGAAGAAGGAGAAGGTTCATATGCTTAGATTGGACTACAAGTCGGTGATTTCCACTTGGGGAGGTCAAGGAACACCATGGACCGCCCGCGAGCCACTTCAAATAGACCTCAACAAGCTCTGTTGCCCAACCGATTCCATGGTATGTATGCCACCCTTTGCGTTGTTAATTCTGTCTATTAGTCAATATATTATTTTATACAACTACAAGAAGATAATTTATGGTCGAAACCAAGACTAGTCCCAAAAGAAAGCATATATCTCTAATCAACAAAACTTATTGTGTCGTGAATAATTAGGTTGAAAGTGGAGGAGAGGTTCATCATCACAGCTACTTTCGCGGCCTAGGGTTACACATTAGAGAGGCTGGGTGTGGAGGAAGAGAAGCTAGAGTTTCCAGATACCGAGAGAAGAGAAGGACAAGGTTGTTCTCCAAGAAGATAAGGTACGAGGTACGTAAATTGAATGCTGAGAAAAGGCCTCGAATGAAAGGAAGGTTCGTGAAGAGATCTTCGATTGCTGCTGCTCACTAAGAAGAACTTTATTAATTAATTATAGATATTTTACGGCTGTGTTAGAATTTTGTGCACGTTTTGTGAGCTACCTTTGTAAATATTTATATATATATACAGTAAAACTTCTATAAATTAATAATATTGGGACCACGAGATTTTATTAATTTATCATCGTATAAATTAATAGAACATTTTAAAATTTTAAATATTTTATTCTATTTAAATTTTATTATGGTAAAACATCTATAAACTAAGATTCATTAAATTAATAATTACTATAAATTAATAAATTTCTTCGATCCCGAGTTAGATATATGTAAAAAATCAACAAATTCAATAAAATAATAAGATAATAACTATTTAAAACCATCATGTTAAAATATTATCCAAATAAAAACAAAAATTAATAATCATAATTTATAGACAAAAATACCTAAAGCAATTTAGTAAATATAAATCTATTGTTATTTGTTAGTAAAATATTGTGGCTTTGCATATTTTCCAATAATCCTAGAAAAATGTTCAGATTCATTCTCATTGCAGCAAATAACAACAACTAGTCTTTTTGTCTCGTTTTCTTCTTCTTTCAAGTTGTTTCGTAGCATGAGAATGATCAACTTATAATCTATAAAACAAACTAATTTCATTCATAATAAAGATATCTTTTATAGGGAATTTATCTTCCTTTTTTGTAACTTTCGATTTCTTCTCCATATCTTGTACATCAATGGAACCTCTCTCCAAAACGACGAAAAGATTTGATATCATGTCGTGTTATTGAACCCAACCTTGAGAAAATTGGTGCTCAGAATCTTGTTGAGGATATAAAAGCTTCATTGTATTTTTTGCTTTCTCCAAAATTAGCTCTCCAGACATGTTCATAAGGTCTTGATATTAGAAAACCACTCAAAAAGAATCTTCTCCATCTTTGGAAATTCTGATGGCTTGTGACGCTTGATATCTTTTCTTGTTTCCATGTCAATCAAAAGATACTCAACTGATCGTTTGAATGTGTTTAAGATTTTACCTTGACTAATTTGTAAGTAATGCTTTTCTTCAAACCACGACTGCAATTCCTTTTGAGTGCAAGTTGTATGATCTCTTTTGTACTCACATAATTCTTTGCGTATCTTATTTGTTATCGTTGATTTTGCAACACCTTTTAGATGCGGAGCTATTGCTAAGTTTGGTGGAAAATATGATGATTATTTTAACGAAGAAGAAGAAGGGTAGTGTATTAAGACAACACAATCACTTCTTATATATAAGTAGAAAATATCAAGGAACTAAGAATAAAGAAAATAAAATATTGACATAATATATTGACAAAAAAAAAAGAACTAAAAAAATGAAATATTGACATAATATATATAGTAAAACCTCTATAGATTAATAATGTTGCGACCACAAAATTTTATTAATTTATCGTGATATTAATTTTTTGAGATAATTTTGGATGCTTCAAAATCTTTTTATTTTTATTTTATTTAATTTTTCTATGGATTCTTGTTTACATATTATATATTACCGTGAGGTTTTAGAAGGCTATGAGTTAGGACAATTTGATCCATGTAAGATCAATATTATGGATGATATTAATCTTACAATCTTGGCTTGGACAATTAATGTTAATCAAGAGACGATAGCAAATTGTTTCGACACTGCAAAACTTGTTCAGGAGATGTCATATCAAGGAATTTAGAAGATGAACTAAACGACATTCATGAACTTGAAGTTCTGATTACTAATATTTG
Organism: Orychophragmus violaceus; assembly: GCA_030180135.1. Lineage (NCBI taxonomy): Eukaryota > Viridiplantae > Streptophyta > Magnoliopsida > Brassicales > Brassicaceae > Orychophragmus > Orychophragmus violaceus. The sequence goes on along the minus strand of CM058232.1, from coordinate 84,289,241 downwards.
TTATCGGAATAGAATGTATGTCAATAGCATACTCGACTATCCAAGTAAAAATGATATATGCTCAGAAGTTTAAAAGTTCGAAAAAATTGTGGCTACTGTCCTTAGTATTAATGAAGAAGTTAAAAGACAATGCCATGGAACCTCTAAAAATAGTTTGGTGTAAAGAAGCGATTATGGCTTCAAGAACTCTTCACAATTTTGGATGCAAATTGGTGTAGCGGAAGCTGTAGTAAAACTTGATGTTGTTGATTCAAAGAATGTCAACAAAAAGATTTATCTCTCAAGACAAAATCTAGAAGAAGCAATTGATTGAAGAGAAAGAAATGCTTAAAATCTTTAGTGTTTTTATTTATGGGTGCCTCTTTCTTACGAGAGGTGATCTCCTTTTATAGAATAACAAACATGCAAAAATGCAAAATCTAATCAAAAGAAAGAAAGCAAAATGATAACAATCTCTTAAAAGCGAAATGATAACAATCTCTTAAAAGCATGTCAACAATGAACAACTCCACCGAAAGATCTAAAGATATGCTGCATCAGGTCTCCGGGGCTAAGAGAAGATTCGCCTCTGAATCTGTCTGCACATTATCTCCAATGAATGGACTAAGATGTTTCACGCTAAACACATTTGCAGTCTTGATGTGAGAAGGTAACTCAAGACGATAAGCATTAGGATTTATGCATTCAACTACCTTGATAGGACCTATCTTCCAAGACCGAAGCTTACTATACTCATGAGCCGGAAGACGATCTTTTGTAAGAACTACCCAAACTAAATCACCTGGTTTAAAAAGAAGTTCACGTCTGTGTTTGTCCACTGCAGCTTTATACTTCATCGCCGAACTTTCCAAATTTAAAATTGCCTTTGAATGAATATCTTGGATAGAAGTAACAAAGTCGATCGTTGTTCCGTGCATCCTCGTTTTATCAGGAAGTAACGATAAATCCAATGGACCTCGAGGAATCAAGCCATAAATGACTTGAAAAGGACAAAATCCTAGGCTGCGATTATTGGCGTGATTGTGAGCAAATTCTGCTTGGGGAAGCTTTGACTCCCATGACTTAATATTTTCTCCAACCAAACTCCGCAACATATTTCCAAGCGCACGATTTGTAACTTCCGTCTGGCCATCCATTTGTGGATGGTACGCCGTACTCATATCAAGGCTCGTACCTAATAACTTCCAAAGAGACCTCCAAAAATGGCTGAGAAAACGAGTGTCTCAATCAGATACGATTGAACTAGGCAGTCCATATAATCGATAAATCTCTCTAAAAAATAACTGGGCAACAGAGACAACATTCGTCGTCTTCTTACACGCAATAAAATGCGCCATCTTGAAAAATCGATCAACAACTACAAAAATTGAATCATTCCCTCTTTGAGTCCGTGGTAAACCCAATATGAAGTCCATACTCACGTCTGTCCATGGCTGAGTGGGCACGGGCAAAGGAAGATACAATCCATCGTTTGTAGCACGGCCTTTTGCGAGCTGGCAACAAATCTCTCAACATCTCTTCTCATTGCCGGCCAATAATAAGTATTTGTAACAATTAGTGTTCGGTCTCTACCAACATGGCCCTCACTATGTAGCTCCTCAATGATGCGAAGTCGCAAGCTACTCTCTCGGACACAAATCTGATTTCCTTTGAAAAAAAAACCATCTTGTACAAGATATTCAGACCGCAAACCCAGATGAACATCACGAAGTATTGTAGCAAAATAAGGATCAGTGATGTATAAATCAGCGAACGAAGCAAATCCAGGGACTGGCGTGTGTAACGTTGTGACCAAACAATGTCTTCTACTCAGCGCATCAGAGACCTTGTTCATCTTCCCAGATTGATGGTGAATACTGAAAGTGAATTGCTGCAAAAATGCTACCCACGTCGCATGCCTCGCTGAAACTTTGACTTGGCTATCCAAATGTTTTAACGCGTCATGATCCGTGTACAAAACAAACTCCCGATGGAATAGATAATTCCTCCAATGCTTTATTGCTTGAATAATAGCATAGAATTCGACATCGTAAGTGCTATAGCGACTCCTTTCTCCTGCTAACTTCTCACTATAAAAAGCGACGGGCTTTGTTTGTTGACTCAGAACTACTCCAATCCCAAGCTTAGAAGCATCACAATGAAGCTCAAGAGGAAAAGAAAAGTCGGGTAGAACCAGTATTGGTGCGGTGGTGAGTTTTTCCTTGATCAGAACAAAAGCTTCGGCTGCTTGTAGAGACCAAGAAAATGTATTTGCCTTCATACAATCAGTGATTGGTGACATGATTGTGCTAAAGTGAGGCACAAACCGCCTATAAAATGATGCAAGCCCATGAAAACTTCTTGCTTCTGTCACGGTTTTTGGTGTTGGCCAAGAGCGAATAGTTTCCACCTTACTCATGTCCATAAAAACACCTTTGTTGGAAATGATATATCCAAGGAAAAACACTTGATCTACTCCACACTCACACTTCTGACGTGCCACATATAACTTCTCTTTGCGCAAAACAACCATAACATGTCGCAAATGATCAACATGCTCCTCCATACATGAACCAAAAATGAGGATGTCATCAAAGTAGACAACCACAAATCGTCCAATATAAGGTCTCAACGCTTGATTCATGACTCTCATGAATGTACTAGGAGCGTTTGAGAGTCCAAATGGCATAACCATCCACTCAAATATCCCTTCTCGCGTCTTAAATGCCGTCTTCCATTCGTTCCCTGGTCGTATACGGATTTGATGATATTCGCTTTTCAAATCGAGCTTCGAAAACACAGAAGATTTGCCCACTTGATCCAACAGGTCATGAAGACGAGGGATTGGAAAACGATACCTTATTGTGATTTTATTTATCGCTCTGCTGTCAACACACATGCGCCATGACCCATCTTTATTTGGAACAAGAAGTGCTGGAACGACACATGGACTTAAACTCTCCCGAATATTCCCACGTGAAACCAACTCCTCAACTTGTCATCGCAACTCCTCATGTTCTTGACGACTCATCCGAATGTGTGGTCTATTTGGTAGAGCAGCTCCTGGAACAAGATCAATTTGGTGCTGAATATCACGTAACGGTGGTAGTCCAGTAGGCAACTCTGCTGGAAATACATCTCCAAAATCAGACAACAAATCCACAATATTTGGCGAAAGTGATGTTGGATGCTTCTCTGTGATATGCGTACTTGGCATAAGTAACCATGCACAACCCGACTCTTTAAATTCATGCTCAAATTCAGACCGTGAACACAACAAAGATGGAGACTGATCTGAGGAATGCAACATTGTTGGTAACTTATGTGTTTTAAGACGTGGTGATGTAGGAAAGAGAACAATTCTCCGGTTCTCAAACACAAAGTTGTGAGTGTTCTGACGCCCATCATGTAGAACATTCCTATCATATTGCCATGGTCTCTCCAGCAGTATATGGCACACGTCCATTGGTGCGATATCGCAATAGAACTTGTCTTTATAAAAAGTTCCAATTGACAAAGAAACCAAGCAACGATGCGTAACGCGAATCTCATTTCCTGTTTTCAGTTAAGTGAGCTTGTAAGGTGTTGAATGCTCTTCACGAGTTAAACCTAGCTTGGAAAATGCTTCCACTGAAATTATGTTACGTGAGCTCCTTGAGTCAATCACAAAACGGCACACCTTGCCCGTAATAGGGCAAGTCAACTGAAAAATATGAGTCCAAAGCCAAGGGTCTTCAATTGTTATTGGTGATAAACCAACAAGACGTAACATCAACATAGCTCCATGATCCCCGTGATTGTGATCTTCCAAAAGTTCTATGTCGTTATCATCTTTCTCCGGTTCAAAAAACTCATTTGTGTCCCACTTCACTTCATCCATCAATAAGCCTCTACGCGTTTGATTTGGGTACGCTGTCTGGCGATGTCCTACTTCACCACAAGAATAACAACGCAAATCATTTGGTCTAGTCGACCTTCGCAATGTTTGATCATCTCTAGTGCTAACCTGCAACTTAGTGTTTCCATTGTTGTCTGGCAACTCCCTAACTCCAACTTGATTTGGAACAGGCTTTGTTCCCGATACACTCGATACTTTGTTTCTCACACCTCCAGAATTCCAGCTTAATGAACCAGACCTAAATTGTTGCTCAAATGCTACCACACGCCGATGCGCTTCTGCTACAGTAGCAGGATCAAATTGCGACAATGCTGTTTGAATTTGAGGTCTCAATCCACCAATGAAACGAGAAACCAGCTGCATTTCACTGTCAAAAATTCATTTTGTGTGAGGAGCAAAGAAAATTCCTCCGCGTACTCATCAACAGAGCGGGATCCTTGACGTAAGTTTTGAAAGCGAGTTAACATCGTGCGATCAAAATTATACGGAAGAAAATTACTCTTCAACAACTTCTGAAACTTCTCCCTCGAACGGATCTTCTATTTCCCTGTTCGTGATCGAGTTACTTTCACTTGGAGCCACCATGAAGCTGCCTTTCCACGAAACTTTGTAGCCACTAAGGCAACTTTTCGATCATTCGGAACCTGTTTAAACTCCATTTCTTCCTCCACATCTACGAGCCAATCGAGAAGATCTTCCCCACTCACTCCTCCATGGAATTATGGGATCTCCACCTTGAAACCGGACTCCCACTGACGATCTTCCTTTTCCTTGTACACATCACCCCTTTCATTACCATGACGAGGTTGGTAATATGCAAAAGGGTTGTCATCCTCCACCGACTCATCATCAGATTCTCGTTGCGACCTACGTCGCGGTGGGTTTTGCTGCATGAGCAACTCAGCTACCTCTTGGATCGAATCATGAATGGTAGTTTGAATGTTCTCTTGCATTGTCAGCAAGGTCTGCCTCAATTCTCCCCATTCATTCATCGGTTCTTGATCACGTTGACGTCTCGGTGGCATGTTTGATGACACATATTCGGCAAATAGGAACTTCGACTCTGATACCAAACTGGTGTAGCGGAAGCGGTAGTAACACTTGATGTTGTTGATTCAAAGAATGTCAATAAAAAGATTTATCTCTCAAGACAAAAGCTAGAAGAAGCAATTGATTGAAGAGAAAGAAATGCTTAAAAGCTTTAGTGTTTTTATTTATGGATGCCTCTTTCTTACGAGAGGTGATCTCTTTTTATAGAATAACAAACATGCAAAAATACAAAATCTAATCGAAAGAAAGAAAGCAAAATGATAACAATCTCTTAAAAGCAAAATGATAATACTCTCTTAAAAGCATGTCAACAATGAACAACTCCACCGAAAGATGTGTGTTTTAAGTCAACAATTACAACTCCACCTAAAGATATGATGTATCACAAATTGAGAAGATAACACTAAAAGTTAATGATGCAATAAAAAATTAGAGATGAGATCCAAAGAGATTCCAACTTTTTAAGAAGAAAAAAACAAACAATATTAGAATCTTACTTTACTAAATGTTATTAGGTATTTTTGCATATGATCTATAATTATTAATTTATATTTTCAGCGGGACCATATTTTTACATAAGATTTCTCACTACAAGAAGTTTTTGGAAAGCTACGGACTTTCTGTAGCTATTTTTTCAAGTTACGGATAACTACGAATTGACTACGACTGGAAAAAATCAAAATCCATAGCTATTTTATAGTTATCCATAGCTATATAGCCACATAATAAATACGTGGATGTTCGTAACAAATTAGCCACATATAGCTGCGACACATTCATGGAAACAAATAGTTACGAATAGCTACGACACAAAACGTGAAAAAATAGCCACAACATATTTTCATGGCTATCCATAGCTATATCGAACAAATATTTAAATATATATCGTATAGCTACAATTTTATTCGTGGATATCCATAACTTTATGGTATAGCCACGGATAGCTATGGATTTATCTGTGGGTATTCAAAACTCTAAACCCTAAACAAAATTTAAAATTTCATGTACTGTAACATATACAAAATTAAGATTCAACACTTATAAAACAATAATATTTTCCACATCTATTATTTTCAAACATTAATTATAACCTTAGACATAACTTTTCAAACCCTATACACTAAACCTAATTATACTATAAACCTAACTTTTATTCATAAACTATAAACTAAAATATAAAAATTAATTATATATACATAAAACTAATACTTAAAAGTTTTTATATATATTTTATATAAAATTAATTAAAAACTATTTAAAAATAATAAATTAAAAATCTAATGATTTTGTTTTTTGAAATCTACTTATTTTAAACATATAATCAATAAAAATCTAATAATTTTAAACATAGAATCAATTAAAAATCTAATGATTTAAAACTTAGAATCAATTAAAATTACTTATAATAAACTAAAATTCTTTAAAAATAATTTAGTTATTATATATACTGATAACTAAAATTTAACTTTAAAATTTTTCAAAATAAAATCATGTAACCCTTTAAATTTAACACTTTTATAGTCTAAACTTCAAACTTTGAATCTAAACCTCAAACCCTATACCCCAAACCTAAATTATAAACTCTAATTCATCTCAAATCCTAAAAATTCAATTCTCAAATCTTCTTACTTATATTTTCATTATTTTAGTATTTTATTTAAAATATTTTATACATTATTAACTTTAACCCTTAAAATTTATAATACCTACCAAATATATAAAATAATGGAAGTGTTAAACTCAAAATTCATAAGAATAAAAGCTTAATTGGTATTGGTTGATAAAATAAAACAAGGATCACACTTTCCTTCAATATTTACCATTGATTTAAAACATATCTAATGGCCACATTTTTTTCTTTTTTCTTTTTCTTTCTCATATATTTTCCTTGTCTCCCCTTCAACAGATTTTCATCTCCATTTCCCTTTAACTCTCACTTCTCTTGCTTCATCTTCATCTTCATCTTTTTTTTTTTTCTTCACATAATTTGCAGATCCGACCGCGGAGGAAGAGTACCCTACAAAAATAGGGTGTGCTACATCACTTAAATAATATCACAAAAATAAATGATACTATTTTGAATTACTTTTTTTGAACCTTACTATTTTGAATTACTTATTAATAAATAATACAAAATAAGTGAGTTAACAATAGTTTTTTTTTTGATATACTTTGGAAGTTCCAGGTCTTTGACTTTTAATCTTCCCCGGTGCCCGGAGCCAGCCGTTGATAATACCACATATAAGGCGTAAATCACTCCTCCCAAGTGGACTCGAACTAGAGACCTCCTTTTGACAAATTTGGCAAGGGAAACCACTAGACCAAAAGCCACTTGGTAACTTAACAAGAGTTAAGATAAGTGATGTTGTTTTTGACAGCTTGCCATCAATTCATTGTAATTGATATAATTTTTTTATTAGTTTATATCACTTTAAGAAAATTGATACAGAAATATGAGTTCACATCAATTATTAATTGATGTATATATTAATACTTGTTAACATCACTTACACAAATGATACCAGATCTATTTTTGTATAAAAAGAATAATACTATAACAAAACATATACTATACGTATGAATTTTTTTTGAAACTTATACATATAACTATATTATATGTGTACCAAAGCGTATATTATATGTATAAATAAATAGTTTTTAAAAACATGTAAAAGTTAATTATCTTGATTTTGAATAAAATTCTACGTTAACTACACTTGAACATTTACAAAAATTAATATTTATTACTTTACATGTAATATAAAAATATCAGTTACAAAATATTATTAGCCAAAAAAAATTTAAAGTAGATCTGGCCACTACAGCGTGGAGGTGGTACATATAACTTCGACTTCATAATTTTGTAGATTTATTACCTTCGTCGGTGAGGATGGTACAACATCAGACCTTCAGATCTCCCGCATTCCTCCGTTGTAGCCTCATTTTCGTCGAGACGATAGAAACGCATGCACAGTGAAGAATTGACGATTCTATCGCAGATCTCGCACCTCCACTATTATCTTCACCGGAGCCGGAGGGTGTGTCACCATTGAAGAAGGCGATGGCCATCGGAGTTGTATATGCAATTTGTATTATGATATGTATATATTGTTTGCGCTTTAGTATTTTTTTGAATTTATTTATTTATTTATTTTAAATTATTTTATTATAAAATATTAAATTTAGTAAAACAATTTGTTTTTTTGTTTTTTTAACGGAAAAATTAGAATTTTATTTAACTTGAAAAAGTATAATCAACATACAAAGCATTGTTTAACCATATTGGAGGATATATACAATCTGAATAAAAAAGTTTATTTGGTTGACCAATTTTAGCTAATAAATGGGCTGGAACATTGCCATTTCCTTTGATAAATGAGAAAGAGCATGTGTGAAATCTTGTTTTCTAAAACATGATGTCGTTAATTAAGTTCCTGGTGATAATGTCTTCATGTGATCCTTGTAGCGTTTTGACTAATAGTTGAGAATCTCCTTCAAAGACTACTGCTCTGAATCCCAAGCTCCAAATATTGTACATTGCCATCAATTATGCTTTTCCTTCAGCTTCACTTGATGTTGTGCCAACCCTAATGTTGCTGCTTCCCATCGAATCACAATGCCATTGTTATCTCTAACAATCCATCCTCCAGTAACCCTTTTTGTATGGTTATCAATAGCTGTGTCATAGTTACATTTGACAAGATTTGAATCCGGCCGAGTCCAACTGGATGGTCGAACTCTTATAGTTTGTTTTTCTGGTTACTCTTGTTTGAAACATCATTGATGACTATGTCAATCCATGATGTTGTGTCTGCTTCTGCTAAGTTGATTACTGTTTTCTGAATTGTACTACAGTTGTTGAATATCAAATTATTTCTAGATTTCCAAATTCTCCACAGTATCCAAAAAAGTAAAAAAAATTGTTGTTGAGTTAGGTGTGGACAGATTTGGATTTCTAAGAAAAACTTTATAATTTCTTATGTTGTTTGTTGATTTGATATTTGAGAAACGAAAGGAAGATTTGAATGTCGCCAAATTGCTAAAGATTCTGAGCAAGTGAAAAGGAGATGATGAATCGTTTAACTTGAAGAGCAACATCTTGGACATATATCATCTATTGTAATTCCTCTGTTATTAAGTCTCGAAGTAGTACCTAATGCTTTTGAAAAGATTCGCCATAGGCAATGTTTAATTTTAGGCATGATCTGTAATTTCCAGACTTGGCTTTTAATGTTAAGATCCCCATAAGGAGGTTGAGGTGCTACCATTTCATATTCAAGATTGTGTCTAGTTAACCAATAGCCTGTGGAGACCGTATATAGTCCATTGTTTGTGTATTTCCAAACTAGTTTGTCCTGATTGTCTCGTTCTCCCAAATACAATGATTTAGCTAATACATGGTCTTCATGGGTAAGCATTGTAGCAAGTCTCCCTTCATTCCAAAAACGCTGATCCCTTTCTTCATATATCAACTCTTTGACAGTGATTGACTAATTTATATGATCTTCATTATCGCATTTGCGGGTTTTGGCGGATGGGTAGGAAGCCAGTTATCTTTATATATTCGAGTTTGACGCCCATCTCCAATTAAAAACCTAGAACCCTTCTTTAAAAAATCAATTATGTGAAGTAGTGAAGCCCAACCATAAGATTGTTTAGGTCGTTTCTTTGCTTCAAACAGATGATCGTCTTTAAAATACCGAGCTTTATATAGTCTGGAGAATAAACAATCTCAGATTGTCCAAAAGTGCTGATGCTTGTTTTGCCAGTCATAGCTATTATAGTAACGAATGAACATCGTCGATATTCATAGCTATTAGCTATAAAACCATCATCGCTATGTCGTGGTTCTGTAGCTGAGGATAGCTATAAAAAATCGATATCCGCGAGCTCATAAACGCAGATTTTGTTTGTAGCTATTCGTAGCGATCAGCGAAATAGCTAAAAAATAATGTTGATAACCACAAAAAAATCTATGGCTATAACGCTAATTTTTTATAGTCTATAAAATAATTATTATCTTATCGAATTTGTTGGTTTTTTACATTGTCCTCACCCGGAACTAGAAAATTTTATTACTTTATAGTGAATATTAATTTGTATAATATTAATTTATAAAAGTTTTATTATATCTTCTTTTTATCCCATAAACCAATTTATGATGGCACAATGTTTTAAAAGTTCACCTTTTAGTAATAAAAACAAATATTTATGATGAATTACTGAATTAGGTATAGAAACCAAGAAAATTAACTAGAATCAACGAGAAAACCAAATAATGTAAAAAGGAAATCGTTGAAAAAAGAATGGCTCTACGGCTCTATCTCTGTTTATCTAATACATATTCGCATCAGAGCCGGCTTAGATAGGGGGCGGTTAGTACGACCGCCTCGGGGCCATACCAATTTATTTTATTTTATTTTTAAATTTTAAGGTCCAAATTTAACAATAGAAAACTTTTAGGGCTATTTTCACACTAACATATAACTAGATGGCTAAACAGATATAGTTTTTAGGGCCCAAAATTTAATAATACAAAAAATTTGCCCAAGGGCCCCTGCCACTAATGAGCCGGCGCTGACTCGCATAAACCACACTACGTAATATAAACCAACATAATCTCATTTTCTTTGTATAGAGGTTACTAGCAACCGAAATTCACGTTGTATCAATTATATAAACCATGCCTTACAAGATAGTCTTGGTGTTATATATGTACTTACAAAGTTATATATTTGTTTTTTTTTAAAGTTGTATATAAGTACATTTATCAAAGTGATAAACAGCTGTTACTTTCAGCAAGGTTAACTACAATATTTCAACAAGTTTTATTTGGTAGGAACTACAATTTTCATAATTTGTGAAATTTTACATCATATTTTAAGCCGTTGTTCGACAATTTACTATCGGGGTTTTTAGGTTACATCGAATTTATTCAGGTCATATCGAGTCCTATCAGATTTTATCGGATCGATTACAAACATGTTTATCAAGTATATCATATATACTAACATGTTGGATCAGGTACCCAAACAGGTTTCGAGACCTAATCCATATGTGGATAGTCTATAAATATACATAATAGGACAAAATACTAATACTTGAATCCGAAAAGCAGATTGGTTCTGGGTCGGATTTTTTTATTCGAATAAAAATACCCAAGCCTAAAGAAGGAAAGGAGGTTGTGTATTTCAGTATAGTTGGCATTTTGTTTAGGCAAGAGATGGGGAGTTCCTTGTGTCTCTGTCATTCTTTATGACTTCCCTCCATGCATTCCAATATTAGGATTCTTTACCACTCACATTTTATATGTATTTAATCAAAACCCACTTCTTTAATCTTCGCATTATTGTACAGTAAAACATATAAATTAACACAGTCAGAATTATAATATTTTATTAATTTAATGAGGTATTATTTTATCAAAAGAATAATTAGACGAAAACTTAATTTATTTGTCTAAACCATCATTGCCATCTCTAATTTCTATCAAGCTATTTCGTATAATTTCATATAAATTACTATCGTTTCTTTTTTTTTTTCCGTTGTTGGGCCGCTGACACTGCAACAATCTTTTAAATAGCTCGCCATTCAATTCGGGTTTAGTTTCTTTTTATAATTATAGAGGGCTTAATACTGAATTCTTTATTTGCGGTTCCATTTGGTTTGAAACTTTATATTCCCTCTGTATTTTGAAGATTGATGTTTTAGTTTTTACGCACATATTAAAAAATAATAAATGATTGTATTTAATTATTAATTTTATTTGTGTTTCCTATGCAATAAATATCAATCATATTTTTATATTTTAAATTATATATTTTAAAAATAAAATGCATTAATTGTAATCTTAAACATTAATCTTTTATAAACAGATAAAATGTGTAAAACATAAATCTTTGAAATACAGAAGAAATATATTGTTGGATATTATTTTGGTCCATTTAGCTCATTTAAAAGCCAAAAAATTATTGCATATATATAACCAAGTGAACCAATCAGGCATATAAATAATCTGAATAAACCGAATTTAACTGAAACTAAAGTTTTTAAGAGCTTTGGTTATTTTCGGTATATAATTCAGGGCTTTAAAATACCTGATTGGTTTAACTTTAAACACAGCGAATGCAGATGCATGTATGGAAGTTTGTGGAAGCTGAGTGATTGCAGTTTCAAATGTAAACGATTCATACGACTGACGACGATTAAAATGGGGGTGTTTGGATGATCTTATGCTCAGTGCCGTGCTAAGATTTTTAATTTTTTTTTTTGCCTGCCAGTGCCATGCTAAGATCTAAGGGGGCTTGGAGCGGATATAAAGATATATACTTTTAAATTTATTTTTTGATAAAATATATTATAACCTTAAAAGAAAAAGAAATAATTTATTTGAAAACTGAAACATAATTTTTTCTCCTTTTTTCAATAAACTTTTTCACTAGTTTTTTTTATAGATATTATAGCTAGACTATTAAATCTTTCTTACGACATTATTGACCGCAGATAAAATTTAATTAACTTTAAATATTAATTTTTAATAAGTATAGAAAAACATATAAACAAAGAGGAATAAAGGCAAAAACAATAAAATGAAAAGAAAAAAATGGGCTGATTGCAAAACTACCTCTGAAATTGAATTCAACCCTGAAACTATTTTCGGCCTTTTTTTCTTATTCGCTAATTTATCCTCTTACTAATCTGGGTATTCACGGGAATGCTATCGCCAGACTTCATATGAAGTCTGATACTTTAATTAAAAGACAAAAGGACCCGAAATTATTGTGGATATTCACGAAAATGCTATCACCATGAATGCTCAACAACCACGACAACCACCATCGCCGATGAGTTAATGTGTAATACAACTCGTTTTTCTACCATTAAAGCTCAATTAAAGCTCAAAAATAGAACTCGGACGTTATCCTGACCGATTTCTCCCTTTTCCCCCTTTGATTTTTCGATTCAAAAGTAGCGAAATCGTTTATCATCTTATAAAAACAGCAAAACACGTCTCGGATTTCGGGTTTCTGGTGGTATTAGACGTTCTGGGAAATTGACGAGGCTAAAAACAAACTGAAATCGGACATTGGTAAGAAACCTTTTCATATCGTCGATTTTCATATTTGAATTGTAATCTCAGACTGCCGTTTACGTCTTATTTTTTTCGTAAACTTCAATATGTCAACGTGAGGGTAGTTTTGCAATTGACTTTCAATTGTCAGATCTCCATAAAAGTCTGTGAAATTCCTTTGCAAAAAAAAATATATATCAGACTTCACCAGGAAGTCTAAATAAGAAGAGAGTAGTTTGCAATTGATTCAAATTGGATTTCTAGTCAGACTTCTGATGTAGTCTGGCAAGAAATTGACCGATTCTTGACTTTTGGTCAGACGGAATCCAATGTCTGAAAATAATTGGGGGGGGGGGGTAGAAACTGCAATTGACCCAAATTTTCAGATGTTGACCAGAATAAGCGAAAAAATCGCCAGACTTCTAAATCTGTCTGAAAATAAAGAAAAAATTATCAGACGGCTATAGACATCTGAAATTCCAAACTTTTGCCAGACGGCTATAGACATCTGAAAAATCGAATTTTGGTCAACGCTGGATAAAAACCGAAAATGCGAAGTTTTTTATCAGACTTCCCTCGCTGTCTGAATTTCTTGTCAGACATCATAAGAAGTCTGAACCTTATCAGACTTCTTCGAGAAGTCTGACGATTCAAATGGAATTGCAAAACTACCCCCTACTTTTTGTCAGACTTCTCAAGAAGTCTGAACATTATCAGACTTCCCGGAGAAGTCTGAAAATTCAAATTCAATTGCAAAACTACCCATTTTTCTCAGACTTCACAAAATGTTTGACAAAAAGTTCAAAAAATTTCAAAGCAGACTGCGTACGCTGTCTGATGGATTTCAGACTGCATTCGATGTTTGACACTTTGATTTCAATAACAAAAATACCCTCCTTTTCAGACTGCCATAGAAGTCTTGTAGTACTACAGTCAGACTTCTATAGACGTCTGAAATGTTAAAAAAATTTAAAATACATTTTATTGTATATTTGTGATTAATTTCTTTGATTTTAGTTTTTATAAATGTGTGTTAGTTTTCTATGTTCCTTCTGCGTGAGTTTTATATTCTTATATATGGTAATTATTTTTAAATCAATTTTTGAATAATATTGGCAATGTAGCTAATAGCACTAGACTTCCCAAATAAGTCTGGCTTTTCCCAAAAGATCTCTAATGTGGTTTATACGTGTTTGTTTATGCAGATAATGGTTCAGTTACCTGTTAATTTTGGTGAATGGGTTGTGAGAGACCAGATTTGGAATTTTGTGGTTGATAAGCTCAAAGGAGAGCGGTTTATCACTTTGCGTGATGGTTCTACACATCAATAACTTGTTGAGATGATACAAGATGATTATATGCTGGACAAGAAAACCGAGTTGGTAGAGTTATCATATCCATTGCTGGGAGCACTCTTTAAACAAATGGATCCGGATAGCCCTCCGATTTATGTCACAAATGATAGGCAAGTAAGGAGCTTGGTCGAGTTAGCTAATACTACTTTAATCCGTCTTTGTGTCTCAAGCCGATCCAGTATGGAAGATGAAGATGCGGTGAATCACGATGAAAAATATGAATCTGAAGATGTAGACGAAGATGACAAAGAAGAAGTCTGGAATTAGGAAGATGTGGACTCATTCTCGGATGATTCTGTTTGTGGTGGTGGTGGTAATGATGGTGTTAATAACTTGGATGTGCCTGAAAATGTTTTCAATAAACACGCTGAGGATTACCATGACGATGCTGATTATACCCTATATGGGAAAGTGAAACATGAAGATGTACATGTGGAAGAAGATGAAGATTATAAGAAATATGAGTTGGAGGGTACGAGTAGTCGGTGTGTTGGCAAAAGTGACTTGTCCAAGGGTATCTTTCTCAATAAGTGTTTTGATAGCAAGAAAGACCTAATATCAGAGCTACGTTTTATGGCGAAAATGAAGAAATTCGCATTCACGACAGATAAGTCTGAAAAAACGTTTTGTGGCTAAATGTCGTGTGGAAGGATGCAAGTGGATGATTCGAGCGTGTGTGAAGAGCGAACCAAACAAGTATTGGGTGATGAGCTATTCAAAAACCCATACATGTTCGGTGGTGGACCGGATGTCTACGCGCAAACGATATACTCCAGTTTATATTGGTTGGTTGTTTACTGAATGTTTTGATATAATTGAGGGGATAACACCAAAGCATGTCAAAGTATCAATGAAGAAGTAGTTTGGGATTAGGATGAGCTACAAAACCACATACAGAGCATTGTTACATGCTCAAAAGATCGTGAGAGGAACAACGGAATCAGGAAAACCAACCCGGGAACAGTAACTGCTCTTGAACTAAATGAGAAGAATATATTTAAATATCTATTTATAGCATTTGGAGCTTCCATATATGGGTTTACGTTTCTTAAAAGAGTCATTGTGGTAGATGGTACTCATCTTAAAGAAAAGTATGGTGGTGTTATGCTAGTGGCGGCCGCACAAGACGGAAATTTTCAAATATTTTCGTTAGCTTTCGGAATTGTAGACTCTGAGAATGATGACTCGTGGGAATGGTTTTTCACCAAGCTGAAAGAATGCATTTCAGACCAACATCCTTTGGTCATAGTCTCGGATAGATGCGAGTCGAACAAGAATGTGTGTGAAGCATTTTTCTCTTGGGCACAACGAGGGATATGCTATTACCATCTACAAAATAACATAGTTACCAATTTCAGGGGAAAACATCTTCTGTACTTGGTGAAAAATGCGTCTTACGCATATACGATTTACGATTTTGACCAAAACATGGCTTCCTTACGAGCGGTAAATCCTGAACTTGCTGATTACTTGGAGGAGGCGGATGTGAGTCTATGGTCACGCGTGCATTTCGGCAGAGACAAGTACTTATCGGGCTTCTATTGATGTCCTTCTCCTGCTATTTGATTATTTATCACTTCCGGAGAAGTCTGAAACGTAAGTGTCAGACTTAATATTTCTACGCAGACTTCTAGTAATGTATGATATTATAATCAGACTTCTCCTGATGTCTGATTATTTACCAGACGACATGAGAAGTCTGAAAGTGTATTGTTTTTCTTAATACTTTCTAGTTCTTACTTATGTAAACCTTTTTCAAATTGTTGGAGACATGTACAATATAAAGACGAGCAACATTGCTGAATCTATAAACTCAGCAGTTAAGAAGGCAAAAAGATATCCCATATCTTTCCTTTTAGAGTTTATACAAGAGAAACTAGGGACGTGGTTTTGTAAAAGGCGGCTAGATGCAATGAGTCTCTCAACAACATTTAGTCGAGGAGTTGAATATTTGCTGGCTATTCGTGAATATTATGCAGATATGATGACGACAGAACGCGTAGATTCATATTAGTTCATTGTTAAGGGAGGACATAGGGATTGTGTTGTCGATTTGGAACATCAGAAGTGTGAATGTGGTGTTTGGGATTACGAAAATATACCTTGCTCACATGCCATATGCGCTGCACCGGAACTTGAACTACACATTTCTACCCTTGTATGTCCATCTTACAGAACGGACTACTTGTACGCTGCATACTCACGCAACATCTTACCAAAGAATTTAAATGGCACAGCTGGTCATGACACCGTGCGTGTCCTTCCTCCGGAAGAGAGGCGGAAGCGTGGAAGAAAAAAGAAGTCGATTTGGCAATCTATGCTAGAAATCGCCAAGAAGAAGGGAAGTAAACCGTGGAAACTACACAAGCAATATTGTTGTTCGAATTGCAGACAACCAGGCCACAAACAACCTAATTGTTCACACCCCGAGGCTGACTAGAAATTGTTGAATTCTGATGTGATTTAGGGTTTGCTGAAGTCTGATATGTGATCGTGTTCAGTGAAGTCTGATAAGTTTTAGGGTTTAGTGAAGTTTGATATATTTTAATGAATAACTGGTTGAAGTCTGATATTTTTTAGGGTTCACTGAAGTCTGACGTACTAATGGATGTATTTCAAAAGTCTGATATTGAAACTTGACTGAATTGTTTGGGTTCTGATTCATTAGCCATAGTAATAAACATAATTAAGATTAGTGCTTAAGTTTATTACATAACTAAACAAGCACAAAATTAGGCCAAAAGATGGATTTATTTTTCTTACACCTACAAAAGATAAATAAATGCAAGAAATCCATTGTTTCGGAATCCAAAAGATATTGGAAGTCTATTTAACTGTAGGTGTCTAGCAATGCATACTCGAAACGTTCTTCTTCACCTGTTCGCCCGAGTTCAAACATTATGTCAAAGCTAGCCTGTCCCTGATTTGCTTGATGTTCCTATCACAAAGATACTTTGGAAACGTCATTCCAAGTGAATGGAACTCGATGAACTTCAAGCAGAACACTCCACACTCACCTGTTTTGACATTTTGGGGAAGATATTTGCTCCTAACAATCGTGTAGGTGTAACGTTCCAAGGGATAAGGCCACCCATCTTCAGTTGGGGTCAAGACGTGCATCACATAAGGAAACTTCTCATAGATTGGTGTCATTGCTGCTCCGATCGACTCATCAGTTTTCTCACCAAGGATGTTGTCCCAGACTGTTACGTGCCTATCCGAGATAGAAATAATAATTTCTACCCAATGATTTCCGCCAATGTGCAGTGCGGTGTAGATATAATCAATTTCCAGCCCCCAAGGCTTCAGTGATTTGCAGAATACGGGTAGATGACCAGTAAAGTAATCACAAACACCAGGAGGAAGCCTTCTAGATGCGGCAGAACTATTCTCATCTGCACCGCTCTTAATAAATTTTGGATAGTGTTGACGCCACAATGCTTGAAGGAGTGTGTCAATGAAGCATATCCTCTCGCTCCTGAACCATTCCGGATGGCTCTGTTGACGTTTCCTTAGTAGATCAAACCCGACATCAATTTGCTGCATCAAAACAAGAATGTGTTAATATAAAGGAATAAAACACAACCATACAGCTTCGAAAGTCTGAAAATACAAACATACTTTTTCGGAAGTCTGAAAATACAAAGAGACTTCTTCGTAAGTCTGAATATACTTCTTTGGGAGTCGGAAAATACAACCAGATTTCTTCGGAGATCTGAATATACAACCAGACTTCCTACATTCAGACTGGAATCAAATTCTTAACTCACAACCATTGGAGTGATACTGGCTGTGTCTTGCAGCCATTCCTTTGGAGTGCGAAGATCATAATACCATTGGAGTGATGTGTTCACTTTCCTAGTCGGATAACCCCTACAAAGAACAATACGCTTGTTAGACATCGAGTTAAGAGATTAGGTATACAACTTACTCGTCTAGGTAGAGTGTTAAGACATACGACTGTCTTTTGTTGTAATCATTAAGTGCCTTCACTTGCATCTTGGTGAGAGCAGCACAAGGGATATATTCCGGTTTCACCTATGCTTGGACAACATGTTTAGCTGGAGTCTTCACCTTCTCCTTCTGTTTAATCTCTTTTACCTTCGCTTGCATATAAGCTTTCAGCTGTTGCCTGCTTAGTATCCTGTTTAAACCTCTACGTAGCATCGAAGTCTATGCCCGTATCCGACCATGTAACAATCAAGACACTCGGATATGTGCTCTCGGGTATACTCTGCATATACAATTTAACAACCCATGTTAGACATACAGTTCGATATAAAATTGACACAAGAAACAGACTGCACTAGAAGTCTGGTAACTAAAATACATCACTATCAGACATCTATAGATGTCTGATATGTTCTGAATCCCGACCTAAAATCACACCAAACCAATGCAATACAAGGGATAATGCCATGGATCCATGTTCAAAGCAAATACAAGAACAAGGGGGAAAAAACAAATACGGTTTTGCTCATGTTTTTACAATTAAGCTTATTCATACTAAGAAGGATACATCCCCTTAAGGGATTTCTTCTGAAGCATGCTAATTCTCTTAGGCTCATCTTTCTTTTCCTTATTTGTATTTAGAGTTTGAAGGTTTTGGAGACTAACCTCATCATCAACCGCAGTCTGATTGGTGGCCTCAGCCGGCTTGTCATGTTTGTCTGCAGCCACTGCTTTCTTAGCCTTCGCTTTCCTTGCAAGTGCAGGTTCAATATCAGCAACATGATTATTTACCTTCAATACCAATTTCCACGGGACCCTCGGAGCCCTTTCGTTTTTCTTTCCTTCTCCCGCAGCAGCAGTTACTTTATCTTGATCCTGAAGATCTTCAGCTTGATCTTCTTCATCCTCACCAACTCCGGCCTTATTCATCTCGGCAGCCGCAACACTTGCATCTTTCTTCAGCTCACTACCTTTCCCTCCAGTACCAGCTTTGTTCTTCTCATTCTCCTTCTGTACAGAAGAATCTTTCTTCTTCTCATTTTCCTTTTGTCCAACTCCAACATTTATTCCTTCAAAGTCTTGACATTCATGGCAAGATCATCAACTCTGATACCCATTAGACGAAAACCCTCGTTGAAAACATCTACCAATACGTCAATCCGACTTTCAAATGATTTTTGCATATCCTCAATCTTTTTAATAACATCCCCATTCGTGGGACGAGCCTTTCCTTGTCTAGATCACTTACTCACTACCTCCACCTCTTCTTCCTCATCATCATCATCAGCAACAACCTGTACCAACTTTGTCTTGACTCCCAGAACCTTTCGCTTTTTCTCACCAACCTCACCACCAACTTCCTCAGACTTAACCTCAAGATCGATAGGACCGCCAGCTTTGATCCTGAACACACCTTCACTTTTCCAGTGTTTAGAACCCCACCTCCAAGCCGCAGTCCCAAGCTGTCCATGCATTGCTTTCACATGGTTATCAACTTTGTCGTCCTCCTCATCATCGTTGTCCCACATGGGGAACATGTCATTATAATCTGTAGGCCGTAAAAATACGGAGACAAAAACTGTTTGGAAAAACCGATAGAAAACACGATTAAGAAAAAACGACTAAGCGGAGGCGAGATGATCTCTTTCCTTAATTCAAAATATCTCCCGTAGTGTAACGGTTTGATGAGATAATGAATCCCAGGATACAACCGCTTTTAGACTAAGATCGTGACACTCGATCAAAGAATATGCGAACTTAGAATCTACGAATACTCTCGGACTTACTATAAGAAAGAAGACGAGAGAGATTTCTGGATTTTGAGTTGAGAAAGATATATCTAAGAAGATATGTGGTGTGTTTTTTTTTTAGAGAGAGATGGGTTTCTATATATAGGACATAGAAAGACTCCAAAACTTCTCTTGCTTCCAATGTGGGATAAATTAAGTTCCCACTTAAGTTTGGAGAGCAAAAAAGGCTTCACCAATTTTATTGGCACAAAGCCCATTTCTTTTCAATTCATACAATATTTTATAAACCATATGTTCATTAAAATATTGGCCCAACATAATCCTCCTTGAGTACGAGGTTGTTGGCGTGGGACTACAAATTACAAGTCACATAGCAAAATGAACACAAGCATTTATAATATCACAACGTCGGACATCATACGAGACTTGGAACAAAATATCAGACATCATTGGTGAATTTCAAAATATCTGACACAAAATGTCAAACTTCTAATTCAGTATGGGAAAAAAATATTTCAGACATCAGAACAGTCTAAGAAATACATGTATGCGTAAGGTTTCGTCGACTTTCTTGCGACTCCGTGATCCCTGGTACGCCAGCATTGGTGGGGTTGGGGAATTCGGGAAGGGATCTCCATAAGTTGTCGCCATAGCGGGACATGCCCAATATACCCAGATGTTCATGACCTCAGCAAAACCACCGATCTGCTAATTTTTTTTCCCCACGAGTTTTCTGTTTGCCTCTTTAACAGATTCTATCAGAAGCTTGAAGGCGAATCTTCCCCATGGATATGATTTTAACTATCCTGGAACCAGCAGAATCTTAGTCATGTCAGCCATTGTGGAAGTTGTACAGTATTAAGCCTCAATGGAGGTTGCATAGATTGCTAGATAGCCCAGCAATATCCTTTGTTGCGGTTCCCAACCAGCACATCTTTTACAAGCTTCAAATAATTGCGAATAACTTGGGCCTAAATCAAAATCCACCCCAAGAAGCACCCACATTGCTTTCATTTGATCGGTATATTCAACTTTAGGGTACTCCATGATATATCATGGTTTTTACTAGTTTTAGACCATGATATAAGTATGTTTTAGAGTCTATTAGTGTTTCATTAGAGTCTTTTGCAGGTCTTATTAGGTACACACACGTTTGGAGCGGATTTGGAGATTATGGAGCTATTTGGAGCATTTTGGAGTTTTGACCCGAGAGGTTGTGTTCACTGTCCGAAACAGAGGAGTGTGTCGATCGACGCACTTCAGCATCGATCGATGCACAGCGAGTTGGGCCAGATTCTCGGCGGTTTAATGAAGAATGCTGATATTGCAAAGATGCCCAGAAGTTCCAGATATTTACACAGAAGCCCCAAGTCGTGTTTTAGCTATTTAATTAGTTTTTTAACATCAGTTTTAGATACACTATCATAACTTAGAGCAGAGAGTTTTTAGAGCTTTTGGGGCTGATCTGATCATGTACTACTCTTTGTTTTGGAGAAGTTTTTGAACCCCTTTATTATTCTAATCTCTTTTATGATATCTATTATTTCATTGATTATGTCTTCATATTCTATGTCTGAGTAGTTTCATAGTTAGGTTTAGGGTTTCTCATAGGGATTTCATGACTTGCTAGATATAATTAATCCAGTTAAGGATTCACATCAATATATGTTCTTCAAACTAAATTGTGTTTAATGCTAGTTCTAACCTCATCACTTAGAATCTAGATCTTAGGTTGCTAAATTGACACGACAATGTGGTTTAGAATCTGAACTATTTAGGTTGAGCAATTTAATTACTCGCAAAGGAATTTGGTTTAATTAGATTGTGAACACATCGAACCTGGAATTAAAGCTGGTTTAATCTGTTAGTAATTGCTAAGGAATTTGGATTGCTGCACTTAGACTTAGAGAATTCTCGCAACGACAGTTGGTTAATTCTATATTTGTTTTTGAGTTCTAGAACTGAGCTTAGTTAGATCCTGACTGAATGATTTATCTGCTTGTCTGATTTCCTGAGAACGCCCTAGACTTAGCGCCCTTATTTTATTGCTTACAACCACAACTTGCTACTAATTTACTTTCTTGCTTGCTTTTTAGTTATTAAATACAATTTGCTTTCTCCTAGTTTAATCTGTTTAGTTCTAATCCTATCGTTGCCTAGAGTCCTCGTGGATTCGATCCCTAAGTACTACATTGATATACTGTGCACTTGCAGTTAGTATAGGGTAAAACTTACGACCTATCAAGTTTTTGGCGCCGTTGCTGGGGACTCTTAGAGTCTTCGATAGCTTCGAACTTAGGGTTTAGACTAGGATTTCTATTTTTATTTTTTTCTGTTTACTGATTTTTTTCTCTGTTTTCCCTCTGTCGCAGGTTTCAAAATCGCATAGCATCGACCGTTGCACTTCTTGTGTCAATCGTTACTAGGCGATTGGAGTTGTATTGATCGTTGCATTGTTAGCATCGATCGTTACTTGACGATTACAGACGGTTTATGCAGACGCGTGATACCAGAAGTAATCCGAACACTAATCTCGTAAACCTCCAACTTGAAGAGCTTGCTAGACTAGAGAGGACTAACAGAAGAGTTCGAAGAACAAGGATGGTTGTTGTTGAACGTGTGATCATAAAGCCTGATGCTCAAGGTACCCTGAGGGACCGACACAACAATCCGTACAATGCTGCTGGAGAACCGATAGATGCTGAAGGGAATGTTATCCCTGATCCTCCAGAGCAACCACATAAATAGGAGCTGAACCAAGGACAGGGCCAATGTAGACAGATGGTTGTCCATGAGAGGACTTTAGCTGACTATAACCGTCCGGATGAGTTTCATGCTAACCGGTCAGCTCTTGTACCTCCTGACTTTGAGAGGAATGATTTTGAGATTAAGACCATCTACTACTCTCTCCTGAGGCAGAAAGCCTTCCATGGCTCTCCAAGTGAGCAGCCAATGGATCACATAGATGAGTTTGAGGACATAGTCACCGGAATTAAGTACGATGGAGTGAGCCAAGATTATCTGTTCCTCAAGCTTTTCCCCTACTCTCTGGCTGGAGATGCTGCAGCCTGGCTAAAACAACTTCCATCTGGGACGTTTGTTATTTGGGCCGCTCTGAAGAGAGAGTTTTTGCGACACGTCTACGATGATGCTTGCTCTGATCAGTCCAGGAAAGACATTCTCACCTTCACCCAAGGTCCGACAGAGCCTCTTAAGACAACCTGGATGAGGTTTAAGAAGTACCAACGTGACTGCCCTCACCATGGATTCACTGAGGTAACACTTTTAGGCATCTTCTTTAGAGGTATAGATCTTCCATATGAGACTGCGTTGGACAATTCTAGCAATGCCAACTTTAACACTAGGACTCCTGCTCAAGCTAAGCAGTTGATAGATAATTTAGTAAGCAGTAATAGCTGCAAGACTACTGATGAGAGAAGAAAGAAGTCCGGTGGGAAGATGGAGAATTCTGAGATAGCTGATATTAGATCTAAGTTGGACACTGTTTGCAATCTTCTAGCTGGGAAGAAAGCTGTCCACTTTGCTCAAGATGTTGAGATGATCAATGATGAAGAAGATGGTCAGGAAGAGGATGTGAATTACATCGGGGGATCTGGTTTCCAAGGAAACAGGTTCGGAGGACAGCAGGTAATAGATTTTTCAGTGGTCAGAAGAGTGCTTTCACAAGCAATCAAAACTCTTCTGGCTTTGGACAGAATGCTGGTTTTCAGAAACCTTTCCAACAAGGTAATCAGAGGACTTATGGATCTTCCTCTTACCAAGCACCTCCTGTAGCTACTACTCATGAGAGTAAGATGGAGGCTATGATGGAACAGCTGCTAAAGGAACAAACCAAGATTGCTGTGGATGTCAACAAGAAACTGGATTGGGTGTATGATGATTTGAATGGGAAATTCGAATCCTTGAGCTCACATGTGAAAAGGCTTGATGCTCAAGTTGCACAGACTGCTGGACATGTTAAGAGGGAAGATGGATATCTCCCAGGGCGAACTGATGCTAATCCCAAGTATCAATGCAATGCAGTAACATTGAGAAGTGGTAAGGAGCTGTCTCCTGGCCAGAAAAAGCAGTTGAGTGTTGAAGAATTCGTGGAAATTGAAGAATTGGAAGATGGGATCCGTGATATTCGCAATGCATCGATCGACGCTACTCGGCAACGGTCGATGCAAAGCGAAAACGAAGAACATGTCGTAACAAAGTCGCCCATCAACGATCGACACAACACCAGCGACGATCGATGCAAGGCGACTGCAGAGAGTTCAAAACCAGAGAAGCCGAAACAATCGAGTGAAAGGGTTTACAAACCTAAAGTACCTTTTCCCAAAAATTCTAGGAAATCTAAGAATGATAGACAGTATACCAAATGCAAGGAGATCATTAAAAAGGTGAAAGTCGAAGTGCCTTTGATTGACTCTATTGAGACTTCTCCTGTGATGAGGAGATGTCTTAAGGACTTGCTTGTTGGTAAGTGGTCTAACGAGGAGAGTGTAATGATGATCACGGAGGTATGTAGTGCGGTAGTTCAGGGCAGAATTCCTGAGAAGCTGAAAGATCCAGGGAGCTTTGTGTTGGATTGCGCTATCTACAGGGAAAGATTTGAAAGATCCCTATGTGATCTTGGTTCTAGTGTAAATCTTATGCCCTTCTCTGTTGCTAAGAGACTTGGAATGACTGACTTCTTACCAACTAGGATCTCACTAGTCTTAGCAGACAGAACTATTAGGATCCCTGAAGGAGTACTAGAAGATGTGCCTATAATGATTGGTAAATGTGTGATACCTACTGATTTTGTGGTTCTGCAATATGGAGAGGAACCGAAGGATCCACTGATTTTGGGCAGGCCTTTCTTAGCTACTGCTGGTGCGATGATTAACTGCCAAGGAGGTAAAATAATTCTGAATGTGGGTGATCTGAAGATGAGTTTTGATATGGACAAACTGGTGAAGAGACCAACCATCGACGGACAGACCTTCTATGTGGACACACTGGGTGATTTGGCTGCAGAGTACTTTCACAAGTCACATGCTGAAGATCCACTAGAAAGAGTTTTACTGAGCTCTATAATGGAGCTGGAACACCTACAAGACGAGCCTGCAATCTGCTATGCAAGACTGATGGATTCTGGTGAGCAAGTGATGAAGTTAGAAGTGTCTGCCGCGACTATGCATCGATCGACACAGACTAAGCATCGATCGTTGCAAGTCGACAGAGATTGGGCAGAGGAAAAGGCTCCGAAAATTGAGCTGAAACAACTTCCATCCAGGCTAAGGTACGCGTTTCTTGGACCTAATTCGACTTATCCAGTGATTTTTAATGCTAGTTTGAACAACGCAAAGCTCACTTTACTGCTAAGCAAGCTGCGCAAGCATCGCAAAGCTCTTGGCTATTCTCTTGATGACATTTCAGGTATCTCTCCGGAGTTGTGCATACATCGGATAAATCTTGAGGATGAGTCTAAGACATCTGTTGAGCATCAAAGGAGGCTTAATCCTAATCTACATGAAGTGGTTAAGAAGGAGATTATGAAACTCCTAGATGCTGGGATCATCTATCCTATTTCAGACAGTGATTGGGTGAGTCTAGTCCATGTGGTGCCTAAGAAAGGCGGAGTTACAGTTGTGAAGAATGAGAAGAATGAGCTGATCCCTACTAGGACTGTGACTTGACACAGGATGTGCATAGATTACAGGAAACTCAATGCTGCAACAAGGAAGGATCATTTCCCTTTACCCTTCATTGATCAGATGCTGGAGAGGTTAGCAAATCACCCTTACTATTGCTTCCTCGATGAATATTCAGGTTTCTTTCAGATTCCTATCCACCCAGAGGATCAGGGAAAGACCACATTCACTTGTCCATATGGCACATTTGCTTACCGTAGGATGCCTTTTGGACTCTGCAATGCACCAGCTACATTCTGTGAGATCCGGGATTCACACTAAGAATTTGTATTCGTGGATTTGGACTTTAGGATATAGAAATGGTATAGTTTCCTATGAATCAAAGACTTTATTGAGATTGATCGTCGAGATAGAACAAACACAGTCGAGAAGAGAGTACAAAGTATAAAATCGAGCTATCTAATCGAAGTGTTCTTAGCCTAGGTTGGAATATCTTTCATGAGTCGCCACTTCTCCTCTTAAATAGTCTCGACTCTGATCTCTTCGTCCCAATATTTCGGCCTCGTCATCGTAACGATCTCCGAGATTTCTGCGGATCAGTTGAACTGGCGAAGACCGAGTTGCTCTATCTCCACGTCATCTTCTGCCGAGCTCGAGCTCGATTGTCTCCGGCTTCGGAATTGTCTGGGCCTTGCCAGGGCGTTCGTTTCGCTTGGGCCCATCAAAGGAGTCGGCTCTTTTGTCTGTCTTTGATTCTGGAATGGGCTCGTAATTACGGACCTTTGTCTTATCTGTTAATGGGACGGATTTCCTAGAGGGAAATCCAGTACCAACAATAGCCCCCCAGCCCATTGAATTCGAGAAGTAGAGGTTAAAGTGCGGTGGACGTTCTTGGGAAGAGGCGCGTGCCTCGGATGTGAAAAATCTAATGATTATTTTTGTCCCATCCGTTGATCTTGTTTCGATCCAATGGCGCGGAGCGAGCGCGTGAGACGGGCTGAACTGCTTATCAGCGCGTCTGCAGTCGTTGCGTGTATAGGTTTTGAGAATCCTATCTTTCACTGTAGATCTGGTCGATCGTCAACGGCTCATATTCGAAGATCGCGAAGTGTCTTCTCGGGCTCGTTCTTTTTGGTGAAGTGACCTAATTACTGCGCATTTGTAGCCGTTGATCTCAGATCAGCGGCTAACGAGGAGGAAGCGAGGAGTCCGAACCACCTCGATTTTCTCGTAATTATTACGAGTTCGGAATCGTGCGGTTAAGATTTTGCACGATTCCCACTATATAACTTTCTCGTACTTTGCCGAGGGTGGTTTCTTCCCTTCCTGCTTTCGCTTCTTCTCTTACTTTTGCTCTGGTTTTTTTTTTTACTTCTCGAAAAACTTATTTTCAAGACTTTTCACTTTCTTTGTTCCGATAAACCGTTGTTCATGGCTCCTAGAGACGCGACGGGGGCTAGTGTTAGCTCAGCGGCAGGCTCGTTGGGCCCACACCCGCCGTCTTCCCTATCCGTGGACCATATCGAACGGTTGCGGAGAGAGTGCAGGATTCCACCTGAGGTGGAAATCGTGATTCCGTCGCTGGCGATATCGCCGGAAACTAAGGTAGAGGGTTATTGCTGCGCCTCGTACGCCTACTTCGATAAATGCGGGCTTTTCTTTCCTATTCCCCGCTTAATCTCTCTGGTGCTGGCCCAGCTCCAATTGGCGTTTCATCAGATGACGCCGAACTTCGTTTGGTATGTCATCGGACTCGGAGTTAGGGCCGCAGAAGAAGGAATCGAGTTCGGTCCAGAGGAACTCATGCGTGTCTGCTCGGTAAAGCATAACGCTAAGTTCCGGGGGACTTACTATCTTTCGCCTCGCTTCGGGAAGGTCCTTGAGGACGTTCCGACAAAAGATGTGTGGAAGGACCGATACTTCTTTTTCAGGATAACCCATCATTCGGTCGGGGATTTTGACTATTCGGTCATCCCGTCTCGATGGTTGTCCAGCGTTGGTAAGGCCTTGGTTTCAGTGTTTTCTCTTTTTTTTTTTTTTGAAAAAACATTTATTTGCCCGAGGGGGCTTTGTTTTAGTGTCGGGACTCGAGGACATTGTGTCCTCCTTTTAATGAATTTCTTTTTAAGTCTTACATGCCTTAGCATAGACTTTACTGTTTTAGTACCTTCACGACTCGGTCGTTCGTACTTGAGTTCGGGTTCTTTCGTAATGTGCATTACGAGTTTAATGTTTAACGGGAAAGATAAATCGGGGTAAAACTTACAAAGGTTCGTTGTGCGCGGAGGTCTTTCCGTGTGATCGGTTGCCTCGACTTCGACGTTTTCGTTTAACGGGAGAGGGTGGCCCTCTAGTTCTTCCGAGCTGTATAAGGTCGGGAGAATTTCATATCTTTTTGACTTTGGGAGAGGCCATTTCAGGTCGCTCGGAAAGGATAATTTCATATCGCTTTGATTTGGAAGAGATAATTTCATATCTTTCGTTTTGGAAGAGATAATTTCATATCTTTCGTTTTGGGAATGTTGTGACAAGGTATCTCGCAATGACTCTAACTTTTACGACAGAAAGAAGCATTGGATTAAGGGACTTATTTTGATTTCACAAAGATAAGTTGGTGTAACTTCGTCAGAAGCTGTTGAGCTCGGCGTGAGCTTTGTTTTTGGGGGGGCGGCTGCGCTCGAAGTCGAGCTGCCTACGTACCCTTTTTTAAGGGGATCAAGCCATTTCGTAGTTCGATTATGTTGATGTACTCCTAGTGGAAATACTTTTTGAGGTTGATGATGTTCCAAGGTCGTAGTTCAGGCTTCTGGGTTTCTACCGACTTGAGTCGGTAGACCCCGTCCTTCACGACGTCGGTGACCTGGTAAGGACCTTTCCACTTTGCTCCTAATTTTTCAGCGTGTTCTTCCTTTTTATGGTCGAACACTTTCCGCAAGACGAGCTCTCCTACTTGAAACCTTCGAGTTTTGATTCGGGAATCATAGTAGCGAGCTGCGGCTTGTTGGTAATTTTGGAGTCGAGCTAATGCGAGGTTCCTTCTTTCGTCGACGAGGTCGAGCTCGTGAGTTATCATCTTGTTATTAAGTTCCTCTTGTCGTGGGCATTCTTCCTCGCGAATGCTTGACACGAGAATTTCGGCTGGTACTACCGCCTCGATTCCGTAAGCCAGCGAGAAGGGAGTCTCGCCAGTGGATTTGCGGGGGGGGGGGGGGGGGGGTAGTCCGGTAGGCCCAGAGTACGGCTGTGAGTTCGTCACTCCAGGTTGTTTTGCACTCGTTGAGCCTTTTCTTGAGACCGTTCATAATTGTTTTGTTAGCTGCCTCTGCTAGCCCGTTCCCTTGGGGATAGCGTGGTGTTGAGTAAGTCAGCTTTATGTTCCAAGTTCTGCAGAACTCTTTGAACGTGTTTGATATGAATTGGGGTCCGTTATCGGTGACGATCTCGTGGGGTAGTACATGTCGGCAAACAATGTTTCGCCAGACAAACTCCTTAACGTGAACGTCCTTAACTTTTTGGTATGACTCTGCTTCAATCCACTTGGTGAAGTAGTCCGTCATCACCAACAGGTGTGTGGCTTTCTTTTTTCCAGATGCGACCAGCGGTCCCACGATGTCCATCCCCCATCGCATGAATGTGTATGGTGATGAGATAAAAGAGAGTTTCTCCGACGCTTGGTGGATAATCGGGGCATGCTTTTGGCATTTATCGCACTTGTTGGAGAAAGATTCGCATTCGGTGGCCATTGTCGGCCGATAATAGCCTTGCCTTTTGATTCACACGGCCAATGCTCGTCCTCCGGAATGGCTTCCGCAGGATCCGTCAAGTGTTTGTGTAATCACGGCTAGGGCTTGCCTTTTGTCAAGGCACTTAAGATAGGGTCCGGAGAGGCTCCTTTCAAAGAGCTCTCCTTGCGTGACACAGTACCTTGCGCTCTGTGCCTTAAGTTTCCGCGCCTCCCATTTGTCGTCGGGAACTTCGCCATTTGTGATGTATCGAATGATCGGAGTCCTCCAATCTTCGTTGTCGTTAGGCTCAGGTCCCTGACTAGTGGATGCGGTTTGAATTGGTCCATCGGAGACGTTCGCGACGTACACGGCGTTTCTAGGATCGAGGTTGTCATCAATCCCGATGGTGTCGCTACTGGTGTCTCCAGGACATTCTCTTTGCTTGACATCGTCCTTCACAGCGGGCCCGTCCTCTTTCAAGGACAGAGCTTTGAGGGCTATGTCGATGCTTGGTTTTTCTATCCCTTCGACTGGTATGATTCTTTTGAGGTTAGGATCTGACGTCGAGGCTAATGCGGCTAGCGCATCGGCTGCGGTGTTTTCACCTCGTGGGATTCGTGTTAGATCGAAGAATTCGATCTGTTCGGCCAATGTATGGACTACCCGTAGGTATGCTTCCATTCGTTCGTCTTTGGCCTCGTAGTCGCCATGATATTGGCTCGTGAGTAGTTGGGAATCGCTGAAGGCGTTTACTTCCCGGGCTCCTATGGCTATCGCGAGTCTGAGCCCGGCTATTAATGCTTCATAGTCTGCCTCGTTATTCGATGCGGCGAAGCCCAATCTAAACGATTGTTCTAGTACCTCGCCCGTTGGGGAGACTAATTTCACTCCGACTCCGGACCCTTGCCTTGAGGAAGCTCCATCGACGTAGAGTTTCCATCTTTGGGCCAAAGTCGGGTCGAGTTCTATAGTCGGAGGGAGCTCGATTATGAAATCTGCCAGTACTTGTGCTTTTAGGCACGTTCGAGCCTTGTATTCAATATCGTACTCGCTAAGTTCGATAGCCCATTTGACCAATCGACCTGATTGGCTTGGACTGTGAAGGATGGTTCTCAGTGGCTGAGAGATCATCACTATGATCGAGTGCGATTGAAAGTACGGTCGGAGTTTCCGAGCCGATGTTACTAGCGCTAAGGCGAGTTTTTCCATGGCGGGATATCTGGTTTCAGCATCGATCAAGGTCTTACTGATGTAATACACCGGCCGTTGTTCGTTTTGTTCCTCGCGAACCAGGACTCCGCTCACCGCTGCTGTCGAGACAGCTAAGTAGAGGTAGAGGGGTTCCCCTTCTACTGGTTTTGCCAGTATGGGCGGTTCACTTAAGTAAGCTTTAAGCTGAGTGAATGCCTCTTCGCATTTTTCGTCCCAGAGGAACTTTTTGTTCGCTTTTAGCAAGTGATAGAAGGGTAGGCATTTATCAGTCGACCTTGAGATGAAGCGATTCAGAGCAGCTATTTTTCCGGTTAGACGCTGGACTTCTCGCGTTGTTCTGGGAGATTTCATCTCTATGAACGTTGCGATCTGTTTGGGGTTCGCTTCGATCCCTCTTTCGGTTACTAAGTAACCGAGGAATTCACCTGAGGGAACCCCGAAGGTACATTTAGCTGGGTTGAGTTTCATCCCGTACTTATTGAGAGTGGTAAAGCATTCTTTTAGTTGGGGGATGTGATCCTCATACCTAGAAGATTTTACCAGCATATCGTCGATGTAGACTTCCATGGTTTTGCCTAGGAGTCCCGAAAACATCTTGTTGACGAGGCGCTGGTAAGTTGCTCCTGCGTTTTTCAGTCCGAAGGGCATGACTTTGTAGCAGTACGTGCCTCGATCAGTTATGAACGAAGTCTTTTCTTGGTCTTCATGGTTCATCAATATTTGATTGTACTCTGAGAACGCGTCCATAAAGGATAGCAGCTGATGTCCAGCGGTAGCCTCGACCAGTCGGTCGATGTGCGGAAGTGGGAAGCTGTCCTTTGGGCATGCTTTGTTGAGATCTGTGAAGTCTACGCAGACCCTCCATTTTCCGTTCTTTTTCTTAACCACTACGGGATTGGCAAGCCAGTCGGGGGTACTTGACCTCTCTGATCGATCCGATTTTTAATAACCGATCGACCTCGTCATTGACGGCTTTGGCCCGCTCAGGACCTAGTTTTCGACGCTTCTGTCTTACCGGTTTGTAGGTTGGGTCGACATTCAGCTCGTGGCTGGTTACGTCGATGTTGATCCCTTTCATGTCTGCTGAAGACCAGGCGAAGGAGTCGACGTTCTGTTTGAGAAAAGAGACCAGTTCGTTCTTAACCGGCTCTGATAGGTCGATTCCGATGCCAACGAGTCTTTCGGGATGAGCATCGTCTATGCAGACCTGAGTCGTGAGGTCCTTTGGGGGTCCTATTTGACTTGGGTCATTTGACCTTTTGGTCTGCATGGTGGCAAGCTCCTCCTCTTTCTGTAATTGCTACGCATGGGAGTTCTCGATCTGCTTGTATCCGTTCATGTAGCAGTGACGGGAAATCTTTTGACTTCCGTAAATGGTTTTGATCCCTTTGGGAGTCGGGAATTTTACGCATTGGTGGTAAGTCGATGGTACCCGCTTTCATGTCGTATATCCATGGTCGACCTAGGATTGCGTTATAGGGAGCTGGCCGATCTACTATGACGAACTCCGTCATTCTCCGAACTCCTCCAGCAATTACTGGGGCGAAGACAGAGCCCATCGAGTATGTCGTCTCGCCAGCAAAACCTACTAGTGGTGTCTTTTCTTCCACGATCTCGGAGTCGTTGAAGTCCATCTTTTTGAACGCGTCGTAAAAGTAGACATCTACCAAACTTCCTGTGTCAATCATTATCCTTGAGAGTTCGACATCTCCCACTACTAGACAAACGATGAGGGCGTCGTCGTGTGGTTTGTCGAGATTACTTATCTCGCTCTCGTAGAAAATGATTTCGTGGTCTGGACCCAACATTGGGGTTTTCCCCCCTCTGTCGGTCTCGACTCTTCTTTGAAGAGCTTTGATTGAATTGACCGAGTCGCGGCAAAGCTTGGATCCACCGAAGATGAAGTCGATTCGTTTAGGGGGTATAGCCCGTACACCCCCCCCCCCCCGCGCAGAGACGAGGGAGATTGATTCTTGAGCGTAAACTTTTAGCAGGAGCCGGAGGCGGGGATAGCGCCGAACCTCCCGGAGTGCTGCTCAGGTTAAGCTCGCCGAGGATGAACTCGACTCGCTTCCGCGACCCTTGAGGGAGTGTTTCGGGAGATTCCGGCTCTTTTGACCGTTCCCGTTTGTTCTGAGAAGGCTTTTTGGAGTTCGACTCCTTGGTCTGTTTGTTTTCCTTTTTATCGGGCAGAGTTTCCTCCTCGACTTCAGAGTCTTGTTTGCTTTCGGACTCTCGCTTTTGAGCCTCTGCTTTAGCTCGAGTATAGCAATCCTCGGTCGAGTGTCCTCTTTTATTGTGGAAATCACAGAATTTTTCCTTATCGAACTCGAATTTCTTCGAGCTCTTTGGGCTCTCGACCGCGTTGACGTTTCCTGATTTACGGGAATCCTTTTTCGAGTTCGAATTCTGCGAGCCCGACGGGTTCCTTTATTTCCGGTGTTTTTCCCTGAGGGCCGTGGTTTCGTCCTCGAGGCGAGCAAAGGCCGATGCGCGATGGAGGGCGTCATCGAGCGTTTGAGGTTCGCGGACTGTTATTTCCTCGCGGAATCTGGTTGAGAACCATAGTCCCCGCCTTAACACTTCTATAGCTATCTCTTCTCGTGGGTTCGCGATTTTGGATTTTATTTCCTTAAATCGGTCGATGTACGAGCGAAGTGTTTCGTCGGGTTTTTGAGAGACGCCAAATAGGGCTGCCTCAGTAGTCTTTTCCTCGATGAAAACGGAGTATTGCTTGAGGAAAGCCGTCATGAACTGGGTGAAGTTGTCAATGGACCTTTCTTCCAGTCCGGCAAACCATTCTAGGGCAGATCCCGATAGGTTTTCTGCGAAGAGCCTGCAGAAGGCTCCCTCTCCTCATCGGTAAGGTACACCCTTGCCATCGCTAGTCGGAATGCCCTGATGTGGGATTTCGGGTCTGATTTCCCAGAGAATTCTGGAAACTTAGTTTTCTTGATCTCTCGGATCCTTGCAAACGCGATCCGATCTGTGAACGGCGTTTGTTGTGTTTCTTCGATCACTCGATCGATGTCAGGAGCCGCGCTTGTTGCCATGTGAACTTTCGAGCTCAGACTATTGAACTGGGCCTTAGCCTGCTCGATGTACTGTCTAAGCATATCGTGTTCATCGCCCTCTGCGGGTGCGAATTGGGCTTGTGCCTGTCCTGACGTTTGTTCTGGAAAAATGGGGTCGAGGAGATCGATCGCTGGGACCGACCTTGTCTGGTCGACCGGGGGTGTTCTGAACTGAACTGAGTTTGATCCGTTAAGGAGTCCCGAGCTCGAGGCGAAGGCATAACCTCCTAGTTGCCTCGGTCGGATGTTAGAGTTACTCGGGAAAGGTGGTGGCCCGGGTAACGGTCGGTTTCTTGATCCGGTTGGATCTGTGACCATTGAACTCGAACCAAATGGGGTCGGTATCGCGATAGGGGTCATTGTAGGGCGGAAGCCGCTATTTAACGTATTACCGAAATTTTCCGACGTTCCCGGGGGAGTTACTACCTGGGAGAAGTACAAGCGGGTACACGGTGGAGGACTTATGGGAGTTCGCGTTGGTCTGCCCCCTTGGCTTTGACTGGCGAGCTCTTCAAGACGGGCGTTCAGACGCCGCTCTTGTTCGTCGAGCTGCGCTGCCAGAGAACGGTTCGCGATCTCTTGGGCCCTTGCGCTTGCCTCGTTGTTTCTCGTTCGATCTACCAACAGGCTTAACATCGAACGGATCTCGGCAAGATATGTTGGGAATGTCCTGAAATCTATTGTACTTACTCCAAGTGAAAGTCGTATTGTCGAGATGAGACAATCATATGACACTGGGCAGTCATAATTCTTTGCTAGAAGCCACTTATGATCAATGAGTTTAGAACTCATTGCTAGTGTTATATGATCCTACAGGGTCACACACCTAAGCAAACTGGACGTTGTATATGAGGTTGATCATTAACGTAATGATCGGGTGAATGCATATTTGATATGCATTCAATACCAAGTTTCTGGGCAGTGTCGATCGACACAATAAGTGTGTCGGTCGACACAGATCGGCAGTGTCGATCGACACAAAGAGTGTATCGGTCGACACAACTCGCGGATTACCAGATTAGTTCGGTTTAATCGTTGGTTAATTCCGTTGTGGTTTAAGTCGACATATATAAGATATATGGTCGACCTAAACTCGATTCTAACCTAATTGACAACCACCAGAAAAAATACAGAAACCTCTTGAGAGATCTGATATTTAAAGGCACTAGCATCCCTTTTGTTCAGTTTGTGTGCGTGTGGATACCAGTAGAGGCCCAACATTTGAGGCGCTCTAGATCTCGATTATCTGCAAATCTTCCGCTGCTAATCACCAGGTAATTCTGAGATCCCAATGATTCAATTACATGAACTCTAGATCCTAGGCTTGGA
This sequence comes from Orychophragmus violaceus, assembly GCA_030180135.1. Taxonomy (NCBI): domain Eukaryota; kingdom Viridiplantae; phylum Streptophyta; class Magnoliopsida; order Brassicales; family Brassicaceae; genus Orychophragmus; species Orychophragmus violaceus. The sequence continues at coordinate 84,254,204 of CM058232.1, read as the reverse complement.
ATTCAGACCAGGATTGCCTAATTGGATTAGGATCTGCTAGAAATTCCTTCAGTGGTATCAGAGCATTAGGGTTCCATTGAATCTGTAGCATGTTGATTAGATTAGTTGAATCTGGATCTCTGTATAGTTTATACAAGCATGCTAAAATTTGTTTTCATGAAAATCTAGTTTTAGGTTTTTGGCTTGAAAAACGTTTAGGGTTTATCGCCCTGTGTCGATCGACACCAATCCGGTATCGGTCGACACAGAAGGATAACCCGAATGAAATTAGTTTCGCCTAGTGTCGATCGACACAATAGTTGTGTCGGTCGACACAAACCTCGCGAGATTGATGAATCGGTTCAATTGGATTGGACCGGTTATCGAGCTTGGTTTATAATGGTTGAACACTGTGAATGGTTTAATTGCGATTGGTTTGATTAGGTTGGTATCGACCGGTGCTAGTGTAGCATCGATCGACACTGACCTTGTTGGATCTCCTAGGATCTAGGGTTTGTTATATTGAAATTACCAACCTCGTTCTTACCTCAGATTTGGCAGCGGAATAGTTGGTGAACGAGATCAGTAGCGAATCAAGTGCTTCGCCTCTACCAAGCACACACTCACACAACCTGGAACGCCGGGATGCTAGTGCCGGATTCAGGGAATGAGTTTTCGATGTCTCTGCTTTTCTCTCTGAGAATTCCAGTGACGGCCAGGGTTCAGGTCGGCCATATAAACCTTTATATATCGACCTGGAAATGACATCCTCAAACCGTCGGAGAAGCCCGACTCGTTTATGTCAAAACCCGAAATGCATCGATCGACACACTTACTGTGTCGATCGACACACTTTCTCGAAAAGCCTGCATCGATCGACACACTCATGTATCGATCGACACATACATCATAAAACTCTATGTCAATGTGTATCCAATACACATCAACGTGATCATTATCAAATGATCATTCCCATATGTTAGCTTCCAGATTGCTTAGGTGTGTGACCCTATAGGATCATATAATACTGGCAGTAAGTCTACAACTTACAGATTACAAGAGGCTTCTAGCAAAGCATTACAATCACCAGTATTATACAAACGATTGATCTCGATACACAACTACTATCATGAGTGAGTACAAGTGTGATTTCAGGACACAATCCCAACAATCTCCCACTTGTACTGGAATCATCAATTCCTACAATCCTTTTGTCTCTATATCTCGATTTGGCATAAGACAATATTAGTGTCATTCTTATTAAGCCAATATCATGTTTATCGAACTCCTGATCTATGCTGAACAAAACAAACAACTGAACTACAGTTCGTTTGAGTGCGGCCACACATTTTCTTAGCATAAAATCTTCGATAGGCCCTGAGATATTTATCTCCCGTTATTCAGGAGGGACAAATCCCATCTTGTTCCATCCCTGTTCCTTTACACACTTCATGATACACCTGAGCAGTGCCTTTATAGCCGCCAGTTACGGATCGACGTTTGACAAGGTCAAGGTGCACCAATTCATATGCAAGAAAGCATGATGAACTCAGGTCTAAGGACTATACTCAATAGTCGTAATGAGAACCTCTCATGACACAGATATAACTATCCTGGAGACTTCTAATTAGCGGGTCACGTCCGATCATATGTTCACCAACATATATCTATGTGACTGACTGTGATACTCATATCATTGACTCCATGAAACTTAGTCAACAGTCACCTCACAAGCTAGTCTCTCGCGGTTGTTATTGTCCCACTTTAACAACCTCGACTAGGGACACATCATAATTTATGTCATTTGTTACTTATAGGGTTTCATGATCAAGTCCTCAACTTGATGGCCTATAATATGACATAAACTTATTTTGGGACCATTATTTAATTATCCAATAGTCAAATAATGTTGATGTCAGTTTTTCATAAACATGACCATATCATATTTATCTGAACATCATGACTAAACTAACTCCCACTAGAATCAAGACCAAGTCTTCAGATGTCTAGTACCTACAGCAACAGTGTTCAACTCGTGCTTAGGTTGTGAGAGATGCTGCGGTGTTCTTGCTTGGAACCATTCCAACAAACCACACCGCTATTCTTTAATGAGCACTATTCTACGGTTCTCTGCTTGGAAACCTTTCCAACAGACAGTGCCATTACACAGGCAAAATGATATAACCAGGTGAGAACCGGGAATCATCTTTGTCCGTCTAACTACTCATGATTGATTCGTCTATTTCTCAGTTGTACAAGAACCTATCCTTAGTGTTTCTCAAATACTTGGGGATATTTCTTTACAACTGTCCAGTGACTCTTACTGGAACAAATTGGTATCTACTCGTCATGCTTTATGCGTCAGCTGCATTTAGGCGAGCGCAAATATGGCATTCATGATGGATTCTATTGCATGAGCAAAAGGAATCTCACTCATAGACACTAGCTCAGCCAGTGTCCAAGACACTTCATCTTGCTAAGATCATTGCCATAAGACCTTTGGTGTGAAGCCATTCTTGGAATCATGCATATTGGAACTGTCCAGTACCTTATAACCATAATGGTTCTGACACGATCCAATTAGATCTTCTGATCCATCTCAATGGATCCATATTCCAAGAACTCACGCGACTTCTCCCATGTCCATCGTTAAATTTGACTTCCGACCCAAATCTTGACAAGACTTTAGCGTCGGAACGTAGTTTATGAGATTAAGTACGTTCTAAACATACAGTTTGAGAATTGCAATTACGCTCCCACTAGTTTACTTGTAAACGCACTGTTTCTGTTCGTTCCTGATCGAGTCAAAGCCTTTTGACCATTTTAACAGAACATAGATTCCAACTCCAAGATGCTTGCTTCAATCGGTGAAGCTAACATGCATAACTAGCCAATTTTCGGAGTTGGGGCTCACCTTCGCTTCTTTGAATTTCGCAGGCTCGTCACTTTTCAATGATCAACAGATCACGACAATTGGTTATGAGGAATCACCCTCGGTTTAGTGACGGATCCATTAGGATCAGCGAACTTCAGGCTCCACAGGTGTAAATCCTACAGCACTCTGTAGATCTAACCGCTGCTCTCCCTCAACAGGTTGAACAGCCTCCTGTGTTTCTCGAATTTCTTCGAGTTGTACTTTTACTCCCACTGTTCTTCTTGGAAAAACAGAGTTCCGAACAACAACAAAATTTGTTTTCGGATTGGTTGCAAAAGTACTAAGCCTCGGTTTCCTTAGGACAACCAGCGAAGCAGCACTTATCAGATTTGGGTTCAAGTTTGTTTGTTGACAACTGCCTTACACAAACCTTGCAATCCCAATTAATCAGAAAAACATATTTGGAAATCACCCAGTCCACATCCAATGTGGTGTTTTTCACTGATTCTGACAGAAAACTTATTTAGCGTATTTTAAAAGAACAATGGAAGATTCATGTGACTCATCATTAATCGGAGCATATCCAATAAGATCCGATTCATTCTCTCAGAAACACCATTCAGGTTTTCTAGGAGAAAAGAGCTGTGATATGGCTTCACACTCACTTAGATGATCACTCAATTCTTGACTCAAGTATTTTCCTCCGCGATCTAATCGAGGATATCAATACTTCTGTCAAATCGGTTCTATACTTCATTCTGAAACTCCTTTGATCATTCCAAAGGATTCTGACTCGTGTCTCATCAAATGAACACAGTCATACTTATTGAAGCCATCAATAAGTCAATGAAGTATTGAAGTTTTCCTTTGGCACTAATGCTTATCGAGCCGCATACATCAGTATGTGGAAGGCCCAACGAGCCTCTGGCCCGTTTCTTTAGCTCTGCTAAAGAAGCCTTAGTCATTTGGCCCAGCAAGCAGAATTCATGTCTCAATTGATTTACAATCAAATGAACCTGAAGCCCATAACTATGGAACTTCTGAATTCGCTGCGCTCTATTTGGTCAATTTGACTATGCTGAGGAAAAATCAAGTTCGAGTCATCAGACTTAAATCGTTTGATACTTATGTTATATTTAAGCGTATGTTGGTTTGAGATATGAAACCCTTTCAAAAGGGGTGCTACTATATGATATTTCATTAAGATCAAAAGAGCAAAACTTGTCTTTTATCAGAATGAAAAACATTCAAATTCTTACAAGAAAATGAAAGACATTTCTGCATAAAGCAGGTACATAGTAGCAATTACTTAATTCAAAAACCAAGCTTGAAAGGCTCCTACAAGTGCAGAATCTCTACGGCTTATGCAGCAACCATTGCTCCATACTAGGCACGTAGTTCCACTTGTCCTTTCTTCAACGTTCTACTGTTGCTTAGGCCCTGCATATTTCCAAAATATCAGTACCACAACTAGTATCCAATACATATGTAGAACTTGAATTAATAACACAATACCTGAAGAAGAAGTACCATACATCTTCTTCATCTCTTGTGAATCTTCCAAGAATTTAATGCAATCTCTCTTCCAATGCCCATACTCATTACAGTAGAAGCACTTTCTACCAGATGGGCCGGACTTGGGCTTATAAGATGACACAGGCTTATCCTGATTCCAAATCTGGACGGTCCTGTCTCTACCCTTGTCAACACAAGATTTCTCAAATCTTTTACCCTTTATGATGTTTTGCTCAGCTGTTTTGAGCATGCCATGCAGCTCAGTCAACGTCTTCGTCAAGTTATTCTTGATATAGTTTTTGACAAACTTATCATAACTAGACGGCAGTGACTGCAGAATGATGTCTGTAGCCAACTCTAAGCTGACAGGACAATCCAGTTTCCCCAGGTTATCAACGTAACCCATCATTTTAATGACATGAGGACTCACTGGAACATCCTCTGGTAGTCTGCACCCAGTGAGAGACTTCACCATCTGAAATCTCTCAACTCGTGCCAGATCCTGAAACTTCAGTTTCAGGCTGGTGATCATCTCTATTGGCGACTCCATGTTCTCGTATTGACTCTTCAAGTCCGAGCTCATGGTAGCCAATATCAGACCACGCACATCTACCACATCAATATAATGCTTATTCCAAGCATTATATACTGCATTCGAGCGATTGGCCCCAAGCCTTTCTGGAAGAGCTTTCTCAAGGACATAGTTCTTACTCTCCTGCTTGAGGATTAATCTCAAATTGCGATACCAATTCAGAAAATTTGACCCATTTAACTTGTCCTTCTCAAGGACGGGTCGTAACGAGAAAATAGTTTTAGACATAGGCTGAAAATTTTAATTAAAGAAAATTTTAGTTATGATTTCAGGAAATGAGGAATCTTATCCAATAAGAAAACTCGCATTATATTCAAACAATGTTTCCTCAATGAATATAATAATCCAAGATCCATACATCACTAAAATCCGAGTGGACGACTCGTCTTCACCCAGAGTTTAGCAATCTAGGTAAGCAAATCATTGCTAATTGTACTCAGTACAACTCTTGGTCGTAGATAAGACAATCCATGTCTCATCCACTCTGACGTCTCTGGGCCCAGAACTTCTGATAGTCCAGTCAAGTGAAACCAATCTCTTCTGTCTTGTGATCACTGACAGTTGCACTGCAAGTCTGTCAATGACCATCTTCCTTACTCATGTTGCAGTGGATACCAAGGACTCCAAGACTATCCAACAAACGACACAAGTCTTGACAGTAGACAAAATTTGGGCAAGACATCAAGATCACTTGATATTTAGTTGAGGAGATGGAACTTTAAAAGATTAGTAATTCTATTTCTTAGGTCATGCAATAGTTGATGTCAAGCACTGCAAGACCATCAACACTACTACCTGCCTTACTCATGTAATTGTGGACACCAAGCTCTTGGCAAGACTATCCAACAACGAAACGAGTCTTGACAGTTGACTATATTGAATAACTAAGCTTCGATTCAACACACATCCAATGTGTATTAAACAGGTTTAGAACATTTTTAACTTTTAATTTTAATTAAGTTTTAATCGTTCTATTTTCAGTGGGTTAGGTTATTCGGTTCGGTTTCTTAATTATTTGGTTCAAAACCAAACGATTACGGTTCGCATCGTCACCATATGCGTCGACAGACACACTTGGTCGACTCTTGATATGCAACCTTTCAGATCATCTGAGATAACCGGTCAAATCCAATTTAACCAGTTCATCTAATCGAACCGATTCAATCAGTTTTAACTAATCGCGATAATCGGTCCAATCCAATTGAACCGACTTATCCAATCAAACTGATCTTAACCTCCTTAACCAAGCATGATGACCAGTTCAATCCAATTGAACCGATTCAACCAATCGCAAGGTTTGTGTCGATCGACATTAAACTTGTGTCGATTGACACAGCAGAGTATTAGGGATTTTGAATTAAACCGACATCACCATGCGAGATAACCAGTTCAATCCAATTGAACCGATCTATCCATTCGCATAGTCTGTGTCGACCGATGCACCCAGTGTGTCGATCGACACAGTGCGATTTTAAATCTTTCGCATTATCGCGATGCATCGACCGACACACCCAATGCGTCGACCGATGTTGTGCGAAAACCCTAACATCTTTTACGAGGTTTCGCGATGTATCGACCGACACAAGCTTAGTGTCGATCGACACCATGCGACAAACCCCAAAGTTATTTACGCATTTTCGCTCTGTGTCGACCGACACACGCTTTGTGTCGATAGACACTATGCGACAAACACTAAAATCTTATTCGCTGTTTCGCGGTATGTCGACCGACACAAGCTTAGTGTCGATCGACACAGTGCGACCACAGCAGTTCGTCGTTTTCAACAGAAACTTCAATCCGAGATTAATTTCTATAAAACACGATTCAACAGGCAATTCACTAATCAAATTCATCAGTATTCGATTTAAATGCCTCATATTCAATAGACTAAACCCAACCAAGCTCTGATACCACTGTTGGATCTCCTAGGATCTAGGGTTTGTTATATTGAAATTACCAACCTCGTTCTTACCTCAGATTTGGCAGCGGAATAGTTGGTGAACAAGATCAGTAGCGAATCAAGTGCTTCGCCTCTACCAAGCACACACTCACACAACCTGGAACGCCGGGATGCTAGTGCCGGATTCAGGGAATGAGTTTTCGATGTCTCTGCTTTTCTCTCTGAGAATTCCAGTGACGGCCAGGGTTCAGGTCGGCCATATAAACCTTTATATATCGACCTGGAAATGACATCCTCAAACCGTCGGAGAAGCCCGAATCGTTTATGTCAAAACCCGATATTCATCGATCGACACACTTACTGTGTCGATCGACACACCTTCTTGAAAAGCCTGCATCGATCGACACACTCATGTATCGATCGACACATACATCATAAAACTCTATGTCAATGTGTATCCAATACACATCAACGTGATCATTATCAAATGATCATTCCCATATGTTAGCTTCCAGATTGCTTAGGTGTGTGACCCTATAGGATCATATAATACTGGCAGTAAGTCTACAACTTACAGATTACAAGAGGCTTCTAGCAAAGCATTACAATCACCAGTATTATACAAACGATTGATCTCGATACACAACTACTATCAGGAGTGAGTACAAGTGTGATTTCAAGACACAATCCCAACAGACCGGTATTCAAAACCGGATCAATTGGATTGATCAGTTATGGCGGATTGTTTTGGTTATTCTACATCGATCGACACTAAAGTAGTGTCGGTCGACATCAGATTCGATGGTTTGGGTTATGGAACCTGAAATCACAGAACCAAAGCAAGATAAATCAATTAATTAGAAGAATTAAAACATAATAAAACTGAACGTTTTAAATGGTTATGTTCCTCAATCAAATATCAAGTGATACTTGATGTCTTTCCAATCTTGTCAACTGTCAAGACCCATTTAATTGTGCGATAGACTTGCAGTGCAAGATGTCCACAATTTCATGAGTAAGACAGAGGTAATCGTGTTGATGGATTTGCAGTGAAAGACATCGACAATTACATGACTTAAGAGATTGGTTTACTTGACTGGGCCATCAAAATCGTTTTGGGCTCAGAGACATCAGGTGGATTGGACATAAGATGTCAATCCACAACCAAGAGTTATATTGGATATAACTAGCAAAGTTGTTGCTTACCTAGATAGCTAAAATTTGGGTGATAGCCTGTGGCTCACTCAATTTTAGTAAAGTATGGGTCTTGGATCATTATATTCATCTGAAAAAACATTGTTTGAATATAATGCGAGTTTTCTTATAAGTTAAGACTTCTCATTTCTTGAACATCATAACTAAAACCTCCCTTGTTTTTCAGCTATGTCTAGCACAAACCATCGTAACAATTTCTCCCTGTGATCCGTCCTTGAGAAGGACAAGTTAAATGGATAAAACTTTCTTGAATGGTATCGGAACTTGAGAATTGTTCTCAAACAGGAGAAAAAGGACTATGTCCTTGAGAAAGTTCTCCCCAAGAAGTACCGAGCCAATGCCTGGCAGTCAGATAAGGATGCTTGGGATAAGCATTCTAATGATGCGGTGGATGTGAGTTGTCTCATGTTGGCTACGATGAACTCGGAATTGCAGAAGCAATATGAGTACGTGGAGTCGCCAATACAGATGATCACTGGCCTGAAAATTATAATTCAGGAGCAGGCACGAACTCAGAGATACCAGACGGTTAGATCTTTGATTGAGTGCAAGCTACCAAAGGGCGAACCAGTTAGTCCTCATGTCATTAAGATGATGGGTTATATTGATAACCTGGGGAAACTGGATTGTCCCATTAGCCAAGAGTTGGCTACTGACATCATTCTGCAGTCACTGCCGTCAAGCTATGATCAATTTGTTATGAACTACAACATGAACAACTTGACGAAGACGTTGACTGAATTGCATGGGATGCTTAAGACTGATGAACCTAACATCAAGAAGGACACCCCAAATGTCCTTATGGTACAAAAGGGTAAAAAGTTTAAGAAACTTGGTAAGAACAAAGGTGATGGCAAGACGAGCTCGATTGTGAATCCAAGCGAGTCTGGCCATGCTCTTAAGGTTAAAACCAGTCCTTCTGAAGATGTCAAGTGCCGTTATTGTAATGGTTATGGGCATTTGAAAAGAAACTGCAATAAATTCTTGGAAGATTATGAGAAGCTGGAGAAGACGTACGAAACTTCTTCTTCAGGTATTATGTTATAGACGTAAATGTTACTTCTTATAGTCCTACTTATTTAGTATTTGATATCAGCTGTGATACTCATATTTTGTGAAAATGTGCAGGGCCTGAGCAAAAGTAGGACTATGGAGAAAGGACAAGTGTATCTATGCGTGGGAAATGGAGCAAGAGTTGATGCATTAGACGTAGGAGTATTTCATTTGTTTTCTTTTATGGCATGTTTTGAACTTAAAACTGCTACTATGTACATGCTATGAGCAGAAAGATTATTCCTATTCCTTGTTTGGATATGGAAGGATATCAGTTTTCAAGTTAAGAATAAGTGTTATTCATTTGATTACAGTGATATATTTTATAGTAGCAATCCATTAGAGAATGGACTTTATGTTCTAAACCAGAATGTGCATAACTATAACATTAATACCAAAAGATTCAAGTCAAATGATGCGAATCAAACTTCTCTCTGGCATTGTCGTTTTGGGCCACATAAATGAGAAATAGATTCAGAAGCCCCATAGTGATGGGCTTTTGGGCTCATCTGATTATGAATCATAATGAGTAAAGTGAATCTTGTTTATTGGGGAAAATGACGAAGGTTCCTTTCAACAAAGCTAGTATTGATCGACACAAACGATGCGTCGGTCGATACAGGTTACGAACGAACAAAATGAAAGGGCCAAAGGCTTATTGGGCTTTATACATACGGATGTATATGGGCCGATGAGCACTAGTGCTAGAGGAAAATTTCAGTACTTCATTACCTTTACTGATATTTTCAGTAGGTACAGTTATGTCTTATTAATAAGACATAAATCAGAATCTTTTGAAAAGTTCAAAGAGCTCCACAATGAAGTACAAAATCAATTTGGCAAAAGTATTAAAGCTCTACGATGAGATCATGGAGGTGAATACTTAAGTCAAGAATTTAGTGATCATCTGAGAGATTGTGAAAGAGTTTCAAAATTTACTCCTCCTGCATCGGACTTTATTAAATATGGTTCGATCAATGATGAGTCACTTAGATCTTCCATTATCCTTCTGAGAATACGCTCTAGAAACGTCTGCGTTTACATTAAATAGGTTTCCATCAAAATCAGTTATAGAGACACCACATGAGATGTGGACTGTAAATATTCCTGATTTGTATCTCGTGAAGATTTGGGGTTGTGAGGCTTATATAAAACGTTTAATCTCTGATAAGCTCACACCCAAATCTGATAAGTGCTACTTCATTGGTTGTCCTAACAAAACCAAGGCATGTTACTTTTACAACCAGTTCGAGAACAAATTGTTTGTTGCTCGGAACTATGTTTTCTTAAGAAAGACTTTCTTTCCAAGAAGAACAATGGGAGTAAAAGTACAACTCGAAGAAATTCGAAAATCACAGGAGACTGCTCAACCTGATGAGGAAGAACAACAGTTGGATCTACAAAGAGTTGTAGAACATGCACCTGTGGTGCCTAAAGTTTGCAAAGGATCTGGTGAATGTATATTCGATATACATTCAAATGGCGAGTTTCTGGAAAAGTGTCGATCGACGCAAAAGTTGTATCGATCGACACAGATCGCGAACCAAAATATTTTTGGTTTATGATTTAATTAACTACGATTTGAATCTTGGTTAATTAGGTCGTGGTAAAAGTACACATATGAGATATGTGCGCGACTTTTACACAAAACTGAAGCTCGCAGATCCGAAAGGATCCGTCACGAACCCGAGAAATGTGGATTTCTCGTAACCAATTGCCGTGATCTACTGATCATTGAAAGTGACGGGCCTGCGAATTTTGAAGAAGCAATGGTGGGCCTTGACTCCGAAAATGGCTGAAAGCCACTGAATCCGGAATGGTGATATCCAAAGCTGGATTGGTGGAAAAGGTTTTAAGCAAATTCATGGTGTTAACTATGAAGAAACCTATTCCCCAGTCAACATGCTTAAAGTCCATTCGAATTCTCCTAGCAACCGCCACTCATAATGGTTATGAGATCTGGCAGATGGATGTGAAAAACAGGTATCCTTAATGGAATTCTGGAAAAGGATGTGTACATGACACAAACTGAAGTTTTCATTGATCCTAATGAAGCTAGGAAGATATGCAAGCTTCATCAATCCATTCATGGATTGAAGCAAGCATCTCGGAGTTGGAATCTTCGTTTTGATGAAGCAGTCAAAAGGTTTGACTTCGTCAGGAATGAAGAGGAACCGTGTGTTTACAAGATGACTAGTGGGAGCGCAGTTGCATTTCTAATATTGTATGTTGATAACATACTACTTCTCGGAAATAAAATTCCATTGTTTCAGTCTGTTGAGACTTGACTCGAAAGTTTTTTTTCGATGAGAAATATGGGAGAAACCATATACATTCTTGGAATAAGAATCTATGGAGATAGATTAGACAAGATAATTGGATTGTGTCAAGATACTTATGGTGATAAGGTCTTACACGGGTCCAGTATGCATGATTCCAAGAAGGGCTTTGTGCAAATGACTCTTGGTATTACTCTTAGCAAGACGCAGTGTCTTTCGACACACGCTGAGCAAGAGCGAATGAGAGTCAGACTACTGCTAAAGGCATTAGATGTCTTAAGATGTGATCTTAATTTTAGTGGGAGTTGTTGATGTTAATTTTAGTTATGATATGATGTTCGTATAAACATAATTTGATTATGTTATTGAAATCTGACATCCGTATTATTTAATAATGGTTATTAAATAATAGTCCCAAAGTAATTTATGACATTTTATAGGTCATCAAGTATGTGACTTGATCATGAAACCCTATAGATAATAAATGACATAAATTATGTTGGTCCCTGGTCAAGGTTGTTAAAATGGGACATTAACAACCACGTGAGACTAGTATGTGAGGTGACTGATGACTAAGTTTCATGGAGTCATTAATAAGAGTATTAAAGTCAATCACGTAGATATGTGTTGGAGAACACATGATCGGACATGACCCACTGATGAGAACTCTACGGGATAGTTATAAGTGTCATGAGAGTTTTCATCACGACTATAGAGTATAGTCCTTAGACCTGAGTTCATCATGTTTTCTTACATGTGAATTGGTCCGTTTTAACCTTGTCAAACGTCAGCCGTAACTGGTGATCATAAAGGCATTGATTGGGCGTATCATGAAGTGTGTGAAGAAACAGGGATGGAACAAGATGGGATTTGTCCCTCCTATATAACAGGAGATAAATATCTCAGGGCCCATCGAATATTTGATACTGAGAAATGTGTGGCCACAATCAAACGAGGTGATTGTCAGTCGTTTGTCTTGTCTTGTCAGTATAAATCGGAGTTTGATGAACATGATCTTGGCTAAATAAGGGTGACACAGATCTTGCCTTATGCCAAATCGAGATATAGTGACGAAGGGGTTGAAGGAATAGATGATTCCAGTACAAGTGGGAGATTGTTGGGAATGTCCTGAAATCTATTGTACTTACTCCAAGTGAAAGTCGTATTGTCGAGATGAGACAATCATATGACACTGGGCAGTCATAATGCTTTGCTAGAAGCCACTTATGATCAATGAGTTTAGAACTCATTGCTAGTGTTATATGATCCTACAGGGTCACACACCTAAGCAAACTGGACGTTGTATATGAGGTTGATCATTAACGTAATGATCGGGTGAATGCATATTTGATATGCATTCAATACCAAGTTTCTGGGCAGTGTCGATCGACACAATAAGTGTGTCGGTCGACACAGATCGGCAGTGTCGATCGACACAAAGAGTGTGTCGGTCGACACAACTAGCGGATTACCAGATTAATTCGGTTTAATCGTTGGTTAATTTCGTTGTGGTTTAAGTCGACATATATAAGATATATGGTCGACCTAAACTCGATTCTAACCTAATTGACAGCCACCAGAAAAGATACAGAAACCTCTTGAGAGATCTGATCTCTAAAGGCACTAGCATCCCTTTTGTTCAGTTTGTGTGCGTGTGGATACCAGTAGAGGCGCAGCATTTGAGGCGCTCTAGATCTAGATTATCTGCAAATCTTCCGCTGCTAATCACCAGGTAATTCTGAGATCCCAATGATTCAATTACATGAACTCTAGATCCTAGGCTTGGAATTCAGACAAGGATTGCCTAATTGGATTAGGATCTGCTAGAAATTCCTTCAAGATCGCTTGGCCCTTGTCTCTGTGGAGCAGAAGGTAGTGGCGAATTGGGTCTGGTTACTCCAGATCCACCTCCTGGGGTGGGTATTGAGTCATTTCTCATCCACACCCAGTTTCTGCTCGGATCATTAGTTCCTGACAAAACATTTGTCGGAGTCTGGCTCGTTGCGATTGTTTGAGCGACGGAGCCGGCTGGTGCCGAGGTCGTGGAGACTGAGGCAGAGCTCGTCAACACGCCGTCGGTCTGACCCATGTTTCTTACCCCGATAGTGTTCTGAGGAACGTTATCGACCGTTTGAGGGCGGTCAACTGGTGGTGTGGCGCTGGGAGAGCCAGTTTGGTCGGGATTCATCTCGATCTATCGGATCTAGGATCTGATTCTTAAGATAGGAAAGGCTATAGAATGTCCCCACAGTCGGCGCCAAATGTGAGATCCGGGATTCACACTAAGAATTTGTATTCGTGGATTTGGACTTTAGGATATAGAAATGGTATAGTTTCCTATGAATCAAAGACTTTATTGAGATTGATCGTCGAGATAGAACAAACACAGTCGAGAAGAGAGTACAAAGTATAAAATCGAGCTATCTAATCGAAGTGTTCTTAGCCTAGGTTGGAATATATTTCATGAGTCGCCACTTCTCCTCTTAAATAGTCTCGACTCTTATCTCTTCGTCCCGATATTTCGGCCTCGTCATCGTAACGATCTCCGAGATTTCTGCGGATCAGTTGAACTGGCGAAGACCGAGTTGCTCTATCTCCACGTCATCTTCTGCCGAGCTCGAGCTCGATTGTCTCCGGCTTCGGCATTGTCTGGGCCTTGCCAGGGCGTTCATTTCGCTTGGGCCCATCAAAGGAGTCGGCTCTTTTGTCTGTCTTTGATTCTGGAATGGGCTCGTAATTACGGACCTTTGTCTTATCTGTTAATGGGCCGGATTTCCTAGAGGGAAATCCAGTACCAACACATTCCAGAGATGCATGATGTCCATATTCACTGATATGATTGAGGACTTTATGGAGGTATTTATGGATGACTTCTCAGTTTATGGGTCATCTTATAATGAGTGCTTGGATAATCTGTGCAAGGTCCTAGCTAGATGCGAGGAGAAACACTTGGTTCTTAATTGGGAGAAGTGCCATTTCATGGTCAGAGATGGCATTGTACTTGGACATAAAGTGTTTGAAGCAAGGATTAAAGTAGACCGCGCTAAGATTGAGGTAATGACCAGCCTTCAGGCGCCTGATTCTATAAAGTCTATAAGAAGCTTTCTTGGACATGATGGTTTCTATAGACGATTCATCAAGGACTTCAGTAAGATTTCTAGACCACTAACTGCCTTGCTATGTAAGGATACCAAATTTGAGTTCAATGCAGATTGTCAAACTGCATTTGAACAAATCAAGCATGCATTAGTGAGTGCTCCAATAGTTCAGCCACCGGAATGGGATCTACCTTTTGAGGTTATGTGTGATGCAAGTGAATATGCTGTAGGAGCTGTTCTGGGGCAGAAGAAGGATAGAAAGCTTCATGCTATCTATTATGCTAGTAGGATACTAGATGATGCGCAGAGAAACTATGCCACTACAGAGAAGGAGCTGTTGGCTGTTGTCTTTGCATTTGAGAAGTTCCGCCCCTATCTTGTTGGCTCCAAGGTGATTGTGCACACTGATCATTCAGCCCTGAAGTATCTGATGCAGAAGAAGGATGCTAAACCAAGATTGTTGAGATGGATTCTGTTGCTTCAGGAGTTTGACATTGAAGTGAGGGACAAGAAGGGGGTTGAGAATGGAGTTGCTGATCATCTTTCAAGGATGCTGGTTGAGGAAGACGTTCCCATTAATGATTACTTGCCTGAGGAAAACGTCAATATGGTCGGGACAGTGTTTCAAATGGATTTGGGCAAAAATCTGCAAAACTATTGGATAAATCGCATTGCGTCGATCGATGCCACATCTGTGACGATCGATGCAAGTGTCGAGGATTCGACGATCGATGCAACCTTATGCGACGATCGTTGCAATGCGAAAACAGAACCAGAACCTTTCATGGTTCAAATTGGAGACTATGTCTTCGAGGTAGGTGCTGTTGCAACCACTGATCGACCCTGGTACCCGAATATAGCTAATTACCTTTCCGCAGAGACTGAACCAGATGATTTGAAGGGGTATGCAAAGAAGAAGTTCTTCAGGGAGCTCAGACGATACTACTGGGATGAGCCTTATCTCTACAAACACTGTTCAGATGGTCTTTACAGGAGATGCGTTGCTGAATCAGAGGTTCCAGACATCCTATTCCACTGTCATGGATCAGATTATGCTGGACATTTTGACACTTTCAAGACTGTGTCTAAGGTTCTGAAAGCAGGTTTCTGGTGGCCTACGATGTTTAAAGACACACATTCTTTTGTCTCCCAATGTGATGTCTGTCAAAGGAGAGGGAAAATCAGTAAGAGGCATGAAATGCCTCAGAATTTCATTCTTGAGGTTGAAGTTTTTGATTGATGGGGCATAGACTTTATGGGTCCTTTTCCCTCATCCTATGGGAATAAGTTTATCTTGGTTGCTGTGGACTATGTATCTAAGTGGGTAGAAGCAATAACTAGTCCAACCAATGATTCTTCGGTGGTCATTAAGCTGTTTAAGACCATCATATTCCCTAGATTTGGAGTACCTCGGATTGTGATTAGTGATGGAGGATCCCACTTTATTAATAAGGTCTTCGAGAAGCTCCTAAGAAAGCATGGAGTTCATCACCGAGTTGCTACTCCTTATCACCCTCAGAATAGTGGACAAGTCGAGGTCTCTAATAGACAGATCAAGGAGATCTTAAAAAAGACAGTTGGGAAGACAAGGAAGGATTGGGCAGCAAAGCTAGATGATGCACTATGGGCTTACCGGACTGCATTTAAGACACCTCTTGGGACCACTTCATTCCATCTTCTGTATGGAAAAGCATGTCATCTGCCAGTGGAGCTTGAGCACAAAGCAGCATGGGCTGTAAAACAGATGAATTTTGATCTTAAGTCTGCTGCAGAGAGGAGATTGGTGCAGTTTAATGAGTTGGATGAGATTAGACATCTTGCCTATGAGAACTCAAAGCTGTACAAAGAGAGGACTAAGGCCTATCATGACAAAAAGATTGTCTCTAGACAGTTTGCACCCAACGATCAGGTACTTTTTTATAACTCATGTTTGCATTTGTTTCCAGGTAAGCTGAAATCAAGGTGCTCTGGTCCTTTCAAGATCAAAGAGGTGCGTCCCTACGGAGCTATTGTTCTAATCAGTAAGGAAGGTAATGAATTCACTGTGAATGGACAGAGGGTGAAACATTATTGGGCTAAAGCCGAGATTCCACTAGGTCAGATTCTGCCTCTGGATGATGCACCCTCTGCCTAGATCATCTGAAACGTCAAGCTATTGACGTTAAAAGAGCGCTGAGTGGGAGGCAACCCACTGTTTCATTTTTGCATTTTGATTTTTGGTGTTTTTGTAGGATTTTACGTTTTGTTTCTGTTTTTGGTGAGTTTTGTCTGCAGTTCTCGGCCAAAATCGCAATGCGTCGATCGACACAACCTATGTCGATCGTCACAACACGAACGAAATCGCATTGCAGCGATCGTTGCGGTCCTGAGCAACGATCGACACACGACGAAATATCGCCTAGCAACGGTCGATGCATTTATGCAGCGATCGATGCATGTGCGACAGAGGTAAAAATCAGACATAACTCGACACATCCATTAACATTTTTTTTCTTTTTACCAATCCCTTGCTTGACACTACTGGGGACAGTGTGTCTTAAGTGTGGGGGAGGTGCTACTAACTTTATCTTTCTGTTTTCTTAGAGTCAGTCCAATTTTCAAAAAAAAATTGTTTTATTGAGTCAAAACCAGTTTAAGTAGGAAACAGTGAATTTTTTAGAAGATTAACAACATCTTGCAGAAACTTAAGTAACCATTGGGATGAAGTTGCAGGATCTATCTATGACTATTAGAAAACCCAACACGGATCAACCTACTGAGGACACCCACATCACTTCAGGTATCAGAGGATCACCTTAATACTAACTTAATTTTCTCACCTAAGGGCTTGGTATACCTTGTGTCGGATTTCTTTGTTAGTTCTGACACAGCCTGTAAACCTGTCCTATTTGGTTCCCTTCTCCCCTTCCATAAAGTAAAAAAAAATAATAATAAACTGAGGATGAGTTAGTAACTCCGAAGTGGTCACAGGAGTAGTAGCAAACACTATTACCTCATGTGCGATCCATGGAATGTGTCCAAAGTACACCCCTTAACGGGAAGAGCACTGATAAAAAAAAATGATACCCAATGGGAAAAATCAGAATGCTAAAGAAGGGAAAAGAGAAGAAAGGGACCAGAGAAAGATAGTATGATGGTCTAGAGCTGGCAAAGTAAGAGTCCATGTTCCCTTTGATCGATACTCCTTAGGTGAGACCGCACTTAAATACTTGCAGAAGTCAGTAGGGTGAATTTGAATGCGTGAATGTGATTGTGGAGTTTACTTAGGACAGTTGCTAAGTGTGGGGGAAGTACATGTTGGTCTTGATATCTTGCGGTTGATTCTTTCAGTGGTTTACTAAGGGGAATCTGAGTGTTGTTGCTTCTAGGACAAAAAGAGTTTCTGAAAGTTTTCAAACCTCTTCACCATGTTTTAGTTCTCTGTTTTGCTTGAGGGCAAGCAAAGGCTAAGTGTGGGGGAGTAGATATATCATGGTTTTTACTAGTTTTAGACCATGATATAAGTATGTTTTAGAGTCTATTAGTGTTTCTTTAGAGTCTTTTGCAGGTCTTATTAGGTACACACACGTTTGGAGCGGATTTGGAGTTTATGGAGCTATTTGGAGCATTTTGGAGTTTTGACCCGAGAGATTGTGTTCACTGTCCGAAACAGAGGAGTGTGTCGCTCGACGCACATCAGCATCGATCGATGCACAGCGAGTTGGGCCAGATTCTCGGCGGTTTAATGAAGAATGCTGATATTGCAAAGATGCCCAGAAGTTCCAGATATTTACACAGAAGCCCCAAGTCGTGTTTTAGCTATTTAATTAGGTTTTTAACTTCAGTTTTACATACGCTATTATAACTTAGAGCAGAGAGTTTTTAGAGCTTTTGAGGCTGATCTGATCATGTACTACACTTTGTTTTGGAGAAGTTTTCGATATTCTAATCTCTTTTATGATATCTATTATTTCATTGATTATGTCTTCATATTCTATGTCTGAGTAGTTTCATAGTTAGGCTTAGAGTTTCTCATAGGGATTTCATGACTTGCTAGATATAATTAATCCAGTTAAGGATTCACATCAATAGATTTTCTTCAAACTAAATTGTGTTTAATGCTAGTTCTAACCTGATCACTTAGAATCTAGATCTTAGGTTGCTAAATTGACACGACAGTGTGGTTTAGAATCTGAACTATTTAGGTTGAGCAATTTAATTACTCGCAAAGGAATTTGGTTTAATTAGATTGTGAACACATCGAACTTGGAATTAAAGCTGGTTTAATCTGTTAGTAATTGCAAAGGAATTTGGATTACTGCACTTAGACTTAGAGAATTCTCGCAACGACAGTTGGTTAATTCTATATTTGTGTTTGAGTTCTAGAACTGAGCTTAGTTAGATCCTGACTGAATGATTTATCTGCTTGTCTGATTTCCTGAGAACACCCTAGACTTAGCACCCTTAGTTTATTGCTTACAACCACAACTTGCTACTGATTTACTTTCTTGCTTGCTTTTTAGTTATTCAATACAATTTTCTTTCTCCTAGTTTAATCTGTTTAGTTCTAATCCTATCGTTGCCTAGAGTCCTCGTGGATTCGATCCCTAAGTACTACATTGATATACTGTGTACTTGCAGTTAGTATAGGGTAAAACTTACGACCTATCACTCCAGGTTCTCAATATAGTCGCAGTTGAGACTGGTTATGGCATGAAACTCATTCAAGGAAAACCTAGTTGGTTGAACGCTGAGAAGAGACCATATCTCATACTTCTTCTTGCCGTCTAACTGCAAACAGAGCATGTAGTGCACCATCCTTGAACACCATTTGAAGTACATGTCATGGAATCTCAAAAAAAATCCCAAGTTCAAAATCGAGGAGTTGTTGCCATTCTCCCGGTAACAGCGCTATTCTAACATCATTAATCAGATCTCTCCTTCCACTAAAGTAGTGTATGCTTTTATCTGGAACCGGTTCATAACCTGCAGTGAACATCCTTTGTGGGAATTCAACATCTGCCATTACGAAAACTTGAAACAACAGAGGGGGAAAAAATCATGAATAGTCTGAATACTACTAGCCATACGCCATTTACAGTCAGCCTTACACAGTCAGACATCTTATGCCATCTGGCTAGTAATAGTTATGTAAATATGTAGACGAAAAGAAGAGTCGATGAATCTTACCGACGTAGGTCACCGGCGGAGGAGAGAGAAACCAGATCTGGAATTTAAAAAAAAAAAAAAGATTAGCGCAACAACGTTCCAAATAAATATCCAGACGGTATTATCAGTCTGAGTAACTTAGTCAGACACCAAATTCTGTGTGGCTACTAATATGTATTTTAATTATACTGGCGAAAAGAGGAATTGATGAATCTTACCGTCGAATGAAAACGACGGAGGAGAAGAGAGAAACAAGATCTGGCATTTTAAAAAAAAAAGCTCAGCGAAGGTATGTGAAAAAAATCCAGACTCTATTTGCAGTCTGACGACTACAATCAGACTCCATTTGCAGTCTAAGGCCTACAGTCAGACACCATTAGCTGTCTGGCTACTAATAGTTATGCTAAGTTTATTCATGAAATGAGGATTCGATGAATCTTACCATCGAAGGTCAGCGGCGGAGCAGAGAGAAACCAGATCTGGAAACGATACCCAGAAAAAGATGAAAATGTCGGTTCAGTGGCTTTGAGAGAGAATTGGGTTTTTTATCCTTCCTTCGAAACTGTAAAAAAAAAAGGATAAAAATCCTATTTATATGTGGGTCATAAGGACAGTTAAAACGAGATGGTATTACCATGATACGACGGTTTTACCACAGATGTAACTGCCGCGCATTTTTCGTCTCCCTTTTACATAACTGCTGCCGCGCATTTTTCGCGTAAATTACAACAAAAAAAACGGAACTCCCGCACATTTTAACATTGTCAGACATCATATGTAGTCTGACAAATTTCATATGAAGTCTGACAATATAGTATTATTTGAGTCTGAAAACATATTATTGATTATTCAGACTTCATGTAAAGTCTGACAATATATAATTTATTATTCAGACATCATATGAAGTCTGACAAAAAACTTTAGACTTCATATGAAGTCTGACTATATAGTTTTTATTATTTGAAGTCTGGAAACACATTATTTGAATAGGACAATTGGCATAATGAAATTTGAAATAAGATGATGACTGAAATTCGTCTTATATTACATAAAATTGTAGCTGGATTCATAGGACTAACATATTACAAGAAACCAAATGCCCTCAAGATGATCGGGACGATAATAATAGCACTAGCAAACATCAGATACTCATACTTGACGCCATTTATCGGGTTAGGTGGTTTCTCAGTCAACAACTCCTTTAATTGAGCTATCTCTTCATGCGCTATCTTGAGGTCATCGTACAAGGTGGTAACACACTCCATTTCAGCATAACAAAGGAAGATGTAATCAATTTGTTCACCATGTTGGTCCACTCTCAGCTTTAACTCGTGAAACTCCTCCATCATAGCCTCATCCCACCACTTCATAATATGGTAGCCACCATCCTATACAGCTACATTTTAAATATACAATCATCTTTAGATTCCAAATATATGCTCGATCAAGTAAAAAAAAAAAAAACTGGCTACATAACAGAGAAAGGTAATTACATCCCAGTTACGACATCCAAAGAATCTTCTTCCCGGATTATCGGCAGTAGTGGAGGTTTGCATGACAGAGTCCAGACCGCAGAAAAATTTCTTGGGGAATCCATTGCATGATCTGGATCGTTGTCGAAATGTGGAACTTTAGTATGAACTACTACTACTCGACGTTGGAATCTGACTGAATCGTCCCATCATGTGTACCATAAAACAATTGTAAACATAGGCTAATTTCAGACTTCTAGTAAAGTCTAATTCAAAAACAAATCCAATTTTAGACTTTTAATACATTCTAATTCAAAAACAAATCCAACTTCAGACTTCTAATACAGTCTAATTCAAAAACAAAACCGTATGGATCTAAAACGGAAAATATATAAAACCTATATTTTTGTTCAGATCTAGACAGAGTACATACGGAGAAGGGGATGACTCGGACTCAAATCCGTATGGATCTAAAAAGAGAAATATATAAAACCCATATTTTTGTTCAAATCAAGACAAAGTACATACGGAAAAAGGGATGACTCTGACTCAAAACCGAATTAATCTAAAACGTGAAATATATAAAATCTATATTTTTGTTCAGATCTAGACAAAGTACATACGGAAAAGGGGATGACTCGGACTCAAAACCGTATGGATCTAAAAAGAGAAATATATAAAACCTATATATTTGTTCAGATCTAGACAAAGTACAAACAGAAAAGGGGATGACTCGGACTCAAAACCATATGGATCTAAAACGGGAAACATATAAAACCTATATTTTTGTTCAGATCTAGACAAAGTACAACGGAAAAGGGGATGACTCAGACTTAAAACCGTATAGATCTCAAAAATTTGCATAAAGAAAAGCTTAGAAGACGACGACAACGGTGTAGGGATTGGTTAGGAGAGACGAAAAAGGAGAGATAATTACACTTATGAAGAAGATGACGACGACGGCGGCGGTGGCGGTAGCGAGGAGGATTTTCGGAGAGTTTGTAGAGAGTGTTTAGAGAGAGAGAGAGAGAGAGAGAGAGAGAGAGAGAGAGAGAGAGAGAGAGAGAGAGAGAGAGAGAGAGAGAGAGAGAGAGAGAGAGAGAGAGAGAGAGAGAGAGAGAGAGAGAGAGAGAGAGAGCGAGAGAGAGATAGAGTTTTTGTTTTAAAGAGAGAAATTTTATAATGATGTTTACAGATTAATTTTGGTAACTTCCTCGGGTAAATTCCCAAGTAGGGTAACTTATTTGGTCGAGTTTAGTCAGACTTGTTTGGAAAGTCTGACAAATCATGTACCTGGATCAGATTAACATGGAAGTCTAAGATACCCTAAATTTACTAATTACTGCTTAAATACCATCATATTATATAAAAAAAACTTGTAAAAATATCAAACTCGTTTAATATAGTCGCAACCTAACTATTATAACCAAATGTAACAACATGGATGAAAATTCACAAACCCTCAGTCTAACCCTACAAATGAGAATATGAAATCCAACTTCATATGTCACGCATAGATCAAGCTACATGGTGTTTTTTAACGAAATATACCTTAAATGGTTAAATTTAACTAAAGTTTATGTACTCTAATTTACACATGTCCAAAATTCTCATGTTTAATTTATGTATCCAAACTTTTCTTAAAAATATTTTTTATAATTTTATAATTTAAATTCCAAATTTAATATCTCTCAGACTTCTCAAAAATATTTTTTGGGAAATTTTGGATACATAAATTAAACATGAGAATTTTGGACATGTGTAAATTAAAAGTACATAAACTTTAGTCAAATTTAACCATTTAAGGTATATTTGGTTCAAAGTATTTATTTTTTATTTAATTTCGGGGTTAGTTAAATACTTCTCAGACTTCTCTCGGAAGTCTACGAAACCCCAAAATTCAGACTTCTCAGAGAAGTCTGAGAAACCCTAATCTAATATTTATCACTAAACAGTGAAAAATATTTAAACAAAACAACTAGGAAACATCATATTCGTTAATATATGTGCATTATAACATACATGTGCAAATATAATTTTTTCAAATGTGAATTTCGTGAAACATGAATCTAACCCTAAAGTTATATGTAAGTTATATGTAAATGTTCCCCCATGTTCCATTGCAAAGCATGTTCTAAGGTTTAGAAACTACTCAACCACTTTATATATTTTTAATCTGATTCAAATTGTCGAAATTTAATTTATATACTTCAAAACCGTCTATATTTAATTTTTGTATCCTTTTTTAACAAAATATTTTTTACTATTTTTAAACTTAAATTTACTAAATTAATCTGCTTCAGATTTCTTCAAAAAGTCTGAAAGTATTTTGGAGGAAGACATACTTAACTAACATTGATTAATTTGACTCAATTTTACCAAATTTTAATTTATATACTACTAAATTGTATATATTTAATTTATGTATATAAAAGTTTTGACAAATATTTTTTTAATAATTTGAAAATTTAAATTTACTAAATTATTTTGTATCAGACTTCTCCGAGAAGTATGATAAAGTCATTAAGACTTCTATTAGAGTCTAACTTGTCATACGTCTATAGAAGTCTTACACAGACGAAGGTTATAATGGTAATTGCGTTTTCCGGTTTTTTGATTGGTCGTAAGGGCTTTGCGGTAATTTCTTTAGGCCAAAAAACAAATTTTGCATTCAATTCAATTTCGGAGGTACACTTTTATTTAAAACCAAATTCATGGGTATTTTTAGCAACCCCCCCCCCCCCCTCCCCCAAAAAAAATAGAAGAAGCTTGTCAGAACTAGTTTGAGAAAGAGACAAAAGCTGGAAGAAAAACTGTAAAATTATTTTAGTTGGAAATTTTATTGAGTGGAAATTGGTTGATAGAGATCACCAAAAGAAAAGAAAAAATGTGGAAATTTTTTGGATTAGATCATAACTAATTGTAATTTTTACTCTTTTTTATTTGGGAATTCAGAATTCTTTTGTTAAAATACAGATTTTCTTTCCTTTTTGTTTTGGAAATTTAACACACACAAAAAAAACTTTTCATTAAAGAACATATAATCGAATGTGGGTGTAAAAAACAACTTTCTAATATTAAAACCACTATACTATATCATAGTTTCAGGAAAATTGGGTTTTAAAAATTGTATATTTATGGGACATGGGGCAAAAGCCCTTTTGACTGAATATGAAACACGGCCCAGTTTATGATTGGTTGATCTGGATGCAGCAATGATTAAACAATAAATTAATAGTATAAAGACAATGTATAGTTATAAAAAACAATGTAAACAATACTTACATTTATTTTTAATTTTTAGTGTAGTTGAAAATTATGATTTTGGTAAAGAATTTTTTATGTGGATATTAATGTTAGATTTTTTATTTAAAAAAATAGTGATCAATAAAAAATTATCTAGAAAATTTTGGTGATTGATGAAAAAATTAAAAAAAAAATTGTTTAAAATTTTTATAAATATAAATTATGATAGGTGTTAATGGATAATTATTAGAAAGTATTAAATTTATTTATATATTTCATATGATATCCAAACATTTATCTCGGCTCTAAATAACTGTAGAGTTTTATTTTTTTTTCTTTAAGTTATCCACATGCAATTATCTGCAATCGCAACGCTTGAAAGAAATATCTTTTGGTTTTGAAAAGTTTAAAGCGTACGAAGCGGTAGAAAACATTTTTCATGATTGTTTTTAAACGTCAACAAATCGTTATCGTGTTTGCCTGTAGTAGCGAGAAAATCAATTTAACCCCTTAATAAACTATCAAATATTTGAACCAAACCAAACCAAACCAAACCATAATTTAATTTGTTTATTTTCTTGATCCGAATCACCTAACTAGCTAAATTACCCAGACTTGAAACCCAGATTTTGAATCAGCAGATCTAGGTTTAATACTTTATTTTAGCCCTAAAATGGGTGTGTTTGTACTTCTTTGTGGTTTTTACCTCCGAGTTAGTTGCTTCTACTTTATAAAAGGTTAACCTATAATGTACTGTTTTATTTTAATCATAGTCGGAAAAATAAATATTTGAACACCTAAAATTAAGGTCAGTGTCTTACAAGATCTTATATGCCTTTGTATGATATGAACAAGTGGCCCTTGCCTTTGCAACTTGTATTCCGTTACAATTGGGAACAAGTAGCCAATTAAATATCGAAACTCATTCGAGATAACAATGAACTTTGGAATGGTCGGCATTATATTCCGAAGCGTTAGACAGATCCACATTAATTACTGCATGTGTCTTAGGATATGTACACATACTTTGGACTTGAATGGTATGTTAGATGAATAGCAGAATAGCGGAATAACTGAATAATTATTGGCGGGACGAATTGAACTGAATCAAGTTTCTGTAGAAAAATTACAAAACGCCGAAAAGCTAGTTTTAGTAGATTAATCACATTTTGTTTTTTTATAAGTATATTTTTAACACGCTAGTTGTATGTAGCGGAATCACGTTTCCAAAACGTGAAAACGTGAATAAGTGATGAATGTTACGAATAATAAAAAATAGCGGAATCACGCTTTCAAAACGTGAAAACGTGAATAAGTGGTATACCATTCATCACCTTTATAAACTATCATATATAATAATATAACGAAAAGTTTGAAATTTCTCTTGAATGATGGAGAATATTCGAATTATGATAATTCAACGTGATTATAAGATGAACAAAGAAGTGACTAATTCTTATATATGTTAAATCATCAGTTTATTCCTTAACATTGAACAATGCACAAAAGGGAAGGATCCTCTCTCTTTTACATCTAGCTCTCTCTCTTTTACATCTTGCCGCCGCCGTTCAAGGTTTCTTAGATCTGGATCTCGATCCGGCGCCGGTGGCTCTCACAGCACCAGCGCCGGGTATACGGTCGGCTATCGCTGTCTAGTGTTGCGGTTGTTCTTTTCTTTTGGGATCCGTCAGATTTGTTGGCTGTGGCGGAGCGGATGTGGACAGCTTCCTTTTGCGCAGGCGGCGCAGGCTCCGCGGCGTCGCGGTGGCTGCGGTGGAGGTGAGGCGTCGTGTGCCTTGTCATCCGTGACTCTGCCTCTTCTGCCTCGTTTCTTCGTCTGAGATCTGCTCTTCTCCATTCGTGGCCGACAATATTTTCTCTCCTGATGGTCTCCCTCGGCATGTCCTTAGCTCCGGCGTGGCGTGCTCATTGTCGGAATGCAATGCCGATGTGGTACTTCCTCTTCTCTTCTGGTTCGGCCTCTCTCTGCTTGGCTTCTCTTGGAAGCTCTTCGCGGCAGAGAGGAGGTTTTTAGGCGGAGCTGTTCTCCCTCTTTCTCAGCGGTGCCCGATGGATCTTGAGGACGGATCCTCATCCGCCAAAGAGTGGTCGGCGGAGGCACCTGTCTCGTGGCAAGCTCATCGAGGAGGCTCGCGCTCTTCCGGATCCGAGGTCCCACTGGCGCAGTTTTCCAGCGATGGTATTTCTGATGGCTCAGCTGCAGCTCTCCGATCTTTCTGCGTAGCTCTGGTGCTGGCTCCATCGGCGTGGCTCGGGTTTCTCTTGCCTGTGTTTTTGGTCGTTCTTGATGCGGGATTGACGAGGTGGGTCGATTTTGGACCAGAGATGTAGAGGCGCCAGAGTTTTTATGGCGGGTAGTTTTGTTCCTGTGGGGGCTAGTCTCAGAGTGGCTAGTTCACTCGTGATGGTAATTGGAGTTGACACTTCGACAGCCCGCTTGGGCTCCCTTGTCGACAGCGGCAAATTCGTCCGTCATAGGCCACGAAGCCCCGTTAGTTCTCGGAGAAGCTGTAGGTGTTCTTCATTTGAGGTTTTGAGGGCTGGCCTTAGGGGATGCTCGTGGCAACTATGACGAGAATTCTAGTTCATTGGAGCTATGGCAAAAACGGGGTGGTCGACGGTTGCTCGTCTGAATGGTGCTCTTGAAGGATTATGTGTGTTCATTGGTGTAATTATCAGGTTACAACCTAGCACATAATCAACTAGGATCTAGGTGATTTGCAGTTGAATCATAAACAGATCAGATTCATTACCTTATGATTGCAGCGGATTGATCAAAGGAATGAAGAGATCATAGAGAGCTGATGATAACCGGCTCCTCCTAGGTATCCACACGCTTACAAGCTACTGGATCAGGCTGCTAGACCAAGCTCGGAATCAACAGAGAGAGAGAGAAAGAGAGAGGACGGCTGGAGCTCAGAAAATCGCAGACCACTAGGGCTTCCTGCGCCTCTCCTCTTCCTTATATGGGCCCAAGTAATTAAACTAATGGCTCATTAGGCTTTTGGGCCCAAGGCCCAAATCAGACAAAAACCTGTATTTTGTCTGGCCCAATTCTCTGTACAAATACAGTAAATGCCTTGCATCTTACCGTATTAATTCCATTTTAACTTTCCCGTTAGCTATGGTGTGTGACCCTTAGGGATCATACAATACTGGTAATAAGTCCTAAACTTATAGATCATGAGCGGGCTCTAGCAAGTCATCATGATCACCCAGTATTTATGACTTATGTCTGATCTCGACACTTATCATACTTTCTAGAGATAGTACGGTAGATTTCAGGACATTCCCAACAGCTCTCTCGTCCAGAATTGACTCGGATTTCATTTCTCTTCACTCGGGCCGAACCGTACCATTAGTTGTTTTGTCCTAAAGTCGTGGCTGTTTTTAGTGTTTTCTTTGTTAATCCGCCTTCTTAGTTTTCCATGTATTTTATAAAAATCTCAAAAATGGTAATAAAATTTAACATTTTGACCACAAAAAAAAACACAATGCACAAAAGTGTGAGGACTAGTAATAATATAAGCAGGGGTCGTGCCTTATGTACATTGAAAAGGGCATTTACCCTAGACCCCTCAATACATATAAAATTTTAGAGCCCCCAACATTTCAAAAATGTGGTGTAACAATGTGGGTTTGGCTCTAGTTTTTCACATTTTTAACCCACGTTAAAAAAGAAGACATCTTAATCCTAAATTGACAATGAATTATGTCAAGTTTGCTGAGGTTATAAATAGTTTCTAGGTTAGGTAGTTAGGTTTGCCAAACATTCAAAAATCCTAATAACATTTAGATCAGTTTTTCATCAAATTATGATTTTTTAAAAGATTTTTGATCTTCATTAGTCATTTCATTTTTTTTCATTGATACCAGTCTTCTTTTTTTACATTGTAGTATTTCTTCTTCTTCTTCTTTATTGGTATAGTCTTTTATAGATTATGGTTTTGTTTTCAATATTTTATATCATCGCAAAACTATATTAATTATAAAGGCCCCAGTTTTTAATTTCGTCCTAAGTCTCAACATACCCTTGCACTGCACTGAATATAAGTGGTTGGTTTGTTTGTACATCGGATTCAAACTTTTTTAGCACAAAAGAAATACTTTTTAAGTCCACAACTCCCATAATTTTCACCCCAAAATTTTTTTTGAACAATGTATGCTTTTGTTTCACCTCAACGCACGAAATTAGAGTGTTGAGTCAATGTAGGGCTAATAGAAGCTACCACCTCCGCAAGTTGATGAAATGAGATAAGATAACGGGCTTGTGCTACGTGGCAGAATCTATGGTCCAACAATTTTAGGATAAGACTCGACGACGATCCAAGAAATTATTCTCAAAGCTCTTCATTTTTATTTTATATAAAAATCTCCGATCATTATTCATGACTCATGTGGCCATCGAAGTCTAATCCATCTCAAATTAAATTAAAACCATTGGAATAGTAATACAAATGAGGAAAACAGAAAAATATATATAATAACACCAACAGTTTTGAAGAAATTTTTTTACAAGAATATTAAAAGGATTTGTTGACAGTAATGTAAATATAGACGATTCAGGAAGAGATGCAAATCGCCCTCAAACTGGTCGGAAACATAAAACAGTGGTCTAAAGAGGAAGGAAGATCATGGCTTCATCGGTTCGGGCCGTTCGGCAGAGACATTTTCCCACCGTTATGCTCCAACTCAGGCCAACATGGTCGCTCCATTTTCTGGCCATAAGTCTACCGCCGCCTTCCCTTGACCAGCGACACTAAGTTACTAACTCAAATATTACTTAATTGGCTAGTAACGGTAGAAAAGTCTATTGCATGTTGGTCCACTCTAGAATCTAGATTCCCTATTATAAACATAAAATTCCCACTAGTATGTCGGCACTACAAGCATTTCCCTATTAATTTATAACCATATAGTTTGAGAGGTAGCCAATTAAATGTGTCAATACAATCACGTGATGTTCAATTGTTCATAATTTAAAAGCGTGCTGGCAATTAACACACAAGGTCTAAAAGTTGTTTTTAATGCATTAAACCCCAAACTGATTTTTTTGTTTGTTTTCATTCTCAACTGAGAAAGTTACACTTTGTATAGGCTAGGCATAAAATTGTGACACATAAATAAGAAGACAAACCAAAACTTGTCATTTATTGAAATTACATGGCTTAAAAAGTATATGAGTGTCGGCCTTAAGATAATTTTTTTGTAAATTTGCAAGAACTCCAAATTTTTAGATTTTTTTTTATTGTTTTCTCAATAATATGCATTACCCATACTACATTTTTGCTTTATTTTTAGAGATCTAATTTCATTTTAAAAACCATTTTATACTAAACTAGTACATAATCCCTAATATAGTTGAGCCGGCCGTGTGTAGATGTGGCTACCAATTGGAAAGAAGAAGTCAAGACTCTTGGACCTTGCTGACCTGAGCTAGGTGTCTTTTGCTAAGGAAGTTGATTAACTTATCCGCACCAATGGATTCTTTGCGTTTTGGGCAGCACGGTTTTATGTATCCTGAGCACAATAGGTCATTATTGAAGGTAGAATTAACACCTCCAATTAGTTAAGTTTATCTTAACAATTAAGGTTCATTTCTCCTGAATCAATCAAAATCAGTTCAGATATAATCCGTGAGGATCCATTGGCTTATCATTATTGTGGCGCCGATCTATAGTTTAGGGATTGATCAGAGGACGCTATGTGGTGGAGTGGATAGAGGAACAGTGATCTACCAGGACATTAGTCCGGTGTTGTATAATGATCACTTCTGCAGCACGCCGCAGAGTAGTTTAGGCACAATGCTTGAGGCATAATGTCCCATAAAGATGTGGAGGACGGCACGTTACCCAAAATTGGAGGATATCTGAACCGCGACTTCTTCTAGAAATACTTTTCGAAGATCATTACGAAGTGACAGAATTTATTACACACAACAACTACTTGTAGCTTTTCTTTCATTGTCATGATCTTTTCTCATAGAGCTAGTTTATAAGACCAAACATATCTCTCTTCAAAATTAGTTTGAAACTCTAAACATTTCACATATTTTCTAAGTTACATCAATTAAACATGGTCCCTGACATGTTCTCCATACGATTCTGATATGCTCTTATAGTCAATTGTTTCGTCAAAGTCAATATTTATGTTTAAACAGGAAATCTCGACATAATCCACATTAAAATATACTTAGTGGTCCATTGGATCAACAATTGAAGCTAGAAGGAGAGAGATTCAAATATTTCCTACACGCAAAGAAAGGTCTGATGATGACGATACCACCAATGCCACCATCAACTAAGGTCACCAACTAGACGGCTTCAGCTCAAACCATCACGACTTCCACAACGTTGACATCGTCCACGACGGCGGAAAATCCCAAGGGAGCTCCCATACCCTGGCTGCAGGAGTACTACCCCGAAACCCAAACCCAGTCACGATGTCGGTGCCCATTCTACTCAGTGGTTCCAGTCAACATACGCCAAATCTCCAGCCAGGGACAATGTCACAGCCTCCCGCTTACGCGTCCCAGATACCATAGGAATAACTCGCTCAAATCTGTACGATGCATACCTTGTTAGGAAGGATGGACGAGTTGACTCGCAACAACAAAGAGCGATTCGTAAGCTCGTAGAGAAAGCATGGGAATCTCCCACAACAGTCTGGATAGCTTCATGTCTCCAATTAACAAAATCCAGAGTCACGCCTCAAGAGTAGATATTTTTCATCTGCCACAAAATCTGTTTGGAGACTCGCCGCCAGAATCAGTGGACCCAGCTAGGCAGTTCATCAATATAACCAACAGACTAGCCGACAGCAGCATGGGTCTTTTAAACGCTAGCCCATTGGTCCCCCAACGAGTTGTTACCGATTTGGAGGGTGACTGTGAAATCGAAGCCATGAAAGAAAGATTCAGGGAAAGAACTTCAGAGTGCTCCAAGAAATGAACTCCATAATGCACCAAATTGACCGCGTGTTGCAAGAACACAAAAACCACTGTTCACCCTCTGAATATCTTAAATTCCGTTCCACCACACTGGAAACGTTAAAATACCATCATATACCGGCTCCACCCAATACTTGACTGAATTTACCATTGTCATGGCCGCACTCACTTTTCTTTTGAAATGCGCGAAGCCGGTTATTGTCCGTTGTTCTTGTAAAATCTCGTTAGCCCCACTCTGACTTGGTTCGCCAGGATGGAAACACACGCCATCAATAACTTCAAGGTGCTTTCCATTGTGTTCCTCAAATAGTACTCTATGTACATCCAAAAGTCCATGTCGAGTACCTACATTTGGACCTTACATCAAGGGGCCAAGGAGCCTCTTAGGTTGTTCATCGAACGTTTCAAAGCGACCGCCTCACAAGCCACCATAACCGATAAAGTTGCGCTTCCCGCACTGAGGAACAAACTATGGTACTAGTCAAGATTCAAGCAGGATTTGATGGTTAACAACCAACCCTCATTGGAGGATGTCCTCTACTGAGATGGACTTCATCGAAGTCCAAGACGATACAACTAACTTTT
This sequence comes from Orychophragmus violaceus, assembly GCA_030180135.1. Taxonomy (NCBI): domain Eukaryota; kingdom Viridiplantae; phylum Streptophyta; class Magnoliopsida; order Brassicales; family Brassicaceae; genus Orychophragmus; species Orychophragmus violaceus. The sequence continues at coordinate 84,222,277 of CM058232.1, read as the reverse complement.
CAAAGAAGCACGCCGCTCAAAAGGTCCTAACCTCAAAAGAAAATTCTCAGGACAAATTCTACGAGCCACGCGAGCTACAAAAACACTACGACGAAGAATACCAAATCAGCATGGAGAACGAGTTTTCCTTTATCTTGTCAATGAAGCCCCAACCTCACTCTATATAGACAATCTCTAACATACCAAATACGAACTCTTGACTAATCATTGAAACCGGTCCCATGGAACAAAATGGGCACACCTCGAGGAACCCTGAGAAGATCAAACTTTCTGCAGCTTTCATAGAAGAAGTGAAACCCCACCGAGATGTGCAAGGGACTCATTAGGACCCTCTTACCCGCATTCTAGAAAGGAAAAATTAAATTAGCCGACCTACAACCCCCATAGGGCAATCACGTCCGAGCACAAAATGATGATCAAAGTCAACAACAAGACAGACGAGGTCGGAAAATGAAAGGCGTCAACACGAAAACAAATAACAAGGGAAAAACGATTGTCGGTGATCAATTTCCCGAGATCGAGAAAAAGATTGGAGATAAGAAAAGCTGTCTCAAGACGATCTCTGCGACCAACCTCAACGGCAAAAGGATCAAAGGAACAAATCGCCCTGCTAGCACGAAAGTTCATCGAATTGATCATGGGAGGTATCCTCCTTGCGACGATTTAGTGCAATCGATCAAGCTGAACGAGATAAAGATCGAAACTGCCCAGAAGTTAGAAACCCCAAAATACACAAGCATACATAGTTCAACCTTCACCGAACCGAAGCCGACGCCGAGTGAGTCGACCAACAACATAACAATACCATGGTAATCTAACTGCGGATCACCCACTTCGAAATAGATCAGGTATTGGTCGATATTGTAACCTCGGTAGACCTTATATTCAAGGATACTCTGACAAAAATGGATATGCATGGATAGAATATCGATCCATCCATCACTCCGTTTGGGAGCTTCGCCGGATACACATTTATAGCAAGTGGAACTATTGAGCTTCCAATCTACATAGGTCAGTTGACCCAGATAGTCAATGTCAAAGTAGTTGACAAACATGTGATCTATGACGTCATTCTTGGAAAACCCTAAATAAAAATCAATGAGGGCGGTCGCTTCGACCTACCATCAATGTATTAAGTTCCCTAACCGAGATATAATTTACACAATTCAAAGTTAATGTCTCACATTTGCTTCATCATCAAGCACAAGCTTTGAAATCCATCACAAGACGTGTATTGGGAACAATAGCTGAATCGCAAAAGAGCTTCGCGCCTGTTCCACGCCTCCGTGGTCAACCATTCATCACCGTTCAGCCGAGGGCAAGGTACAAAGGGCATCACACCTCCCGAGAACGATACATACCCACCTTGGATCGGGAATTACCAGGAGCCCGCCTCAAAAATCGATAACAAAAGGGTGGAACCCAGATTCTTCAACAAGGGCGACCTGGTCCTGTGCAGAGTTTTTCGAAATTACCGCTGAAGTGGGAAAATGGCGCCGACCGTGAAAAGGAGGCAAGTTCGCTGCCAGTTGGGAAGGCCCAAACATTATCTCGGAAGCAATCATGCCATGAATATAAGAGCTAAAGACCGTAGGCAGAAACAAAATCCCATACTTCTGGAACTCACTAAATCTCGGAAAATACTAAGCGTCCCGGCCTACCCTCCCTTCCATGTCATAATTGCAAGTCACCGAACTACAAATTGCTTGATCCCTCCCACCGAAGGGTATGTAGGCAGCTCTTAAACTGTGCATAACTATTATCTTAGTTAATCTTATATTTCAATAATATAGTAGCTTCAGAGCTCAAAAAGGGAATTATCAGTGTCGAAGCCAAGCCCAAACTCGCAAATCACACCACCAATATGTGCTTAAAGTCAGAGGTTTGTGCTCGCACCCCGACACACAAGATATCAGTGTTTGAGCCGAGACCAGACTCGCACCAAAAATCATTCTCAGTTTTTAAGTCAGGCCCACTCACAAAGCACACAACTAATAAGTACTTAAAGTCGAAGCTCCGCTCTCGCACCCCGACACACATGTTATAAGTGTCTACGCCGAGCCCAGACTAGCACAACAAAATCATTCTCAGTTCTTAAAGCTAAGCCTAGACTTAGGAAGCACACAACTGATAAGTGATTTAAGTAAAAGCTTCGCGCACGCACCCTGATACACAAGTTATAATTTTCTAATCCAAGCTCAGACTCGCACCAAAAAAAATTTTTAGTGCTTAAATTCGAGCACCAAGCTCTCACTTCGACATTCTTTGTGATTAAATTGAGCTATCACTTTGCAATTCACTAGAACGAGAAAAGTTAGATACTAGTCTAATCGGCTACACTATTAATTTTTCAGAGAAAGGCCTCGCACAAGCAAGAACGAAGGAGAAACACATAAAAAAAATTGGTCTTCTATTGATAAAGTAGATTACACATACACCGCTCCAAAAAAAAGGGGGGGGGGGGAGATCAAACTACAAACTAATAAGGGGCACATACGGCTTAGCTAGAAAGATCGGCGATAAGAGTGGCAGTCGACCCAGAGATCAGAGCATATTGGCTTCCCTCAGAAGTCAAACCAAGCATGCTCTACTCATAAAAACTAATGATGAAAAGTCAGAATGAACTTCGAGGTCCTCATCGGCGAGATCAAGGAAAATGATATCTTTCATCATGGTGGTAAACTTAGCCTCGACCGTTCTGAGTTATGCCATGCACGAAGCAGGAACAACCAGGCCATCTTGCTCCTCCATTAACTCGAGACATTGACGTGTGCCCACCCCTTGACTAAGCTTCAACAAAAGTTATGCGCTTTGTCTCGATCAACAAGATGGGCTCGGTCTTTTCAAGTTGGATCACCCATGTTCCCCTTACGGAGTCCAACTTGCCCCTAACTTCCTCTCTCTCCCGAGCTAGGGTAACCTTGTCCACATTAGTAACAGTTTTCAGTCTAGAAATATCATATGAAAGCGCATCCCGGTCGGATCATACGCATGCAACTTCCCCCTTACCAAGCACGTCCTCCAGCTTAGTCGGGTTTTCTTTATCCTCGGCCAGTTGATGTTCAAACTCCGCCAATTTTGCATGTTATTTCTCAAGTTTCTCGTTGAGATTTTTTGCCTCATAAACTCGACATATATTCTGCTTCAGTCTGGAGGACCGTTTCTTCTTCAACTCAAGAACTTTTGCTAGCTCAGCGGATCGCATTTTCTACCCCCTTGAGTTGTTTCCCCAGCTCGAATATCACACCTCACATTCTTTCTTACGCTTTAAGAATTGGCTCGTCTCGGCCTCAGCGTAAAGATAAATTTCCCTTAACCAGCATTCCGTCCTCTCTGAATAGACAACCAGCCCAAGCACAGACTGCACAGAAGATGTCATTAATAAATATAATAATAATAATAATAATAATAATAATAATAATAATAATAATAATAATAATAATAATAATAATAATAATAATAATAATAATAATAATAATAATAATAATAATAATAATAATAATAATAATAATAATAATAATAATAATAATAATAATAATAATAATAATAATAATAATACATATGTATATTATAAAATTTGGAAAAGAAAAATATACCTGAACAATCTCGCGAAGCATATAGTAAAGCGGTGGGCTGCAATAAAAGAGAGCTTGAATTAACTCGGCGCACACTCTCTAATCCTAGTCAATAGGCTAGACGGTCGCCATACTTAGGGTACTTAAACTCAAAGTTGTGATCATAAGGCCCAGTTTATGGTACACACACTGCCTCATTGGGCCTCTCCTCATTAAACATTTCGGTCGCCCTAACCACCTCATCCACATTTACCGGGAGAGACGATCATGTGCTGGCCCTCTCCCTCGAAGGCTCGTCTCCGACCATCCTTCTTTTCTTTGAGGACGATCTGACAACACACTTCCCCTAGTCCGCACCAGATCGTTTTTCAGCGGCTCGGGCGTGGGTCTCATCTCCAACATGTCTCTCTCAAACAGGCTCTGACCCAGTAACACTAGGTTGCGGATCCTCAGTAGTCTGGGATCGTCGTGACCCCCCCCCCCCCATCGGTCTTGATGGTAGGCTATTCGAGCTCTATTCTCCAGTTTGTGCTCCATGATCCATGCTTTTAGTATAACGTTATTACTCGAAAGGTCCTCTCTGACATTGTCCGCCTAGATTCACTACGAATCCTCTTGAACTGTGTCCTCCTGCACTCTGGTTCGGGAGAGCATTAGTCCGATCAGCTGAAGCCTATGCCAGATCGGCAAAATATTTGGGGAACGAAACCACGTTCTATCCCATACAGGGAGTAAAAAACTAGTTACAAGAAATTAATGCACTAAATCCGACATACCAGAAATTATTCTCTCAAGAGATGCCGCTACTCACTGTGAAGTAAAGGAATTCCACGACCATTACACCACCGACGCGAGTGCTGTGTTGAGTCCAGAATAAACCTTCAAACTAGCGCAATCAAGAAGCAGAACTAGAACAAAAAAAAAAAAGAGTCAAACACAACCAAAAGAGGATGTCAAAATAATCTAAAATCCCTTACTAGGAGAAAAGTTTTAGCTTATTCGGTAAACTTAGCTAGAATCAAGACCAACCGCCTCGTCGATCTGCACGAAAAAATAACACATTTCCTACCGATCAACTTTCGTTGGCTTGTCAGAAATGATTCCTACGTTTAGCTTAAAGGAATCATAGGAAGTCCCCATACGCCATGATGATATTTTGGTGGGTGAGATCGTCAAAAACATTGTAATACACCCGTTCGTTGATCTATCATGGTTTTTACCGGTTTAGACCATCATATAAGTATGTTTTAGAGTCTTTTGGTGTTTCTTTAGAGTCATTAACAGGTGTTATTAGGTACATGCACGTTTGGAACGGAATTGGAGATTATGGAGCATTTTGGAGTTTTGACCCGAGAGATAGAGTTCACTGTCCAAAACAGAGGATTGCATCGATCGACACACATTGTGCATCGATCGACACACGAGCGAGATGGGCCTTTCTCGGCGAGTTTAATGAAGAATGCTGAAATTGCAGATTTGCCCAGATGTTCCAGTATTTACAAAGAAGCCCCAAGACGTGATTAGGCTAATATAATTAGGTTTTTACATCAGTTTTGAGATAACACTTTACATACGCTTTCATACTTTGAGCTGAGAGTTTTTAGAGCTTTTTGGGGCTGATCTGAACCTGTATTGCTTCCTGTTTTTTGGAGAATATTTCGAACCCCTTTGTTTCTTACTCTTTTATGCAATCTAATTATTCGTTGATTATGTTTTCATTATCTATGTCTGAGTAGATTCATAGTTAGGTTTAGGGATTCTCATTAGAAATTTCATGACTTGCTAGATTTATTTATTTCAATTAAGGATTTAAATCATATTTGTTCTTCAATCTAAATTATGCTTAACACTAGTTTCTAACTTGATCACTTAGAATCTAGACTCTAGGTTGTTAAATTGACACGAAAGTGTGATTTAGAATCTGAACTATTTAGGTTGAGCAATTGAATTACTCGCAAAGAAATTTGGTTTAATTGAATTGTGAACATATCGAACCTGAACTTAAGGCTAGTTTAATCTGTTAGGAATTGCAAAGAAATTTGGATTTCTGCTATTAGACTTAGAGAATTTTCACAACGAAAGTTGGTTAGTTCTATATCCGTGTTTGAGTTCTAGAACAGTGCTTAATTTGATCCTGACTGATTATCTGATCTACTTGTCTGATTTCCTGAGAACTCCCTAGACTTAGCGCTTTTAGTTAATTGCTTTCAAACCAATCCTGCTACTTGATTTACTTTTCTGTTTGCTTTTTAGTTTCTCATTACTTTCTCCTAGTTTAACTTGGCTGTTCTAAAATCTATCGTGACTGAGAGTCTCTGTGGGATTCGATACCTCTTATACTATAATTGCATTAACTGTGCACTTGCAGTAGAATAGGATTAAAACTTAGACCTTATCAAGTTTTTGGCACCGTTGCCGGGGACTCTTTGGAGTCTTCGATAGATTTGAACTTAGGGTTTAGACTAGGATTTTTGTTTTTTATTTTTGGTTACTAATTTCTCTGTTTTTCTCTGTCGCAGGTCTGATATTCGCTTAGAATCGATCGTTGCATAACTTTGAATCGATCGTTGCAAGGCGACTGGATTTAAATCGATCGTTGCATCTAAGCATCGATCGTTGCACTGCGATTACAGACGGTTTATGCAGACGCGTGATACCAGAAGTAATCTGAACTCGAATCTCGTTAATCTCAGACTTGAGGAGCTTGCTAGACTGGAGAGAACTAACAGGAAAAGTCGACGAGCAAAGATGGTACAAGAGCGCTTGATTTTGATACCCGATGCTCAAGGTACCCTAAGGGACCGACAAAACAATCCGTATAATGCTGCTGGGCAAAGGATTGATGCTGAAGGGAATGTGATGCCTGAACCTGAGCCTGACCTGCGACAAGAACAAGAACAAGGCCAAGGACAAGGCCAAGGCCAAGGATAAGGTCAGAGGCAGATGGTTGTACATGCTGAGAGGACTCTTGCTGGCTATAACCGTCCAGATGAGTTTCATGCTAACCGGTCAGCACTTGTACCTCTTGGTTTTGAGAGGAATTACTTCGAGATCAAGACCATCTACTACTCTATTCTGAGGCAGAATGCCTTCCATGGGTTTCCGACTGAGCAGCCAATGGATCATATTGATGAGTTTGAGGACATAGTCACTGGGATGAAGTATGATGGAGTGAACTATGAAAATCTGTTTGTCAAACTTTTCCCTTACTCTCTCGCTGGAGATGCTGCAGCCTGGCTGAAACAACTTCCACCTGGGAAGTTTACTGTGAAGAGTGAGTTTCTGAGGAACTTTTATGATGATGCTCGCTCTGATCAGTCGAGATAGGACATTCTCGCTTTCTCCCAAGGTCCTACAGAGCCTCTTAAAGCTGCTTGGATGAGGTTTAAGAAGTACCAACGAGACTGCCCTCATCATGGGTTCACTGAAGTGACATTGCTGGGCATATTCTTTAGAGGTATAGATCTCCCTTACCAGGCTGCGTTGGATAATTCCAGCAATGGAAATTTCAACACTAGGACTACTGAGCAAGCTAAGCAATTGATAGATAACTTGGTGAGCAGTAATAGCTGCAAGACTGCTGATAGGAGTCTGGTGGGAAGATAGATAATCTGGATATAGCTGATATCAGGAGTAAGTTGGATAATGTTTGTAATCTGTTGGCTGGGAAGAAGGATGTCCATTTTGCTCAGGATGTAGAGGTATTTGGAGCTGAAGAAGACAATCAAGAAGAGGATGTGAACTACATTGGTGGCTCTTGATTTCAAGGGAATAGGTTTGGAAATCAGCAAGGTAATAGGTTCTTCAACGGTGGACAGAAGAGTGCTTTCAAAAGCAATCAAAACTCTTTTGGATTTGGACAGTCTGCTGGTTATCAGAAGCCATTTCAGCAAGGTAATCAGAGGACTTATGGATCTTCCTCATATCAGACACCTCCTGCTGCTAATTCTCATGAGAGCAAGATGGAAGCCATGATGGAACAGTTGCTGGAATGACATACTAAGATTGTTGTGGACTGCAACAGGAAGTTAGATGTTGTGTGTGAGGATCTTAATGGGAAGTTTGAGTCTTTAAGTACACATGTGAAGCAGTTGGACACACAAATGAGCCAAATTTCAAGCTCTGTCAAAGGAAAGAGTGTTATGGACACCCACATCAAGGCTTGGTCAGTTTATATCAATGATGGATCATACCAAGGTGAAAATTTTGATTTAAATACAGCTGAACTGGTGGAAGAACCTGAGAAATTCGAAATTGAGGAAAAACTCTCGGGTGGAATCTGTGAAAATTCATCTGCATCGATCGATGCATCTATAGCGTCGATCGCTGCAAGCCGTGGACAGACAGTTTCACTTGTTTCTCATGGCATTGATGAAGAGACAGATCAAGAGCTTATTAGACTATTCTCTGGAGTGTCTGAGATAACTCAACAGGAAATTGATGAGATCAGACAGCTGGAAGAGATGGATGAGAAGTTGGAAGAAATTCCACAATCTGATGATCCACCATATCACCCTTGTGTGCAGAGATATTTGGAGAGGATGTTTCCAATGGATGAAATGCTGAAGGATTGGGTGATAGTGGTCCCTAAACAAATCAGTGATGTGCTGCTAACTAAGATTCCTAAGAAGCTACCTGATCCTGGTATATTTGTGCTGAGATGCTCTATCTTTGAGGATAGCTTTAGGCGTTCTTTGTGTGACTTAGGAGCTGCTGGAAGTCTCATGCCATACTCTGTGGCAGAGAAGCTGGGGATGACGGATTTTTCACCCACTAGGACCTCTCTTGTCCTAGCTGATCAGTCAATAAGGATTCCGGAGGGAGTTCTTGAGGACGTCCCAGCGAGAGTTAGAAATTACTTAGTTCCGACAGATTTCTTGGGTGCTTAAGTACGACAGTGAGCAGGATGATGCTCTAATACTGGGAAGACCATTCTTAGCCACAGCTGGAGCAGTGATCGATGTAAGGAACAGTCTGATTGATCTCTATCTGGGAGATGAGCCTCTGCACTTTGAGATGGATATGCTACGCAAACCACATATTGATGGGCAAACCTTTAGGATCGAGGATGGATATGGAGAGCAGACGAGTGACACTTTGGTTTTAGATCCTGGAGAACATTACATTCCTTCTTTTCTTGGACGAGCTCACACAGAGACAGCTTACTCTCCACCTTGGATGAGGAGACTTGCGCAGAGGCAGTCACAGTCAGAGACCTCCAGGAACTTGATCTTGTTCGTCCGGTCAAGCTAATGACCTTAAACAAGCGCTGAGTGGGAGGTAACCCACTGTTTGGTTTGTACATATTAATTTTGTTTGTTTTTGTTAGGATTTTACGTTTGGTTTTTGGTTTTGGTGAGTTTTGTCTGCAGGTCTCGAGAAATCGCAATGCAACGATCGACACGGTCCTGTGTGTCGATCGTCACAACACGAAAATCGCATTGCAGCGATCGTTGCGGTCCTGAGCAATGATCGACTCATATCGCAATTGCCTTGTAATGATCGTCACATTTATGCGTAACGATCGATGCATGAGCGAGACAGGTAAAAATCAGACAGGCCTTAACTCATCTCTTAACATTTTTAGTTTCTTTTACCGATCCTTAGCTTGACACTACTGGGGACAGTGTGTTTTAAGTGTGGGGGAGGTGGTACTGACTTTTATCTTTCGGTTTTCTTAAAGTCAGTCCTATTTTTCAAAAATTTGTTTTATTGAGTCAAAACGGTTTAAGTAAGAAACAGTGAATATTTGAGAAGTTAACAGCACTTGCAGGAACTTAAGTGACCATTGGGATGAAGTTGCAGGATCAATCTATGACTATTAGAAAACCCAACACATATCAGCCTACTAAGAACACCCACATCACTTCAGGTATCAGAGGATCCTTTACTGACTTCACCCTTAATTTGACTTAATTTTCTCACCTAAGGGCTTGGCATACCTTGAGTCGGACTCCTCTGTTAGTTCTGACACAGCATGTAAACCTGTCCAAGTAAGGTTCCCCTTCTCTCCTTCTCTTAAAAAGTTAAAAAAAAATGAGAATAATAAACTGAGGATGAGCTAGTAGCTCCGAAGTGGTCACGGGAGTGGTAGCTACCACTATTACCTCCTGTGCATTCATGGAATGTATCCAAAGTACACCCCATAACGGGAAGAGCACTGATAAAAAAAAAAAAATGATACCCAATGGGGAAAAATCAGATTGCTAAGGAAGGGAAAAGAGAAAAAAGGAACCAGAAAAAGATAGTATGGTGGTCTAGAGCTGACAGAGTAAGAATCCATGTGCCCTTTGATCGATAATCCTTAGGTGAGACCGCACTTAATAGCTTATAGAAGTCAGTAGGGTGAATTTGAATGCTTGAATGTGATTGTGGAGTTTACTTAGGACAGTTGCTAAGTGTGGGGGAAGTATATGTTGGTCTTGATGTCTTGCAGGTGATTCTTTCAGTGGCTTACTAAGGGGAATCTGAGTGTTTTTACTTCTAAGATGAAAAGAGTTTCTGAAAGTTTTCAAACCTCTTCACCATGTTTTAGTTCTCTGTTTTGCTTGAGGGCAAGCAAAGGCTAAGTGTGGGGGAGTTGATATATCTTGGTTTTTACCGGTTTTAGACCATGATATAAGTATGTTTTAGAGTCTTTTGGTGTTTCTTTAGAGTCATTTACAGGTGTTATTAGGTACATGCACGTTTGGAGCGGAATTGGAGATTATGGAGCATTTTGGAGCATTTTGGAGTTTTGACCCGAGAGATAGAGTTCACTGTCCAAAACAGAGGATTACATCGATTGAAACACATTGTGCATCGATCGACACACGAGCGAGATGAGCCTTTCTCGGCGAGTTTAATGAAGAATGCTGAAATTGTAGATTTGCCCAGATGTTCCAGTATTTACAAAGAAGCCCCAAGACGTGATTAGGCTAATATAATTAGGTTTTTACATCAGTTTTGAGATAACACTTTACATACTCTTTCATACTTTGAGCTGAGAGTTTTTAGAGCTTTTTGGGGCTGATCTGAACCTGTATTGCTTCGTGCTTTTTGAAGAAGATTTCGAACCCCTTTGTTTCTTACTCTTTTATGCAATCTAATTATTCGTTGATTATGTTTTCATTATCTATGTCTAAGTAGATTCATAGTTAGGTTTAGGGATTCTCATTAGGGATTTCATGACTTGCTAGATTTATTTATTTCAGTTAAGGATTCATATCATATTTGTTCTTCAATCTAAATTATGCTTAACACTAGTTTCTAACTTGATCACTTAGAATCTAGACTCTAGGTTGTTAAATTGACACGAAAGTGTGATTTAGAATCTGAACTATTTAGGTTGAGCAATTGAATTACTCGCAAAGAAATTTGGTTTAATTGAATTGTGAACATATCGAACCTGAACTTAAGGCTAGTTTAATATGTTAGGAATTGCAAAGAAATTTGGATTTCTGCTATTAGACTTAGAGAATTCTCACAACGAAAGTTGGTTAGCTCTATATCCGTGTTTGAGTTCTAGAACAATGCTTAATTTGATCCTGACTGATTATCTGATCTGCTTGTCTGATTTCCTGAGAACTCCCTAGACTTAGCGCTTTTAGTTAATTGCTTTCAAACCAATCCTGCTACTTGATTTACTTTTCTGTTTGCTTTTTAGTTTCTCATTACTTTCTCCTAGTTTAACTTGACTGTTCTAAAATCTATCGTGACCGAGAGTCTCAGTGGGATTCGATACCTCTTATACTATAATTGCATTAACTGTGCACTTGCAGTAGAATAGGATTAAAACTTAGACCCTACGCAATCTGATGGTAGAGTAATACAACTATGTTTTGGACCGTGGTTGGATAAATTTACAAGAAGCCTAGCTGACACCTTTCGAAGTAGTCACAAACATCTCGGGAAGGGAAAACTGTAACCGACAGTGTGAGAAGTAACCTTCACCAGAACAGACAAACCCCATTTGTAGGATTCCAATGGTTCTCGGACAAACCGGGAAACCTGAGCTCAACTCCTGGAGGAAATTCAAATTTGGTCCCATCTAACCAATTGATTATGAGGTACACAAGGTTGGGGTGCCCCCAGCTGAGTGGGGAATCTTCAGAGGTTGGGGCATACATGACTTTGTGGGTTTAACACTTTGGTCACCTTGATCTCTTCGACCACCTCATCCCTCTCGATCAGATCGGCCTCTATCAGAGGAGGAAGTCCTGACTTTGATATCTCTCTTTGATTCCTCGTAATCAGAGGAAAAAAGTCTTCCTCGTCTTCCTCATCACGTTGAGGAGAGGTCGCATGCTCCGAGTTGTTCATGTCCGATGAGTTTTATGGGTGGTCGTGAACGTAAATAGAGAGAAAATTAGAGTCCAATTCAGATTTTTCATCAATTCCTTGAAGCAGCGAAGCCATACTGGAAAATAGAAAACTAGATAAAAATGGAAAAATCTCAATGGATAGAGCACGAAATCTCAATCCTATGTCAAACCGGAAAATATCGAAGGCAAGAAGTTGCAGAACAAGGCCAAGCAGATACAAGACAAAAAAATTTGAACAAATCTTGACGAAACAGAGTGAGAAATCATTAGCAAAATGGAAGAGAAGAAGGATTGTACCTTTTATATGCAAGAAAGAGTATGAAGGAAGCTTTGGTGTGAGATTGAAATAAATAAAGAAAAGGAAGTGGATCAGTTCAAACCGACACTTGGCAGATCGGAGAGAAAACCGAGCAAAACCCTGATGGTTACGTCTTTTCGATCTCCGTTTATGAAAAAAAGTTACGGGAAAACTTTACCAAGTTTTAGTAACAATATCGGTTCAGTATCTGCGCGTGAGAACCAACCCAAAAGTGTTAGGATTATGTCCTGAAATCACATTGTACTTACTCTGAAGATAGTTGTATTGTCGAGATCGGACAATTCATGTGATACTGGGTAGTCATAATGTTTTGGTAGAAACCGCTTATGACAAATGAGTTGTATCTCATTTCTGGTATCGTGTGAACCTACAGGGTCACACACCTAAGCAAGTTGGATACACTTGGTATGGGATTGATCATTGGCATATGGTCCGATCAATGTGTATTGGATACACATTGATATCGTGTTTTAGGAGGTGCATCGATCGACACCATTGGGTGCGTCGATCGATACAAGATATGTGTCGATCGACACCATTGTGTGTGTCGGTCGACACAAGAGCGAAACCGAAACTGATGTTTCGGTTTACATCGAGGTCAATATATATAAACGCTTGTGTATTTCGACCTCGTGTGGGTGCCGTAACAGACAGTGTTTCTTGACAGAAAAACTGATCCTCTTTCTCGAAAAAACACAGAAATCCCAAGAGATCCGATTCCCGGCGCTAGCATCCCGACGGATTCCAGCTTGTGTGCGTGTGGACTACGATAGAGGCGAGGCATCTGAATCGCTCCTGATCTTGTCTTACCTGATTCATCTTCCGCTGCCAGAACAAGGTAAACGCGAGATCCATGATTCAATTACTCAAACCCTGAGATCCTAGGCTCGGAATTCAGACTTAGGGTTGCCTAATCGGATTAGGAACTGCTAGGAATTCCAACAAAAAGAACTCCACAACCCTAATCACCTTCAACGCTTCAATTTCTAAACAAAGCCAAGAAGTGACGAGATAATCACAAAAGTTGGAGCAAATTCGGTGCACTCACCACTTCGACCACCGAACTAAGGCCTTATTTTTGGAGGTGGGCTTAGAACCCCGAATTAGTTAGGTCCATCTTGACAATTAATACCCACGTACCAGGGGTCAACCATAGTTAGCATAGATCCCATCTATGAGGGCCCACATGCATGTCAACATTGCATCGCCGATCTATAGTCTGGGGATCGATCAGAGGATGACGCATGACAGAGTGGATATACGATCAGTGACATATATTAACAAAAGCCTGGCATCGTACAATGATCAGTTCTGCAGCACGCCACAGAGTAGTTCGGGCTCAAGGCTCGACGTACCATGCCTCGGAAAGATATAGAAGATGATTTGTCAGCCCGAATATTAGGAGATTTGACAATACGACTTCCTCCATAAAAAATATTCAAAGATCATTTGTGAGGAGGCAAAATTTATTAGACATAACTACTACTTGTAACTTCTCTTTCATTGTCGTGATATGTTCTTCTAGAGCTTGTTTAGAAGACCGAATTGATTTCCCCTCGGAAACAGTTCGAGAGTCTAAAATTTTCACATATTTTCTCTACATTAATCTAAATACGGTCCCCAACTTGTGCTTCATACGATTCCTTATATGTTCTTATAGTCAACCAGCTCGTAAAAGTCAATCTTTCTATTTAAACAGAAAATCTCGGTCTAATCCACATTAAAACATACTTAGTGATTCTTTGGGTCAACATTCACCCGGGTATTATTGTGGTACATTACTAGATAATGTCGAAGTTTTCGTTATTCGGGTGCACATATTTATGTCAAGTTTTAAGGAATTTGAGGAATGCAAGAAAGAATACCCCAATGCTTTTATCTGTAGCATCGATTTGACAATTCGAGTCAAGTACAGTGCATTAGTTTTCTTACCTACACGCCTCCCCACTTCTAACTCCACTGGTCTTAATTAAGTCCAAACATTTACTCTTCTCTTCTTCTTGTCTTTGTTTGATTTCTCCACTTAATCTCATTGTTGTAAACGTCCCTTTGAAATATAGGTTTTAATTAATAACATGCGGAATGGTGGTAATGCGTTTAAAAACATGATTCTTCAAATATTGTGTTTAGTCCGGCTATTTCACAGATTATCAATCAAAACCATGTAACATTTTAATTTTACTAAAAAAATTCACTCAAACCTCATTTTTCCGAATGAGTTTTTATATTTTAAGCAAAAATCTAAACTAGAGTTCTATGTTTAATTTTTTAAATTAATGAAATACTTGCAGGTTGCATTTTTATTTTAACGTTGTTTCATCCAAAAGAAAACCAATATTTTTGAAATGAACCAAATGTAGCTCAATACTTGGTTTTTTTTTGGTATGACTTCTATATTTCTGTATCAACAAAACAATGAAACATATAACTATTATGTCGTTCAGATTAGTGGCTACGGTCCAATGTGGAAAATGTATGTCGATCAAGTGCGAGTATTTGGTGCTAACGTATATGTTCTTAAATTGATTGTATTTGGTATGAGATCAAAAGTTATGAAGAATATTTTTTTGGATCTTCCATTCTTCTATATAGATCGAAAAAGTTGATCATTTCATTGCTTCATACACTCTTTTCACTAGGTTAGAATAGTTTATTGCAAATGTGATGTATGGTTATTATATTATTTTCATATACTTCACTGTTCAGATGAATGCTTCGAATTCAGCGTGCAACGATGATTAACTGTTCCTTATATTATTATCTCCATCATTACATTCACTTTTCTTTAGTAACAACTATATCATTTTCCCTAAGTACAAGTCACATGCCTTCAATGATACATCTATAAAACACTATTGATCATGCTTAGTCACAATGAACTTTTTGGTACACCCCTTCCATGTAGTGTTATTCTATTGACCACTAGTATTTGTGCTTCTTCCCAAACTAAGGATTCTTTTTTTTTAACTGGAAGAAATATTCTACTGGAATAAAACCAAGATCATTACAAATATTATACCAAAGCCGGCAAGTAAACATAATAACTTCCGGATACATAAGCTGGTGGACGAAAGACAGTCTCCAGAGACAAAAACCGGCGAACGAAGAACAATTCCCAGAGCCAACAAAAGAACAACATAACATTAAAACACATCAAAACACCATTTAGCAATCGACAAAGAATAGATCAAGACCAAAAACAAGACACCCAAGTAGAGAACTCGACCATGAGCCATAAGAGAATAGGAGAGAAGCATCTACGGCCAATATTTATTGAGGTTGATCCACCGGGACTCATTATATTGCACCAACACTTTAGACGCCACGAGACAAACTGTATGCAAAGCACCTGAGGAAGACAAAGGAACACACTTTAACCATTTAACGACCGACGACCAGATGCGAAATGAGCCAAAGCTCCGATTTTTAAAGATTGAGCCGAATAACCCTTGCCCATAGCCAGAACACCAAAGGCAGAAGATAAGAAGGATCACCGCAGGAACTATACCGAAGCAATCAAAAGATAGGAAAAGCACCTCCAAAACCCACAACAACCACACTACCCTAAGGAGGCGAAAACCAAACACACATCAGTCCTAAGAAGACCCAACAAGGCTGGCCACAAAAAGGCAAAGCCCAAAGAACACTAGGCCAAACCATTGAAACTGAAGATTTGAGATTTGCAAACACTGAAGCGATGCTAGGACAAACACAAACTAAAAACAGACTAGAAGAGAAGGGAAGAGAGAACCTAAATAACTCTGTGACTCTACCAACCCAACCCGAACAGGACTAAACGACAAACTAAACATCAACTTACCTAACTGAGCAAGACTAAGCCACAAAATCGCGAACATACCCTACCCTTAACCAACCGTGATGAACCATGAAGCGACAACACAAACCCGAGGCTTTGGAGGAAGACGGAGGTAGAGGCGCAACACTGTAGAGGAGTCAAGCCACCAGATCTGCAACCAAGACCTAAACGCCAACAATGACACCCAATCACACACAAGATCCACGGGGAACACAGATGAACGTCAGGCGAACTAATCGCCGAGAGTAAGCCACTACCACCGGTAAGAACACAGAGAAAAAGGCCATTAAAGTTCTTAGAGTTCGCCGAACAATCACAACGCCGAAGGAAGGAATAAGAAGAACGCGAGCCTTAGTCAAACACCAAGGAGACGCCATACAAGAAGAAAAACAAGCCAAAGCCTCCTCCAGTGACGACGGATGGAGCCCCCCACCAAAAGAAAGAAGAGATCTAATTCTTTTTCGATCAAAATCTCAAATTAAGGATTCTATTTCTACCAGTTTTAATATTTCCCTGGTATTTCGGTTTTTATTACTAAAATATATTGTTTCTGTTTTTCCAATTGTATTATAAAATTCACGGAAATTAGTCATTTAAATTGGCATGTGATAATCTCAAAAATAAATAATATATTAGCAAATATTGATGTTAAGGAGAAAATGTATGATTTCGATGGTGTTTGTATAGCAGTGGACACCCAAATAAAATATAGCTAATAGTTTTTCTCATCTGCTCTTTACAGCGAGCGCATTACACATCACATTTTGTCCATATTAATTTCAAATTCTTCAGTACCAATAAACATCTCGAGATAGCATATCATACGAAATGTTTTTTTACGAACACTTAAGTTTTCATGAATAGACTTGCAAAGATTATACATCTGATCCTAGAAAGAAACCAGTCCTATCTCTGTCAGAATGTTTTTGTATAATCTATTTTAATTGTATATCGTCCAAATTTCGTAAAATGGTAGCTTATCGTGTCTGGTTTGAAAATCTGCTAAATGGTATACTAAACAATTATAGCTGGGTCTTGTAGTTTTATTATAGACTTGATTAGTTTTGGGAGTTCCACATGGTCAATGGTTCAACTAGTTGATTAACTGTAAGCGAGGGTATGACTTATCCGCTTTAATGAGGACATCCCATCATTATCGGAGTCCTAATATTTTTGAATTTGGCAAGAATCACTCCTGAAACAAGCGTCCGGATGGCGTGTATATAAACAACTTAACATACACTATTATCAAGGTATATGAACACAGTTTTTAAAACGAAATAATTCTTAAATCTAAGATAATCACTTTCAAATTAACCCCATATAAGGAAAACGAGTTAAAGAAACATTATCTAGAAGGAATTATAAATCCGATTATTTATTTTTCTTAAAGAAAAGGACTATGAGGAATGAGTTAGATTCTTGAGGTTCCAAATATCATCGTCCCAAACAACATCGCTGAACAATAAATTGTAGTTTCTTCCAACAAACTCAACGTCCCAAAAAGGCAACCACTCGGTGCTCCACGTCATCTCCTCCACCAATCCGTTGCACCACAATTTCTCCTCCTCAGCCACCGCCGCAGCAACCGCAACCGCCATGGCTGCAGTAGCCAATGATGAGTCAGTCACCTCTTCCTTGATCTCCTCTCTCTGCCTCTTCATATTAAAAAAGTGTAAGTATTGGTGATTTGATTGGTGCGATCTTGTTAAAGAGTGAAGTCAAGAGGATATTTATAAGGAGAGAGAGGAAGTGGTTAGTGCAAGGAGACATATGGGAGTTGGAGATAGAGAGAGACGTGAGGACGAGTTTTTTTTTTAATTGTTTTACCGACATTGGTTTTTCATGTAACTCTCAGTTGGCTAACGTCACACTCACACCTCTGTGCTTCATTTTGCCATACGTGTCCTACTTTTTTTTCCTCCCCCACTCCAAATATCTTCTGCGTTTAAAGTTTAAAGTTCTAAACCAAAATATCTAAAGGTATAAAAATATTTATATATATATAATTTTTAAAATAGGTGAAAATGTTACAAAATTACATTGATTATTCAAAACGGTGTAGATTTTATCAAGTTACATAACATAATCAGCTGAAAATGGTTAGTAGAAGTAATCCGAGTTTTGCAAAGTATAAATTTTAAAACAAACACATATAATTATTTTTTTAAAAACACATATATGATAAATTTATTTAAGTGAAAACAGTAAAATTATTTATGAATATATGACACAAAGTTGATAAAAATAGTAAAAAGGATTCTTAGTTTGTAGGAAAATAAATGGTTTATAGATTTGAAAATAGAACATTTAATTAAATTAGTATATAAAAGCAAATGAAGAGAGAGTAATAAGCTAAGAATCATAGTTGTTTGAATCACTCTTACAGCTTAGAAAAAAAATGTTTAAAAAAACAAATAACTTCTTACTTAAATATATAAGGATTAACCGGTTACAAAAAAAAAAGAATCACTTCAGTATAATGTAGTCGGCAGTGTTTAAAGTTATAAAATGTGATGGCCAAGTGAAAACAAAATTGGCGAGTACGAACAAGTCAGCGAATTATTTATTTATTTATATATTTGACGTCAGTATTGTGTTTTTTTCTTTCTAAAGAAAGAGCATGCTGCATGCTTCGTTATATTTATTTATTTATTTATTTTCGACAACCACAACATATTTATTTATTTTTCATTTATTTAAACTGTAAAATATATATGAGAACGCAAGTGGCTCATTGATATATCATGGTTTTTACTAGTTTTAGGCCATGATATAGATGTGTTTTAGTGTCTTTTGTCTTTGTTTAGAGTCTTTTACAGGTATAATCAGGTTGGGAGCTAAATTGAAGATTATGGAGCATTTTGGAGATTTTTGGAGTGATTGGCCGAGAGATAGAGTTCACTGTCCGAGACAGAGAAAGGTGTCGATCGTTGCACTCTAGCAACGATCGTTGCACCAGCGAGATGGGCCAAAAACTCGGCGGTTTAGAAGAATCAAGATATTGCACTTTGATCCAGAAGTTCCTGATATTTACAAAGAAGCCACTGGCCGAGATTATGCCTATATAATAGAGTTTTTAGAGTTTTTATTAGATACAACTTCATAATTAAGAGCAGAGGATTTTTAGAGCTTTTGGGGCTGATCTGAACCTAATTCATCATCTGTATTTGGAGAAGATTTCGAACCCCTTTTACTCTTATTCTTTTATGCAATTTACTTATCATATGATCATGTTTTCATTATCTATGTCTGAGTAGATTCCTAGTTAGACTTAGGGTTTCTCACATAGGATTTCATGACTTGCTAGACTTGTTCAATTTCAGTTAGGGATTCATAACTATATCTGTTCTTCAATTTAATTGTGCTTAAAGCTAGTTCTAACCTGATCAATTAGAATCTAGATCTTAGGTTGCTAAATACGTCACGGAAGTGGGGTTTAGGAATCTGAACTAATTAAATTGGGCAATTAAACTTTGCGCAAACGAAAGTTTGGTTTAGGATAATTGTGAACATATCAAACTTGAGCTTATTGCTAGTTTAATCTGTTAGTTCTCGCAAACGGAAGTTTGGTTTGCTGCACTTAGACTTAGAGAATTATCGCAAAGGAATTTGGTTAATTCTATATCTGTGTTTTGAGTTCTAGAACTGTGCTTAATTAGATCCTTGCTGAATGAACTGTCTGCTAGTCTGATTTCCTGAGAATACCCTAGGTTTGACGCTTTTAATTACTTGCTTTCACAACCAATAATCTCTGCTACTGATTTACTCTCTTGCACTACTTTCAATACAATCACATTGCTTATTTCTAGTATTCACTCCCTACGGTTTGATTCTCTTGAGACCAAGTGTCCCTGTGGATTCGATAACCCTATATACTACTTTGACATTGCTGTACACTTGCAGTTTAGTATAGGGATTAATTCTTGACCTATCAAGTTTTTGGCGCCGTTGCCGGGGACTCTTTTGAGTCTTCGATAGGACCGAACTTAGGGTTTTACTAGAAATTTTTCGTTTTTCGTTTTTATTTTATTTATTTTATTTTGCTGACTTTTTCTCTGTTTCTCTCTGTCGCAGGTACGAATTTCGCCTTGCATCGATCGTTGCACCCTTGCGTCGATCGTTGCTAAGCGATTTGAGATTGAATCGATCGTTGCACTGATAGCATCGATCGTTGCTGGACGATTACAGACAGTTTATGCCAACGCAGAACACTCGAAGTAATCCGAACTCGAGCTTAGTTAATCTCAATCTAGAGGAACTTGGACGTCTAGAGAGGACTATTAGAAGAGAAAAGAGAGAGAGAATGGTACAAGAACGCTTGATCTTGATACCAGATGCTGGTGGAATCCTGAGGGATCCAGAGAACAATCCTTACAATGCTGCTGGGCAAAGGATTGATGCTGAGGGACGAGAGATCCCTGATGAAGTTGAGCCAGAAGGCCGAATGGTAGTTCATGAGAGGACACTAGCTGATTACAATAGACCTGATGAGTTTCATGCAAACCGAGCAGCTCTAGTGCTTCCTGCTTTCGAAAGGAATGATTTTGAGGTAAAAACTATCTACTACCAACTAATGAGGCAGATTGCTTTTCATGGTCTTCAATCAGAGCAGCCTATGGATCACATTGACAAGTTTGAGGACATAGTCACTGGCATGAAGTATGAAGGAGTATGCCCGGACTATCTGTTCCTTAAGCTATTTCCGCACAGTCTTGCTGGAGACGCTAGTGCATGGCTGAGACAACTGGCACCTGGTCAGTATACTACTTGGGCAGCCTTAAAGAGTGAGTTCCTGCGTCACTTCTACGACGCTGCGCGCTCAGATCAGTCCAGACAGGACATACTCACTTTTTCCCAAGGAGCTGTGGAGCCTTTGACAACCGCATGGATGAGATTTAAGCAGTATCAGCGTGATTGTCCACACCATGGATTCACAGAAGTACAGCTGATTGGTATTTTCTTCAGAGGAATAGATCTCCCTTATCAGACTGCTTTGGATAATTCCAGTGATGCAAATTTCAGCACCAGAACTCCTACACAAGCTAAACGGTTGATAGAGAACCTGATTGGCAGCAATAGTTGCAAAACAATGGATGAAAGGAGGAAGAGATCTGGTGGAACCGTAGAGAATTCTGATATGGCTAATATTAGATCCAGATTGGACACAGTCTACAATCTTCTGACAAACAAGAAAGCTGTCCACTTTGCCCAAGATGTGGAGGTGATTCAAACTGAGGTGGACACTCAGGAAGAAGAAGTGAATTTCATAGGAGGTTCCGGTTTCCAAGGTAATAGATTTAACAATCAACAGGGGAACAGATTCTCAAATGGAGGACAGAATGGAGGTTTTCAGAAGACCTATGGACAGGGTAATCAGAGAACCTATGGATCTACATCTTATCAGACTCCTCCTGCACCTACAACCCATGAGAGCAAAATGGAAGCTATGATGGAACAACTGATGGAGAGTCAAACCAAGCTTTCTGTAGACAACAACAAGAAGCTGGACGCTGTCTATCAGGACCTCAATGGGAAGTTTGAGACATTGAGCACTTACATGAAGCAGTTGGACACTCAGGTGAATCAGATGTCCAGCTCACTGAAAGGAAAAGGAGTTGCAGACACTCATATTAAGGCCTGTTCTGTACTGATTAATGATGGATCTTATCTAGGGGAGAAATTTGAGCTAAGTACGGCTGAGTTGGTGACTGAGGAAGAATTTTCGGATTTCTGTGAAAAACTCTCGGGTGGAAGTTGTGATGATCGCGATGCAACGATCGATACACATCTGGCATCGATCGATGCAGGTCGTGAACAAGCAGAGAATCCGTGGGATGAAAATGAGATTGATGCAGAACTAGCCCGCCTATTCCCTGATACATCTGAAATCACTCCAGAAGATGTCTATGCACGAGCTATTTGGCACAGTCCCAAGGTGTCTGAAGTGATTAAACAAGAGATTGAAGAGCTGAAAAGGCTAGAAAAGAGTGGTGAAGACTTGGAAGAAATTCCATCATCTGATGATCCACCTTATCATCCATGTGTTCAGAAATATTTGAACAAGATGTTGCCATTAGATGAAGAGCTGAGAGAATGGGTGATAATAATTCCTCAGCATATTAGTGATGTTATGTTAACTAAGGTCCCAAAGAAACTGCCTGATCCTGGAGTCTTTGTACTTGATTGTTCTATCTTTGAAGATAGTTTTAGGCGTTCTCTGTGTGATTTAGGAGCTGCTGGGAGCATAATGCCTTACTCTGTGGCAGAGAAGCTGGGTATGTTGGATTTTGCTCCTACTAGGACACGTCTTATCCTAGCTGATCAGTCCATACGAGTTCCTGAAGGACTCCTTATGGATATTCCGGTAAGAGTTGGAAACTACTTAGTTCCAACGGACTTCCTTGTGCTGAAATACGCCTGCGATCCGGATGAAGCTTTATTGCTTGGGAGACCATTCTTGGCTACAGCAGGAGCTGTGATTGATGTTAGACAGAGTCTAATAGACCTCCACCTGGGAGATGAGACACTGCGATATGAGATGGAGAAGCTGCGGAAGCCACTGATAGATGGACAGACTTTCAAGATCTTGGAAGCAGATGATGAGCAGCTGAATGAGACTGTGATAATAGATCCTGGAGCGCATTTTACTCCATCTTTTCTTGGACTGAAGCATTCTGCAACAGCCTATTCTCCACCATGGATGAGGAGACTTGAACAGAGACAGAAAAAGTCTCTGTCAGGATCTTCTGGCACTTGAAAAACCTTGCGCGTCCGGTCAAGCTATTGACCTTAAACAAGCGCTGGGTGGGAGGCAACCCACCATTAGGTACTGGTGTTTTTCTTTTTAATTTTTGGTGTTTTTGTTAGGATTTTACGTTTGTTTTTGTTTCTGGTGCAGTCATGTTTGCAGGTCTCGGATTAAATCGCAGTGCAGCGATCGATGCATTTCTGCATCGATCGTCACAACACGAAAGGAATCGCATTGCAGCGATCGTTGCGGTCCTGAGCAACGATCGACCATACACGAAAGTCGCCAAGTAACGGTCGATGCATCTAATGCACCGATCGATGCTGTGCGACAGAGGTAACCCGACAGACATAAACTCACCTTTTCAATTTATTTTATTTTCTTTTTACCGATCCTTCGCTGGACACTACTGGGGACAGTGTGTCTTAAGTGTGGGGGAGGTGCTACTGACGTTTATCTTTCTGTTTTCTTAAGAGTCAGTCCGTTTTTCAAAATTTTTTGTTTTATTGAGTCAAAATTGTTTAAGTAAGAAACTATGATTTTCTGAGGAGATTTACAAAACTTGCAGGAACTTAAGTAACCATTGGGATGAAGTTGCAGGATCTATCTCTGACTATTAGAAAACCCCATCACAGATCAACCTACTGGGAACACCCACATCACTTCAGGTATCAGAGGATCTTTTACTGACTTCACCCCTAATACTGACTTAGATTTCTCACCTAAGGGCTTGGTATACTTTATGTCGGATTCCCTGTTAGTTCTGACACAGCCTGTAAACCTGTCCTATTTAGTTCCCTTCTCCCCTTCTATAAAGTAAAAAAAAAAAAAAAAAATAATAAACTGAGGATGAGTTAGTAACTCCGAAGTGGTCATGAGAATGGTAGCAAACACTATTATCTCTCATGTGATCCATGGAATGTGTCCAAAGTACACCCCATAACGGGAAGAACACTGATAAAAAAAATAAAATGATACCCAGTGGGGAAAAATCAGTTGTTAAAGAAGGGAAAGAGAAGAAAGGGACTAGAGAAAGATAGTATGGTGGTCTAGAGCTGATTAGGTAAGAATCCATGTGCCTTTAGATCGATACTCCTTAGGTGAGACCGCACTTAAATACTTGCAGAAGTCAGTAGGGAGAATTTGAATGCTTGAATGTGATTGTGGAGTTTACCTAGGACAGTTGCTAAGTGTGGGGGAAGTACATGTTGGTCTTGATATCCTGTGATTGATTCTTTCAGTGGTTTACTAAGGGGAATCTGAGTATTGTAGCTTCTAAGATGAAATGAGTTTCTGAAGAGTTTTCAAACCTCTTCACCATGTTTTAGTTCTATGTTTTGCTTGAGGGCAAGCAAAGGCTAAGTGTGGGGGAGTTGATATATCATGGTTTTTACTAGTTTTAGGCCATGATATAGATGTGTTTTAGTGTCTTTTGTCTTTGTTTAGAGTCTTTTACAGGTATAATCAGGTTGGGAGCTAAATTGAAGATTATGGAGCATTTTGGAGATTTTTGGAGTGATTGGCCGAGAGATAGAGTTCACTGTCCGAGACAGAGAAAGGTGTCGATCGTTGCACTCTAGCAACGATCGTTGCACCAGCGAGATGGGCCAAAAACTCGGCGGTTTAGAAGAATCAAGATATTCACTTTGATCCAGAAGTTCCTGATATTTACAAAGAAGCCCCTGGCCGAGATTATGCCTATATAATAGAGTTTTTAGAGTTTTTATTAGATACAACTTCATAATTAAGAGCAGAGGATTTTTAGAGCTTTTGGGGCTGATCTGAACCTAATTCATCATCTGTATTTGGAGAAGATTTCGAACCCCTTTTACTCTTATTCTTTTATGCAATTTACTTATCATATGATCATGTTTTCATTATCTATGTCTGAGTAGATTCCTAGTTAGACTTAGGGTTTCTCACATAGGATTTCATGACTTGCTAGACTTGTTCAATTTCAGTTAGGGATTCATAACTATATCTGTTCTTCAATTTAATTGTGCTTAAAGCTAGTTCTAACCTGATCAATTAGAATCTAGATCTTAGGTTGCTAAATACGTCACGGAAGTGGGGTTTAGGAATCTGAACTAATTAAATTGGGCAATTAAACTTTGCGCAAACGAAAGTTTGGTTTAGGATAATTGTGAACATATCAAACTTGAGCTTATTGCTAGTTTAATCTGTTAGTTCTCGCAAACGGAAGTTTGGTTTGCTGCACTTAGACTTAGAGAATTATCGCAAAGGAATTTGGTTAATTCTATATCTGTGTTTTGAGTTCTAGAACTGTGCTTAATTAGATCCTTGCTGAATGAACTGTCTGCTAGTCTGATTTCCTGAGAATACCCTAGGTTTGACGCTTTTAATTACTTGCTTTCACAACCAATAATCTCTGCTACTGATTTACTCTCTTGCACTACTTTCAATACAATCACATTGCTTATTTCTAGTATTCACTCCCTACGGTTTGATTCTCTTGAGACCAAGTGTCCCTGTGGATTCGATAACCCTATATACTACTTTGACATTGCTGTACACTTGCAGTTTAGTATAGGGATTAATTCTTGACCTATCACTCATATGGTTGAGACCACCTCTGCGACCTTCTCATCTGGAGTTCGACTCCAGCTTCCTTCCTCCTGGAAGAATTGGGCTAGTGGGCCGGCCCGTTGTGACCCATATAATGACAAAAAAAAAAACTGTAAAATATATATAAAGTATGGCCATGTGAAAGGTTAGATTAAGCATGGACAAAATATTCAAATCTGAAAAACCGAACTAAAATCGATTTAAATTAGATGTATTTAACCGAATTGGTGTAAATATCTAAATGAATTTTAGATTATTGTATTCGAAGAATTGATACCAAAAACGATTCAAACCTGATTCAAATGGATAACTGAAAACCAAATAAATATTCAAAATATCTAAAATATAAATACATATAAAAATCTATATATAATCAGATCCAGTAAATATTTTATATATGTTCAATTATTTTGGGTAAATCAATTTTTGGATAAATTTGGATAAATCGGTTATTTCAAATAAATTGATTTATTTTTGGATAAATTATATTATATTCATATATTTTGGTTAGAATTTGATTATTTTGGATATAAAAAATAAATCCAAACCGGTCAGATATTTAGAGTTTGGTTACTTTGGATATTTCAGTTAAAATTTAGTTACTTGATGTCAAATATATATGAAGTACTCAAATGTTCAAAATAATTCGGATATTAATCGGATCTTATATACAATTACTCACTGATCCAAACCCAATCAAAACAAAACCAAATTCAACCCAAAAATATAAATATACAAATGAGTCTTACAGTTTAAATCCAAAAGATTGATACTCCGAAAAACAATCCGGACCCAAACGAATATCCGAACATCTATAATTAGTTTAAAGGTGATTTAATCCGGATAATCGAACCATTAGGTTTTAATAAAACTGAAAAAAAAATCTTATCTTTCCCAACAAAAATTAAACCAATTCATATCGAAAAGGTTATATATAAGTAAAACCGAATTGATTTTAAATGTGAAAATCAAAACCACATTGTTTTATATATACATGTTGGTTTTAATTTGATAACTATATTTAAATAATGAATTATTCGAATTATTACTAAAACCGAATCTGAATTGAACACGATGATAAACATAAAATAAAGATTATATGTAGCTATAAAATAAAATCTGTGGTTAATATTATTCTTTATCCTTGTTCAAAAAAAAAATATTATTCTTTGGAGATGAATCGTCAAGTTGGTACCTTACCACATATCAAAACGAGTGTGCTAGCAACGAGCAACAAAGCCAAACGACAATAGCATATAAGCAAAACAATGGTGATGGAGGTGTCGCAAAAGAGAAATGGTGTCGGAAGAGATAGGAAGGTGTTGCTGGAATTTCTAACAATGGTTGCAGCAACTCCTTGCAACAGTAACAGTGATTCTTTTAAAAAAAGGGATGATTCTTTTCAACAGTTATGATTTTGTCTATGTCTATTTTCTTGTCGTCGTCGCTTATCACAATGACTATAAAAAGAATAGAGCCAATCATGTTTCTTACGCACCACAATAAACACAAATGTAATGGCTATGGACCTATGGTTATGTGCCAAACTTGACTTCAATGACCATCAGTTCCATCTTCCAACAAATAAACCACAGGTAAAATTTATGACTAGTAGCGACTATCGCAGCCATATAAGATATAGATTTTTTTTTTTTCACTGAAATTTTGTTTTATATATATGAATCATAATATTCTTGATCTACACATGAAGTGATAAATGTAGGAACAAAATGATAATAGCATGAATGTAAATCATCTGTTATGTCATTTGTAACTAGTAGATGGGTAGATAGGTTTTGTTGTCTTGGAGTCCAAACGAACTTGACTTCTTTAAACCTTTGTCTCCAGTCTTTGATTTCTTGAATGTAGTTGAGGACATCTTGGAAAGAATTAGAAATGCCCTAGAGTAACCTTCTCTCTGGCCCAATACCCGAGGCGCCGTCCAACACTGCCGATTCAGCCATGGCCGTGCCCAGCCTCATCTCCTCCACCGGTATTGTCGCCTGAGAAGTCATGCTCCTCATCATCGGAGCTCCGCCTGGGGTAGACCGACGAACCATCTCACCTCGTGGTGAAGAATCCTTTAAATCTCGAAGGTTGCGCTGCTCACCGGCTCTCTCTACTCCACCGCCTGAACATGTTTCGCCGCCTCCAGACCTGCTTGCCATGGATTCTGCGAAGATCCCTCAACCTCCGGCGAAGATGAAGCCGCCAGATCCTCCACCGGAAAAGCTGAAATCGCTAGATCCTCCACCAGACCCCGTCAGGTCCATAGCTCCCGCTCTCAGTTCTCCAGCCTTCCATACCTCACCTAGCCAAAACCGTATGGAGGAGAGGCTTCGCCTTCTGGACCCGCCGCGCCGGAAGCCTCCGGATTTGCTGGCTTTGGAATCTGTGAAGCTCTCTCAATCTCTGGCACCGCCGAAGCCGCCAGATCTTCCGTCGGGGCTGACGAAACCGCTGGTTCCTCCCCCAGTCCCTCCGGATCCATCTTCGCTGTTAAAAGGGATGTTTGGAAGCACGATATATCTCTCACCATCCACCTCCGGAGATGCCAAACCTCCGACCCGCTCCGTTGATACCATACGCTCTTGTCCAATTCGAGATCTCCTCGCCGGCGATCAATCATCCGTACATGTAGGTCAAGTCTCTGTTCTCCCTTGCGCTTCTCAGCTGGGCTTACTGGGCTTGCTTCCTTTGTGTCCTGTTAATGGGCTTTATGTCCAAATACAGCCCATCGTGAATCTTCAGTTTTTAAAACCTAACCAGATCAGGGTTTTTTTATCATTAGGCAGTAGCAATTTCCTCCTTTGCCTAGGAGAGATCAATTCCACTTTCCTTCCTTTTTTGGAAGAGATCAATGTCACATTCATTCCCTCTTGGGAAAAGATTTGTTCAGTCCATTCTTCTAATTGGAGAGATACTGATTTCCTCTTCCTCCTGTCGCGAGGAGAGAACCATTACAACCTTTTCACCTATGCATTAGGATTCGTCTTAATGTCTTCTATTGGTGAGGGTTGGTTTTCAAAGTCACAATTTAAAGTGACCAAATTTCAAAGTTCCGGTTTTGCCGTGATACTTCCATTGACATTTTTGAGCCTTGCCTCAAAGTTATTGTCATCAGTCTATGAAGAGTTATATGTTTTAATTTGTGCTAATTTTATGTTGTACTGCTTGTATGAAGGAGGATGTCTAATTCCCTCTAGTTGTATGTTCGAAGTTTAGATTAATGAAGTATGATTTGTGACAAAAAAAGTTGAGGACATCAAATCTCTTAGTCTTGTTATTGATTAGATGAACTAGTTGTTGATTATCTCCTTCGAAAATTACTTGTTGTAATCCCCGATTCCAACAAGCGTGCATAGCACACAATAGTGCTTGACATTCACTTTCCAAAGCATGACCTATTCTCTCAAATTTGGTTTGCCCTGCTCCTCTGAATATCACATCTTCATCACGTATTATCCATCCTATCTGAGATCGTTGTTGTTGTTGATTAAAAGATCCGTCATAGTTGCATTTCCACCATGTGGTTGGTGGTCGTTGCCATTTGTGTGAGTTTCTTGCGTTATGAAGAGTATCTCTGTTACCAAACTCAGCAGGTAGGTGAAGAATTTTTGAGCATCAAACCATTCTGTAGCATCGTGTTGTGCCATAGTAAAAGCAGTGTGTTAATGTATTTGATTTTTCTGGTGCAGAAGTAGATTTCTACTTTTCCATATCCTCCATAAAGTCCATAGTGATGTTTGCTGTATTAGAGGTGAGATTCCATTGCTGTCGATAATGTGCTTCAGTTTCCGGTCTACTGGGCATGTGTGATCAAAAAGTATCGTTGTTGGATAACCTATGCCTCGCCAGAGTGATTGAGCAAACGGACATTCAAATAATAGGTGATTCATGGTTTCCTCTTGCTGACAGCATCTGATGCACGTTGAATCTCGAGTTAAATGTCTTTTTTCAAAATCTCTCTTGTGGCTAAGCATTCAAAACTTATTCTCCTTAGAAAATGTTGCAGTTTTGGAGCAGTATTTGTTCTCCAGATTTGTTGTTTAAATTCCAGGTCTCCTTTAGGAGGTTGTATTGCTTGATCTGCCGGTGTGTGTGATGCTAGCCAATAGCCAGATTTGACAGTATAGTCGCCAGACATGTTGTAATGTCATCCGAGTGTGTCCTTACTGTTAGGGAATAGCCTGATGGATAGTATCTTGTTTGCATCTTCAACTATCACATTATTTCGAATCATAACTTCATTCCAACTACATCCATGAGAATTAATCCATTCACTGACTTTAGAAGAGGGTTGTAGTGGGTGTAGTGGTCTCATAGGTCTTGGTTGCGCATCTATTATCCATGGATCAGCCCACATATTGATCGATCTCCCATTCCCCACTAAGAACCTTACTCCTTTAGGTATCAGTTGCTGGTCATGTAGCAGAGATTTCCATATATATGAGCTTTTTTTCTTGTCTGTGGCAATTAATATATTTCCATCATGAAAATATAATCCTTTGAGAAGTCTTGACATTAAACATTCTGGATTATGAAGTATCCTCCATATTTGTTTTCCAAGTAGAGTAATATTGAAATTTTCTAGTTCTCTGAATCCAATTCCTCCCTCCTTTTTGGGTATACTGACTCTATTCCAAGCATACCAATGCATCCCTTTCTTATCATCTCCATTTCCCCACCAGAATTTTGCTATGATCATATTGATTTCTTCACAAATACTCTTTGGTAGCTTAAATATGTTCATATAGTAGATAGGCATAGCAAGAGCAATGGATTTTAGTAGTACCTCTTTACCTTCTGTAGATAAATACTTTTTGCTCCATCCTTGTGTCAGTTCCTTAACTCTTTCGATTATATATTGAAACATTTATGTTTTTCTCTGTCCAAACTGTTCATGGATGCCTAAATACTTGCCTCCTCCTCCTTCATTATGGATTCCCAATAAGTTTCTGAGTTGTGTTTTGGTCTAAGAAGAGACACGGCTGCCAAATGTGATGCTGGATTTATTGAGGTTGATAGCCTGTCCTGATACTGATTCATATAGTTGAAGTATTCTCAGTAGTGCTGCTCCAGATTTCTTATTAGCCAAAGTAAAATATATAGAATCATCTGCGAAGAGAAGATGATTAACTGCTGGGATGTGTATGCCAACTTTAATTCCTTGGATTTTCCTTTCTTGGCTTGATTTGTTGCAAAAACTCTTTTGTAAGAACAAGATTGATTTTTTATTAATCAAGTACTCTTTTCTTTGTGATTTATTGCTTGAATCTTTCTCACTTTCTCTAATCTCTTATGATTAACACTATTTCTATGAATTTTGTTAATCACATGATGATTAGTGAGTAGTTCTTCATAGGGCTTATGGGTTAGGTAGGATTATGTTGGTTAGGGGTGATCAATGGATTTCTAATGTTTGATTGTTTAAAACCTCGTCTATCAAAGTGTGTTTAGTGCCTAATTAGCCTTGATCACGTTGATTAGGATGTTTAGGATTTCTTGCTCACCAAGTGTTCGATGAAATTCCTGTTTCTAGCTTTGATAGGACTTTCACATTCTAGCACATGAAAATGGATGTTTAGAGTGATTGTTGGCTGTTTGGAACTTGTTTGAATGCTTGCTTGATTTTAATTCACAAATGAGAATTTGTTCTTGGATTAGGATTAAGTAAAGAGATTAGTATTAAGAGATTAAACTGATCAACTTGTTGTGTTCCTTGCTAGGAGGTTAGCTTCTTTGAAGTTTGAATTAGGATCCTTGATCATCCCGAGTCACCTATCCGTTGACCTTAACCTTTAGGCCTTATCTTTGTCATTGATTGTTGAGAATTCATTTTGTTTGCTTGTTTCTGTTTACTTCTATTTGAATTGTTTTCGTAGGGGTTGTTAGAACAAAAACTTAATTGGATGATTTGACTCTAGAGGTTTAGTGTGTTCTTATTGGTTTTATCGGTCCCAAAAAGGTTCGATACCTCAAGGCTACACGATAAGCTTGAGGAATTGGTATCTCAATGATCAAACCGTGGTGGAGACACTACTCAGTAACCTCTATCGCGGCGTGCTTCCTAGAATGAGGGCGATTCTAGACTCTTCTAGCAATGGACACTTCCTAGGCAAGGCAGTTGATGAGGCTATAGAGTTAATTGAAAATCTTGCTACAAGCGATGGGAACTACAATGAGGATTACGAGCGGACTAATAGAGGATCATCTTCTACGGATGAGAAGTATGAGAAGGAAATCAAGTCCTTAAATGAGAAGTTAGACAAGATGATCTCTTCAAAGCCAAAAGCAAATCAGCTTTGTGGGCAACTATGAAGATTCTCAGCCACTCCTCTATAGTGTGGACGAAGATATGACCCAAGAAGAGATTAACTTCATTGCGGGGCAGGGTGGTTTCAACAAGGGCTTCAACCAAAACTATAGAAACCACCCAAACTTTTTATACCGAAACCCCAATGTAGCCAATCCTCAGGACCAAGTCTATCCTCAAGCTCCATCTCAAGGACAAGCTACTCAACAAGGGCAACAAGGCTTTCCACAAGCTCAGCAACAAAAGCCATTTGTCCCTTACACTAACCAACAAGGGTTTGGAAATAAGCCT
Organism: Orychophragmus violaceus; assembly: GCA_030180135.1. Taxonomy (NCBI): domain Eukaryota; kingdom Viridiplantae; phylum Streptophyta; class Magnoliopsida; order Brassicales; family Brassicaceae; genus Orychophragmus; species Orychophragmus violaceus. The sequence goes on along the minus strand of CM058232.1, from coordinate 84,190,319 downwards.
CAGTTTCAAGGTCAACAAGGCTATGCTTCCAAGCAACAATACCCACCCGGTTTTGGGCAACAACAGCCACAGGCTCCTTCTTCCTCAGGATTGGATAATGAGCTCAAGAGTATGATGCAACAACTTCTCCAAGGGCAAGCTTCAGGAGCTATGGAAGTAAGGGATATCAAGAGTGAGCTTCAGAACTTGACTTCAAGGGTCACAAACATGGAAAACAAGAATGCCTCAACATCCCGAACTCAAGGTACTTTACCCGGAAAATCTGAGCAAAACCCGAAGGAGTACATCAACGCTATCACATTGAGAAGTGGTAAGGAACTGCAACAACGTCAAGTCCCCACGCCTAAACAAATTCCTTCACACAATGAGGACATTGAAGTTCAAGAAGGGGAGGAGAATTCTGAAAATTCTGCTCTCAACAAAGAGAGTGATAGTGAGATGGCTAAGAGGAAAGGAAAGGCTGTAGTTGAAGAAGTAGTGAAGGATACACTCAAGAAGAAGGATGGTGTGTTTGTGCCACCACCTTATGAGCCAAAGCTACCCTTTCCGGGCAGATTCAAGAAGCAACTCCTAGAGAAGTACAAAGCTCTCTTTGAAAAGCAAATGAACAATGTTGAGTTAACCATGCCTTTGATTGATGCCTTCTTGCTAGTTCCTCAATATAGCAAGAATCTCAAGGATGCATTCAAAGAAAGAACCAAGGAAGTGCAAGGTATGGTTATGTTGTCTCATGAGTGTAGTGCATTCATCCAAAGGAGCATTGTACCAAGGAAGCTTGAAGATCCGGGCAGTTTTACTCTCCCATGTGCTATCGGTCCTTTTCGATTTGAGGGTTGTTTATGTGATCTTGGAGCAAGCGCAAGTTTGATGCCTTTCTCAGTAGCAAAAAGGCGAGGCTTCTCTACCTACAAGGCTTGTAGGATCTCCTTGGTGCTAGCAGATAGATCAGTGAGATACCCAATTGGTCTCCTTGAAGATCTTCCGGTGAAAGTAGGAGGATTTGAAGTCCCGACAGATTTTATTGTATTGGAGATGGATGAAGAACCAAAGGATCCTCTAATCCTTGGGAGGCCTTTTCTTGCCACAACTGGTGCAATCATAGACGTCAGGAGAGGGAAGATAGATCTCAACCTTGGTAAAGACATAGTGCTCAACTTTGACATCAACAAGGTGATGAAGAAGCCAACCATACAAGGTCAGATGTTCTATATTGAGACTATGGAGGAGCTAGTTGATGAACTCCTTGAGGAGTTAAACATGGATGATCCGTTGGAGGCGACTTTGACCAAGGAATGTGGGGAGTATTGGTACCTTCAAGAGGAAAGCTGGGCTTATATGAGAGCGCTTGATTCGCACAAGCCTTTGCTAGGAGAGGTTGAATTCATTGAGCTGGGATCAGATTCAGTGGGTAAGGAGCTAGAGGTCTTTGCTGTGGATATAGATGCTGATGGCGCCAACGAAGCTGAGCTGTGCAAGGAGCAGCTTGTAGCTGATGATTGGAGCGAGCTCAAAGTGTTGGAATTGTGTCCAGTAATCTCGGTACTGTCTCTAGAAAGTAAGAGTATGTCAAAGATCAGACATAAGTCATATAATGCTGGGGATCATGATGGCTTGCTAGAGTCCGCTCATGATCTATAAGTCTTGGACTTATTGCCTTTATTATATGATCCCATATGGGTCACACGCCTAAGCTAACAGGAAAATGTGTTGGAACGGCTTAGCAGAAGTACGACAAAAGTGCCAGGCATTTGTCGTACTAAGAGAGAAAGATTAATGGGTCTGATTAAATGGGATTTAATCAGATTGGGCTCAAAAGCCCATTAGGGAAAAGAGAAGGCTTTTAATGACTAAAAGCCAAGTCTTTTCTCCCGAACCCTAGCAACCCAGCCGCGAATCCTCTCTCCCTCTGCGCCTCTCTCCTCGTGGTCTAGCAGCCATTCCTGTGATTGCGTGTGTGAACCTTTGGAGGATTCATCCCTCGGTGCATCTATCTGATCTCTGACCTGTTCAATTCCTTCCGCTGCAACAAACAGGTAAAAGGTGAGATCATCTAATGTTTCTATTCAAGAGAACCTAGATCTGTATGTTTAGGTTGAGATGAATCTGTGAATTACATCAGGATCAACTAAACGAATTCCTACAGTGGTATCAGAGCCATTGGTTCTTAGGATTTCTTGTTTTAGATTCATGTTTAGGTTGTTTATTCTGTTTAGAAGTGTTTTGAATCCATTACTGATAAGAAAAACACTTAAGAAACTGAATTAAATCCTGAACAAACATTCGAAATCACAAAAACCGAGCTATATGACTCGGGTTTTGGTGATCGGCCATGGGTCGGACGGTCGGGATGGCCGGTTGGGTCGATCGGCCGAGTGATCGCACGGCGATCGCGTCCGGATCGATCGGCCGAGTAGATCGCACGGCGATCGCGTCTCGGCTGTGCGTCGTCCCGATCGCGTCTCGGTTTCGTCTCGGCTGTGCGTCGCGTCCCGATCGCTCGGCGATCGTGGAGCGTCCGTCCGAGCATCCCGTCCGGCGATCGTCCCGGCTGTCGCGTCCCGTCCGAAGCGGCGCATCGTCTCGATCTCGGATCGTTGACGGCTTGCGGCTGGACGATGGTCGCGAAGCTAGGGCTGACGTGATCGTCACGGTTCAGCAATTCGATCGGTTCGGTTCGTATTGGCGGTTCGGTTCAAAACTTAATTGAAATTATTCATTCTGGTTTAATAAACAGATTTAATAAGTTTATTAAGTCTGGTTAAACCAGGATAAGAAATCCAATGTCGAAAGAAATATTGGATTTAGTGCCTAAACCAGGAATTTCTAATTTGATTTGGTTGGACCAAATAAATTGAGAAAATCCGGTTTAGTAAATAACCGGTTGACAATTGTGGTCATCGTAGTAATTGAAACTTGGTTAGACCAGTTTTAATGAACCAGACCGGTTATGTCAATTAATTGGACAATTGGGCCATGTCTTGGACATGGACCAATTCTTGGGCCTCGGGCCAAGAAGTTAAAACAATTGGGCCAATTATTTGAGTCTTTCTTCAGATAAATTTAAAATTTATTTTATAATATTATAAAGTCGATTTTAAATTAAAGTTTCCGAAATTTTGAAATTAGAAAGTTTCTTAACATAGAAGTTTCTGAATTTGCGGGTTTTGGATTTTAAAGAAATTTCTAAAGTTAGAAAGTTTCCGGTTTTAGAAAGTTTCCAATTTTAGAAAGTTTCCAAAAATAGTAGGTTTCCAAAAATAGAAAGTTTCCCGAAATAGTAATCTTCTATTTTGGGAATGAATTTTAATAAACCTACGAACCTCAAATAATATCAAGCGTTGGATGTCTTGTCCAGGCTATGTCAGCCGTCAAAGCCCATTCAATTGCATTCATGGCCTTACAGTGTGAGGATGTCTGTTTTTTGCGTGGGTAAGACGGTTTGTGATTCATAAATGTCATTGGGAGTCCCAGACATTAATGATTACATGACTGTATAGTCTGGTTTTCTTGACTAGGCCATCGGGAGTCCCGGGCCTTGAGACATCAGAGTGGATTGGGCCTCGGGCCCAGATTCACAACCAAGAGTTATATCACGGATATAATTAGCCGATATAGGGCTTACCGATATAAGCTAAGGTTGGGTGATGGCCAGTGGCCCACTTTAATCTTAGTTATATGTGGATCTTGGAATCATTATATTCTATTGAGGGTAACTTATGTTATTGAATATAATGCATGATTAATCATATTATACTTTAATACCAGATTAATCATTTTGAACATATAACTAATAACCTTTTTATTTATATATTTCAGATATGACTACTACAAGCACACAAAACACATTCTCGATCCGGTCTGTTCTCGAGAAGGAGAAGCTGACTGGAACGAACTTCCTGACATGGTCAAGGAACTTGAGGCTGGTCCTCAAGCAGGAGAAGAAGGATTATGTCCTTCGAGATCCCCTCCCCGAGAGGCCTCTTGCCAATGCTGCCAGGACTCTGCACAATGCTTGGGAAAAGCATTCGTCAGATGAAAATGATGTCTATTGCCTGATGTTGGTGACAATGACTCCTGAGCTGCAAAAGCAGTTCGAAAGTGTATTGTCTCCCATCGAGATAATGGCAAGCCTGAAATCGCTTTTTCAGGAGCAGGCTAGGACTGAGAGGTTCCAGACAGTTAAGAACCTCTTGGACTGTAAGTTGGCTGCGAATGCGGCAGTGAGTCCTCATGTCTTGAAGATGATGGGTTATCTCGATCATCTTCAGAAACTCGACTGCCCAATCAGCCAGGAACTTGCCTGCGACATCATTCTGCAGTCTTTACCTGCAAGCTATGATCAGTTCATTCTGAACTTTAACATGCATGGCTTGAGTAAGACACTACCTGAGCTTCACGGAATGCTCAAGACTGCAGAGCCCAACTTGAGGGAAACCGCCAAGGACCCCAATGTGCTTATGGTGCAAAAGGGCAAGGGGTTTAAGAAATCCTCTGCTAAGGATAAGGGAGCGGCCAAGGCTGTCCAAGTCGCGGACAAGGACACGCCAAAGCCCAAGCCCAAGTCCAAGGCTGGGCCTACTGACATGTGCAGGTTCTGCAAAGAACTGGGGCATTGGAGAAGAGATTGTAAGAAATTCCAGGAAGGTCTAAAGGAATTGAAGAAGAAGACTTTCGAGACTTCTTCATCAGGTATTTTTGTTATAGAAGTTAATACAACTACTTCTGATAATACCTCATGGGTCATGGATACTGGTTGTGGGGCTCATATTTGTACTAATATGCAGGCACTCAGCAACAGTAGAAGGCTGAAGCAAGGACAAGTGGAGCTACGAGTTGGAAATGGAGCGAAAGTTTCAGCACTAGCTGTAGGCACATACTTGTTGTCTTTACCTTCGGGATTGATTTTAGAACTTAATAATTGTTATTTTGTACCTGCTATAAGCAGAAATATTATTTCAATTTCTTTGTTGGATTTGGAAGGTTATGATTTTTCAGTTAAGAATAAATTATGTTCCTTCAATCGCAACAATTTGTTCTATGGTTCTGCCCCTCTTACGAATGGGCTTTACATACTCGATCAATCCGCGCCAATTTATAACATTAATACAAAACGGTTTAAACCTAATGAGGAAAACCGAACGTTTCTATGGCATTGTCGTTTAGGGCACATTAGCGAGAAACGCATCAAGAGGCTCCATTCGAATGGACTTCTTGGCTCATTTGACTTTGAGTCATGTGAGAAATGCGAATCCTGCATGATGGGCAAAATGACACGGGCCCCCTTTAATAAACCTAACGAGAGGGCCAGTGACTTATTGGGCCTGATACACACTGATGTGTGTGGCCCAATGTCCACAAATGCAAGAGGAAACTATCAGTACTTCATTACCTTCACTGATGATTTCAGTAGGTATGGATATGTTTATTTAATGAAACATAAGTCTGAATCTTTTGAGAAGTTCAGAGAATTCCAAAATGAAGTACAGAACCAACTTGGCAAAAGCATTAAGGCTCTTCGGTCCGACCGAGGAGGAGAATACTTAAGCCAGGAATTCAGTGATCATCTGAGAGAGTGTGGGATCGTATCCCAACTCACTCCTCCTGGAACACCTCAATGGAATGGTGTGTCTGAGAGGAGAAATCGGACCTTATTGGATATGGTTCGATCTATGATGAGTCACACAGACCTTCCAATATCCCTTTGGGGATATGCTCTGCTAACAGCAGTGTTCACACTAAATAGAGCGCCATCAAAAGTAGTGGCAAAGACACCATATGAATTATGGACTGGAGAAGCTCCAGTGCTGTCTTATCTCAGAATTTGGGGTTGTGAAGCCTATGTCAAGAGATTGATCTCAGACAAGCTTACACCGAAATCTGACAAATGCTACTTCATTGGTTATCCACGGGAAACCAAGGCTTATTACTTCTATCTACGTTCCGAGAACAAGATCTTTGTTGCCCGGGATTGTAACTTTCTTGAGAGGGAGTTTCTCTCTAAGAAAGACAGTGGGAGTAAGGTACTGCTTGAAGAAATTCAAGATGAACAGGATACTGCTCAACCTAATGAGGAAGAGCAGCAGGAGGACCTACAAGAAATTGTAGAGCCTGAACCTGTAGTACCTGAAGTTCGAAGATCCGGGAGGATCCGTCACGAACCCGAGAGATATCAAGGATTCCTCGTGACTAACTGTCATGATCTTTTGATCATTGATGGTGATGAACCATCGAACTTCAATCAAGCCATGATGGGCCCAGATTCCTCTAAGTGGCGCAAGGCCACTGATTCCGAAATGGACTCCATGTCGGTCAACCAAGTGTTTTCGTTGGTTGACTTACCCGCTGGTGTAAAAGCCATCGAGTGCAAATGGATCTTCAAGAAGAAGATTGACGTGGATGGAAATGTCCAGATTTATAAAGCCAGGTTGGTGGCAAAAGGTTTCAGACAAGTTCACGGTGTGGACTACGATGAAACCTATTCACCGGTGGCTATGATGAAATCTATTCGGATTCTACTAGCAACTGCAACTTTTCATGATTATGAAATTTGGCAGATGGACGTGAAAACCGCCTTCCTGAATGGTATTCTGGAAGAGGATGTGTACATGACACAACCTGACGGTTACATAGATCCAAAGAATGCTGGGAAAGTATGCAAGCTTCATAAATCCATTTATGGATTGAAGCAAGCATCGAGGAGCTGGAATCTTCGTTTTGATGAAGCGATCAAGCAATTTGACTTCATCAGAAACGAAGAAGAACAATGCGTGTATAAGAAATCTAGTGGGAGCAAGATTGTATTTCTTATTCTGTATGTCGATGACATACTGCTTCTCGGAAACGACATTCCAATGCTGAAGTCTGTAAAGGACTGGCTTGGAAGTTGTTTTTCCATGAAAGACATGGGTGAAGCCGCATACGTTCTTGGAATTAGGATCTATCGGGATAGACCTAAGAGGCTGATAGGCTTGTGTCAAGACTCATACATTGACAAAGTCCTACAAAGATTCAGCATGAAAGATTCCAAGAAGGGCTTCACGCCAATGGTACATGGCACAACGCTAAGCAAGAAGCAGAGCCCTACGTCGGCTGCTGAGCTTGAGCGCATGAAGAATATTCCTTATGCATCTGCAATAGGATCTGTCATGTATGCCATGATCTGTACTCGTCCTGACGTTTCTTATGCATTGAGCATGACGAGTAGATACCAGTCAAATCCAGGTGAAAACCATTGGATTGCCGTAAAGAATATCTTGAAGTATCTAAGACATACTAAGGATAAATTCTTGGTGTACGGTGGAAGTGATGTGCTCAAAGTCAGTGGATTCACGGACGCAAGTTTCCAGACAGACACAGATGATTTCCGGTCACAGTCCGGTTATGTCTTTTGTCTGAATGGCGGTGCAGTAAGTTGGAGAAGCTCCAAGCAGGACACCGTTGCTGATTCCACTACAGAAGCTGAATATATCGCCGCCTCAGAAGCAGCGAAGGAAGCTGTTTGGATACGAAAGTTCATTATGGAACTAGGTGTGATACCAGATGCGGCTGAGCCTCTGGCACTGTTTTGTGACAACAATGGTGCTATAGCTCAGGCAAAGGAACCAAGATCACACCAGAAATCCAAGCATGTTCAAAGAAGATATCACTTGATATGTGACATCATTAATAGAAAGGAAGTCAAGATCAGCCGAGTTCCGACAGATGATAATGTCGCTGATCCGTTGACAAAGCCACTCCCAAGGCCTAAGCTCGAGTTCCTGACTGAAGCTGTAGGCATTAGAAACATTGAAATGTAATCTAAATTTGAGTGGGAGTTTTGTGAGCTTTATTTTAGTTATTTGATATGTTCTTGTAAAAACATTATTTTATGTTTTAATGAAATTATTATTTCAAGATTATTTTAACTGTGATGAAATAATCGTTCCAAAATGATATGAAGCATTTTATAGGTCATCGAAGTAAGTGACTTGATCTTGAGTCATCAAAGTCATTTAGCTTGATCATGAGGCCCTATATTTGATAAATGTTTTATATCATCCTGTCCCTAGTCGAAGGTTGTTGAAACTGGAACACCAACAACCGTGTGAGACTGGATTGGTACGTGACTTATGACAAAGTCTCAGTGTGTCATAGATGCGCGGCATCAAAGTCAGTACATAGGTGTATGTTGGGAACATACGACCGGACAAGACCCGCTTATAAGAACTCTTCAGGATATTTATATCTGTGTCATAAGAGATTCTTACTACGACTATAGAGTATAGTCCTTAGACCTGAGTTCACATGCATGTGACTGCACATGGACTGATGTACTTTGATCATTGTCTAACGCTATCATTCTGTGATAGCTATAAGGACCTTGTTTGGGTACATCATGAAATGAATAGTTTACAGTGATGGAACAAGATGGGATTTGTCCCTCCAATATAAATGGAGTGAATATCTCTAGGCCAATCGGAGATTTGAATACTGGAAAACGCATGGCCATGCTCAAACGGACTTTCCCGAGTCGTTTGGATTGTCAGTATCAAATCAGAGTCCGATGAACAAGATTAGGCTTTATAAGGATGACACCAATCTTGCCTTATGACTAATCGAGATATTGAGACAAAAGGATTATGAATACAGAGATTCCAGTACAAGTGGGAGATTGTTGGAATTGTGTCCAGTAATCTCGGTACTGTCTCTAGAAAGTAAGAGTATGTCAAAGATCAGACATAAGTCATATAATGCTGGGGATCATGATGGCTTGCTAGAGTCCGCTCATGATCTATAAGTCTTGGACTTATTGCCTTTATTATATGATCCCATATGGGTCACACGCCTAAGCTAACAGGAAAATGTGTTGGAACGGCTTAGCAGAAGTACGACAAAAGTGCCAGGCATTTGTCGTACTAAGAGAGAAAGATTAATGGGTCTGATTAAATGGGATTTAATCAGATTGGGCTCAAAAGCCCATTAGGGAAAAGAGAAGGCTTTTAATGACTAAAAGCCAAGTCTTTTCTCCCGAACCCTAGCAACCCAGCCGCGAATCCTCTCTCCCTCTGCGCCTCTCTCCTCGTGGTCTAGCAGCCATTCCTGTGATTGCGTGTGTGAACCTTTGGAGGATTCATCCCTCGGTGCATCTATCTGATCTCTGACCTGTTCAATTCCTTCCGCTGCAACAAACAGGTAAAAGGTGAGATCATCTAATGTTTCTATTCAAGAGAACCTAGATCTGTATGTTTAGGTTGAGATGAATCTGTGAATTACATCAGGATCAACTAAACGAATTCCTACACAAAGCGCCAAAGGTAGAGTTAAAGCCCCATCTGCGGGGGCTTCGGTATGCATTTCTTGGCCCTAACTCTACTTATCCTGTCATTGTGAATGAGTTGCTGAGTGATGATGAATTGATTGCTTTAACCACTGAATTGAAAAAGTTTAGAAAAGCAATAGGATACCCACTTGATGATATAAAAGGATTGTCACCTAGCTTGTGTACTCATAGGATCCACCTTGAAAATGAATCCATGTCTTCTATTGAGCATCAAAGAAGATTGAATCCTAATCTTAAGGAGGTAGTAAAGAAAGAGATTCTTAAATTGCTTGATGCAGGGATAATCTACCCTATCTCGGACAGCACTTGGGTTTCTCCCGTGCACTGTGTCCCGAAGAAAGGGGGGATTACTGTGGTTAAAAATGACAATAATGAATTGATTCCCACTAGGACTATCACCGGGCATAGGATGTGTATCGATTATAGAAAGCTAAATGCTGCATCTAGGAAAGATCACTTCCCATTGCCATTCATTGATCAAATGCTTAAGCATCTTGCTAACCATCCTTTTTATTGCTTTCTCGACGGATACAGTGGGTTCTTTCAGATCCCGATACATCCGAATGATCAGGAGAAAACGACATTCACTTGTCCTTATGGTACCTTTGCTTATCGAAGGATGCCATTTGGCTTGTGTAATGCACCGGCTACGTTTCAGCGGTGCATGATGTCTATTTTCTCGGATCTTATCGAGGATATCGTAGAAGTTTTCATGGTCGATTTCTCTGTGTATGGCTCTTCTTTCTCTTCCTGTTTGCTGAACTTGTGCAGGGTCTTAAGGAGATGTGAAGAGACGAACCTCGTGCTCAATTGGGAAAAATGCCACTTCATGGTAACAGAAGGGATTGTGTTGGGTCACAAGATTTCAGAGAATGGCATTGAAGTGGATAAGGCTAAGATAGAGGTGATGACAAATCTTCAGCCGCCGAACTCAGTGAAAGGGATCCGAAGCTTCTTGGGTCATGCAGGGTTCTACAGACGGTTTATCAAGGACTTCTCTAAGATCGCTAGACCACTTACACGTCTACTGTGTAAGGAGACAGACTTTGTGTTTGATGAGGAGTGTTTGACTGCGTTTCATAGGATTAAGGAAGCTTTGATTAGTGCTCCGATTGTCCAAGCTCCTGACTGGGAGTTACCTTTCGAGATTATGTGTGATGCGAGTGACTACGCAGTGGGAGCAGTCCTTGGACAGAGGAAAGACAAGAAACTCCATGTCATATACTATGCTAGTAGGACATTGGATGATGCTCAAGTGAGGTATGCAACAACTGAGAAAGAGCTTCTAGCTGTGGTGTTTGCCTTTGAAAAGTTCAGATCATACTTGTTTGAATCTAAGGTTGTGGTGTACACAGATCATGCTGCGTTGAGATATCTACTTGCCAAGAAAGATGCCAAGCCAAGGCTTCTAAGATGGATCATGCTGTTACAAGAGTTTGATTTGGAGATGAAGGATAAGAAAGGTATTGAGAATGGAATAGCAGATCACTTGTCGAGACTGAGAATTGAGGATGGTGTTCCTCTAGATGACTCTCTCCCTGAAGAACAGCTAATGGCTTGCAAGGTTATCAAAGATGCTCATGATACAAGAATGAGGATTGAAGAGGTCAGTTCTATTGAAGACAAGGAACCGTGGTATGCAGACATTGTCAATTTCCTAGCTGTTGGGAAGGAACCACCAAGCCTTGATAGCTACCAAAGGAAGAAGTTCTTTATAGATGTCAATCGGTACTATTGGGACGAGCCTTACCTCTACACTTTGTGTAAGGATCAACTCTATAGAAGGTGCATAGCTGATGAAGAAGTAGGTAGTATTCTCCTACATTGTCATGGGTCAGTTTATGGTGGTCACTTTGCTACCTTCAAGACGGTTCAAAAAGCTCTACAAGCCGGATTTTGGTGGCCTACAATGTTTAAAGATGCCCAAGAGTTCATCACTAAGTGTGATCCCTGTCAAAGAAAAGGGAACATCAGCAGGAGGAATGAGATGCCTCAAAACCCCATTCTTGAAGTTGAAGTGTTTGATGTGTAGGGCATTGATTTCATGGGACCTTTCCCATCCTCTTATGGGAATAGCTACATCTTAGTGGCTGTGGATTACGTTTCCAAATGGGTAGAAGCTGTGGCGAGTCCGACGAATGACGCCAAGGTTGTGATAAAGCTATTCAAGAGCATCATCTTCCCAAGGTTTGGAATCCCAAGGATTGCGATTAGTGATGGAGGGTCGCACTTCATCAACAAACTCTTTGAGAGTCTTTTGAAGAAGTACGGAGTAAAGCATAAGGTTGCAACACCATATCATCCTCAAACAAGCGGGCAAGTTGAAGTGTCCAATAGGCAAATCAAGGCTATCTTGGAGAAGACTGTTGGAGCCTCAAGGAAAGATTGGTCTAGGAAGCTTGATGACGCACTGTGGGCGTATAGGACTGCTTTCAAGACTCCGTTGGGTACTACACCGTTCACCATGCTGTATGGTAAGTCATGTCACTTACCGGTGGAGGTGGAATTCAAGGCTATGTGGGCTGTCAAGTTGCTGAACTTTGACATCAAGACCGCGACTGAGAAGAGATTGATTCATCTGAATGAACTTGACGAGATAAGGCTTGAGGCTTTTGAGAGCTCAAAGATCTATAAGGAGAGGACCAAGCTTTTTCATGATAAGCTGATCCAGAAGAAGGAGTTTAAAGCAGGAGATCTTGTGTTGCTCTTTAACTCCCGGTTGAAACTCTTTCCCGGGAAGCTCAAGTCTAGATGGTCAGGACCGTTTAGAGTGAAGGAGGTGAGACCGTATGGAGCAGTAGTACTTTGGTGAAAATCTGATGAAGAGTTCACGGTCAATGGCCAAAGACTCAAGCATTACGCGGTCTCAGAAGCTATAGAGGAAGGGACTTCGATTCCACTCTCTAGCCCTCCCTCAGCTTAAAATCACGGTTTGCAAAAGTCGAGCTTAACGACTTTAAACAAAAGCGCACTTGGGAGACATTCCCATGTTTATCCCTGTACATATGATGTTTTGCTTGTTATTTTTGATGTTTTGCTTTGAGTTTTATCAGGTTTTGGTCTTTAGGTGAGGTTGTGGACCAGTTGGTGTTAGGTAAAGGCCACAGGAATGAAGGAAAAGGATACATGGACCCAATATCGGCATCCGTATCGGCTGGCCAGGCCGATACGGAATTTCGAGTGAAAATCCGAGACCCAATATCGGTGTTCGTATCGGCTGCCAGGCCGATACATAATTTCGAGTGAAAATCCGAGACCCAATATCGGTGTCCGTATCAGCTGGCCAGGCCGATACGGAATTTTGAGAAGAAATCCGAGAGTCGATATCGACGTCCGTATCGATTGGCCAGGCCGATACGGACTCTCGGGAAGAATTGATATCGGTTATTGTATCGGCTGGCCAAGCCGATACAGGTTGCAAATTTTTAATCCGAGAGTTGATATCGGCTTGCGTATCGGTTGGTCAGACCGATACACACTCTTCGCCCAGGTAAGTTCTCTCGACTCCAAACAGATTTCAAACCGGATTTTGACCAAAATTGATTTAATGAACCGAACTAAACCGGTTGGAACCGATTTTGTCCCTTGTTTTCTCCTCTCCATCGCGATTCTTCATGTTTTCATCTTCCCAAATCCATTCTTTTCTCTCAAGAACACAAAACTTTGAAACTCCCTTTCTCTCTCAATTCAACTCGGTTTTCAGTGATTCCAAGCTCTAAACTCACGATTCTATTAGTTTTTTCACTTGCTTTCACTCTCTACCACCATCATTCATCACAAGCCAAGGTAAAACTCTCAAACTCTCTCAAGATTTTCGGATTGTAAAACCCAGAAATTTTGAACTTGAATTTTTCGGTTGTTGATGATTGATATTGCTTGAAATCCTTCCCAATATGTGTTTGCATGAATGCCCATAGCCAATTTCGCCCTACGATTGAAGGAATTTGATTTTTGGTGAATTAGGGTTCTTGAGAAATTGGAATTTCGAAAATATTGGGGGAAACTTGAATTGATGATTCCTATAGTTGCAATAGGTTGTTAGAAGCTTGAGTTTGTGAGACTACTCAATTTAGTTGAGTTTTGTTTCACAAAATTTTCAAAATGCATGTTGAAAGCCTTGTTGATAAGAATGTGAGATTCCATTGAATGTGATTGACTTGTTGATGAATTATGCACTTGATGAACTTGAATTGAGAACGGCTGAGTTGGTTTTAGCTTGTTTACTCCATTGAAAACGAAAATTTATGCAATTGTTAAGCTTTCAATTGTTGATCATGGACGTTTCAAGCTCTTATTGTTTGCGTTGGTAGATTGTGATACGTGCTCACTCTTTCTTTGAGTTGTCTTTTGTAGGACAATGACTAAATCACGCGCCAACCAGCAACCAAAGGCAAAGGCTCCGAGACAAGATGTGGGAACTTCCTCGAAAGGAAAGGGGATAGTTGTTGAGGAAGAAGCACCAGAGGTCACAGTGAAGGTGATTCATGCGTCACCAATGCAATATTCTGCTTCTGAGATCAATGACAAGCTGGAGAAGATACAGTTTTGGTCAACACAATATCCTCACGTCCCGACCCTTACAGCTCTTGGGCTGTTAGAAGACTACGATCAGATTGTGGAAAACATGGAGCTCAAGACCTTCTTCAGCGTCTCCAGTGATGGTTATCAGAGCTCAGCCTGCCAGTTCTTTGCAACCATGAAAGCAACAATCAACCTGAGAATGGCAGCCTTGAGAGGAGAAGTGAGCCGTGGAAAGATAGAATTCACGATGGGTAGGAAGAAGTACACTATGACATTTGAGGAGATAAGTTCAATCTTCGGTTTTGAGGAGAATGGTGCTCATCTAGGCTCTTCCATTCCCATTGATAAGGAATACCTTGCGGGATTGTGGCACATGATAGCCGATGAAACATTCAAGTTGGGGGCCATGAAATCTGCAAGGATCCGACACCCGGCTATTCGGTACGCGCACAAGGCATTAGCCCACACTCTGTTTGCTAGAAAGGAGACATGCCAAGTCACTGAACTGGAGATGAAGCTTCTGTACATCGGATTACAGCCACTTCTGCGCACGTTCCCCAACGGTACGACGATACCACCCGTTGAGCGCCCACCGAGCTTCACAGCCATTCTAGTAGAGCAGTTTGGGATTCACCGAGATTGGGCAACTTCTGTCAAGGATTCTGACCCCAAGTTCACCATGGGTGGGTTAATCACGCCTTTACTTAAGGCAAAGAAGATTAAGCTGGAAGGAAGTTTGGAGGAGAAGACATTTGGACAGCCTACTGATATATCATGGTTTTTACCGGTTTTATGCCATGATATAAGTCTGTTTTAGTGTCTTTTGGTGTTCTTTTAGAGTCCTTTGCAGGTTTTATTAGGTACAAGCACATTTGGAGCAGAAGTGGAGATTTTGGAGCTGTTTGGTGCATTTTGGAGATTTGGTCCGAGAGACAGAGTTCACTGTCCAGATTTGAGGGTTGCGTCGATCGTTGCACACCTGCATCGATCGATGCATAGCGCGAATGGGCCAGACTCGGCGGTTTAATGAAGAATGCTGATATTGTAGAAAAGCCCAGAAGTTCCAAATATTTACACGGAAGCCCAAAATGTGTTTTAGCTATTTAATTAGGTTTTTAGACCAGTTTTTACAGACGCTTACATACGCATTCATAATTGAGAGCAGAGAGTTTTTAGAGCTTTTGGGGCTGATCTGATCCTGTACTACATTTGTTTTGGAGAAGTTTTCGAACCCCTTTACTTGTTTAATCTCTTTTATGATATCTAATTATTCATTGATTATGTCTTTATATTCTATGTCTGAGTAGATTCATAGTTAGGTTTAGGGTTTCTCACATAGGATTTCATGACTTGCTAGACTTGTTTAAATTCAGTTAAGGATTCATAACTTTATCTGTTCTTTGATCTAAATTGCGTTTAAATCTAGTTCTAACCTGATCAATTAGAATCTAGATCTTAGGTTGCTAAATACGACACGAAAGTGTGGTTTAGAATCTGAACTATTTAGGTTGAGCAATTAAACTTCTCGCAAAGGAATTTGGTTTAGTTTAATTGTGAACATATCGAACTTGGAATTAATGCTGGTTTAATCTGTTAGTAATTGCAAAGGAATTTTGATTGCTGGACTTAGACTTAGAGAATTCTCGCAACGACAGTTGGTTAATTCTATATCCGTGATTTGAGTTCTAGAACTGTGCTTAATTAGATCCTGACTGAATTATTTGTCTGCTTGTCTGATTTCCTGAGAACGCCCTAGACTTAGCGCCCTTGATTAATTGCTTTCACAACCGATAATCTTGCTACTTATTTACTTTCTCGCATTTGCTTTTTAGTTACTCCACATTGCTTTCATCTTAGTTTACCCTCTATTGTTCTTAATATATCGTTGACCGGAGCCTCTGTGGATTTCGATACCCTATATACTACAATCACATAACTGTGCACTTGCAGTAGAATAGGATAAAACTAGACCCCTATCAAGTTTTTGGCGCCGTTGCCGGGGACTCTTAGAGTCTTCGATAGCTTCAAACTTAGGGTTTTTACTAGGATTTTTTTTTTTGTTTACTGGTTTTTTTTCCCTATTTTCTTTCTGTCGCAGGTACGACATTCGCCTAGCATCGATCGTTGCACCTTTGTGTCGATCGTCACTAGGCGATTCTGAGATTGAATCGATCGTTGCATTGCTAGCATCGATCGTTGCTTGACGATTACAGACAGTTTATGCAGACGCGTGAAACTAGAAGTAATCAGAACTTGAACCTCATTAATCTCGGACTTGAAGAACTTGGACGACTAGAGAGGACTAACAGAAGAGAAAGAAGAGCAAGGATGGTACGTGAACGTTTGATCCTGATACAAGATGCTAACGGTATCCTGAGGGACCGAGATAACAATCCGCACAATGCTTTCAAACTAGAAGTAATCAGAACGTTTGATCCTGATACAAGATGCTAACGGTATCCTGATACAAGATGCTGAGGGACGTGTGATCCCTGATGTTGAGGAACCTGAACCACAGCCGCAGGCGCAAGGCCAAGGACAGGCCCAAGGTAGACAGATGGTTGTTCATGAGAGGACATTAGCTGACTACAACAGACCGGATGAGTTTCATGCCAACCTGTCAGCTCTTGTACCTCCTGGTTTTGAGAGGAACGATTTTGAGATCAAAACCATTTACTACTCGTTGATGAGACATAATGCTTTCCATGGTCACCCATCGGAGCAGCCTATGGATCACATCGATCAGTTTGAGGATATAATCACTGGCATGAAGTATGATGGAGTTTGCCAGGATTATCTGTTTCTCAAGCTTTTTCCGCACAGTTGATAGGGGTCAGGTTTTAATCCTATTCTACTGCAAGTGCACAGTTAAGTGATTGTAGTATATAGGGTATCGAATCCACAGAGACTCTGGTTTCGATAGATTAAGAACTATAGAGATTTAAACTATGAAGAAAGCAATGGGAAGTAAACTAAATAGCAGTGCGAGAAAGTAAACAAGTAGCAGGATTATCGGTTGTGAAAGCAGTTAATTAAGGGCGCTAAGTCTAGGGCGTTCTCGGGAAATCAGACAAGCAGACAAATTATTCAGTCAGGATCTAATTAAGCACAGTTCTAGAACTCAAATCATGGATATAGAATTAACCAACTGTCGTTGCGAGAATTATCTAAGTCTAAGTGCAGTAATCCAAATTCCTTTGCAATTACTAACAGATTAAACCAGCATTAATTTCAAGTTCGATATGTTCACAATTAAACTAAACCAAATTCCTTTGCGAGAAGTTTAATTGCTCAACCTAAATAGTTCAGATTCTAAACCACACTTTCGTATCCTATTTAGCAACCTAAGATCTAGATTCTAATTGATCAGGTTAGAACTAGCATTAAACACAATTTAGATCGAAGAACATTCTATTCATGTGAATCCTTAACTGAATTAAACAAGTCTAGCAAGTCATGAAATCCCTAGTGAGAATCCCTAAACCTAACAATGAATCTACTCAGACATGATTAATGAAACAGAAATCATAGAATTAATAGATTGCATATAAGAAATTAAATAGATAAAGGGGTTCGAAATCTTTTCCAAAATAGATGAAGTACAGGATCAGATCAGCCCCAAAAGCTCTAAAAATCCCTTAGCTCTAAGTATGAAAGCGTATGAAAAGCGTATGAAAAGCGTATCTAAATAAAACACCA
Source organism: Orychophragmus violaceus (assembly GCA_030180135.1). Lineage (NCBI taxonomy): Eukaryota > Viridiplantae > Streptophyta > Magnoliopsida > Brassicales > Brassicaceae > Orychophragmus > Orychophragmus violaceus. The sequence goes on along the minus strand of CM058232.1, from coordinate 84,172,780 downwards.
AAATCCTAATTATATAGGCTAAATCTCGGTTGGGGCTTCTTTGTAAATACTAGAAACTTCTGGGCCAAAGTGTAATATCTTCATTCTTCATTAAACCGCCGAGTCTGGCCCATCTCGCTTGTGTGTCGACCGATGCACAATTTTTTTCGGTCGATGCAATCATGTTTTCTGGACAGTGAGCTCAAGCTCTCGGCCAAACACTCCAAAAATCTCCAAAAAGCTCCAATATCTCCAATTCTGCTCCAAACCTGATTATACCTGTAATGGGAAAATGGCCAAAATCAACATGAACTAATTTTTTTGTGCAACAAAATACATGAACTAAAATATAGTGCCAAAATCAACAATATTTGTCCATAAATTCAAATTAACAACTTGAACTCGTATTTTGGTGCCTAAACCTACTTTGACTAACTGAGACGTTAGTCAACGGTTACTGTTCATCAACGACGTCGTTTTGGTTTTTTATAAAATTAAAAAAAATACTTACGACTCTAGGAATCGAACCTTGCATGAGTGCCTAACTTTTAAGTAGAAAACCAACTGATCCGAGTAACATCTTTAGAAATTTTATACAAGTATATCTACTTATCCTCTAGCAGGCGATAAAATCAGAAAAAACGGTGAACTGTAAGACTCGAACCCGGGTCATGAATGTTAAAAAGAGGAGTCTAACACAACTGAGCCGCGTATCAATATTGGTTAATTAGAACAATCTATGTTCTGGGATTTTCTTTGTGGTCTTCAAATGGCAGCTTATACCACATGTTCTGGCCACTAATCTCTTCAGGAGACAACATTCTGAAGAACTCATCAGCATAACAGTCAATTGACTTGTCTTTGCCACCTATGTATGAGAGTTCACCTGCATAATTCTTCAACCAATGCCCACGGTAGTAAACAATATATGTGATTTTCTTCTCCAAATAGCTGTAAAAATAAGAGAGACATTAAAACCTTATAAAACTCTCTCTCAAACATTTCATCGAACACTTGGTTAGCTATAAACAGTTTTAATATCCTTACCAGAAATTGAGAGTTCTAGATTGAAATTCAACGAATTATACACTAAAATTCGAGATTTTAAACGAAATAAACTCACAGAAATCAAGAGTCCTATAGTAACATCAACACTGAAATTAAACAAAACTCGAGTGAAACATACCTCCCCATTTCTTTTCACTTCCAAACGAACCTATAAACACTGATTTTAGGGTTTGATTCTTCTGTCTGAACCTTAAAACAGATTCGAATTTTCCAGCAGATTCGAACCCTAAAAGGAGGCAGCCTAAAAGGAGGCAGAAGAAATGAGTTTCTTTCTGTGAGTTTGGTTTGCGTTTATTAATCTAAAGGAGAGATATATAACTGTATATATAAATGTGTTCGTGTTTACAAAACAAGAATCACATGCGGCTCAGTTGGTAATGCTCCCCTCTTGAAGTATCACGTCCTGGGTTCGTGGAGAGAAGAGTGTGTTTTTTCCCAGATTTTTTTAATTTTATAAAAAACCAAAACGACGTCGTTCATGAACAGTAACTGTTGACTAGTCAAAGTAGGTTTAGGCACCAAAATACGAGTTCAAGTTGTTAATTTGAATTTATGGACAAATATTGTTGATTTTGGCACTGTATTTTAGTTCATGTATTTTGTTGCACAAAAAAATTAGTTCATGTTGATTTTGGCCCTTTTCCCTACCTGTAATAGACTATAAAGAACACAAAAAGACTCTAAAACATACTTATATCATGGTCTAAAACTAGTAAAAACCATGATATATCAACTCCCCCACACTTAGCCTTTGCTTGCCCTCAAGCAAAACATAGAACTAAAACATGGTGAAGAGGTTTGAAAACTTTCAGAAACTCTTTTCATCCTAGAAGTAACAACACTCAGATTCCCCTTAGTAAACCACTGAAAGAATCAATCACAAGACATCAAGACCAACATATACTTCGCCCACACTTAGCAACTGTCTTAAGTAAACTCCACAATCACATTCACGCATTCAAATTCTCCCTACAGACTTCTGCAAGTATTTAAGTGCGGTCTCACCTAAGGAGTATCGATCAAAGGCACATGGACTCTTACCTTATCAGCTCTAGACCACCATACTATCTTTCTCTAGTCCCTTTCTTCTCTTTTCCCTTCCTTAGCATTCTGATTTTTCCCCATTGGGTATCATTTTTTTTTATCAGTGCTCTTCCCGTTAAGGGGTGTACTTTGGACACATTCCAGGGATGCACAGGATATGATAGTTGTAGCTACCACTCCCATGACCACATCGGAGTTACTAACTCATCCTCAGTTTATTATCTTTTTTTTTTTTACTTTATGGAAGGGGAGAAGGAAACTAAATAGGACAGGTTTACAGGCTGTGTCAGAACTAACAAGGGAATCCGACACAAAGTATACCAAGCCCTTAGATGAGAAATCTAAGTCAGTATTAATATTGAAGTCAGTAAAAGGATCCTCTGATACCTGAAGTGATGTGGGTGTCCTTAGTAGGTTGATCTGTGATGGGGTTTTCTAATAGTCAGAGATTGATCCTGCAACTTCATCCCAATGGTTACTTAAGCTCCTGCAAGTGCTGTTAATCTTTTCAAAAAATCATTGTTTCCTACTTAAACTATTTTGACTCAATAAAACAAATTTTGAAAAACTGACTGACTCTTAAGAAAACAGAAAACAGGAGTCAGTAGCACCTCTCCCACACTTAAGACACACTGTCCTCAGTAGTGTCAAGCGAAGGATTGGTAAAAAGAAAGAAAATTTTAAAAGTTAATGGACGTGTTGGGTTCTGTCTAATTTTACCTCTGTCGCTCAGGCATCGATCGTTGCACTAGGTGCATCGACCGTTGCTGTGTGATTTTTCTTTGTAACGATCGACACAGTGGTGTGTCGATCGACGCACTGCGTAAACTCGATCAGTCAGCAAGTTAGCAGGTTAGTCCGTTGGAAAATCACAATTTTCGATCAATCCTGCAAGCTGAAAACACTGAAAACAGAGTAAAATCAAAGCAACTGATGTATCAAATCAAGCACAACCATCCAAACACTATAGCATCCTAAAAATCAAAAGGAAAAAGTGCAAAGAAAAAGAAAAGATAACAGAATACAGAACCGAATGTCTGAAAATGGAGGCTACACTCACTCGCTATCATCATCTATCCCAGCATATGGATCAGTACCGCCGGAATCCTCAGGAGAACGCTGTCTGCGTCGACTGGCAGGGACGGGCTGATGAACCTGTGGCTGTCTCCTGCAAGTGCAGGTACGCATGAAGTTCCAGATGACCCGTAGAATACCATCTGAACGCTCTCTCCACTCTGCCTCAAAGGCATCGTGGGCTTTGGAAAAGGTCCAACATCGTCAGCAGGGGCAGCAACAGGCGCAGGAGCAGGAGGTGCAGAGGAAGATGAAGCTCGTGTGGAAGGCTCTCCCAGCGGATGAGCCATAGAAGGGACTCTACGCTGCTCGGTCGCAGGAGGGTGGAATCTCAGGGCATCCAGCGTATCAATCCGTGTAAGTCCAGGAGCAGGAAGATCCACACCACACTTCCCAGTACTCTGATCATAATACACCCAGATGCGTCCCTCCTTGAGCCAGGTAGCGCTCTGCAGGTGGCTGAAATCAAGGAACTCCTTGGCTGTGTTACACTCTGTGCCCTCTAGGGGAATCCCGCAGTGCATGAAGATGGGAGTAACCAGGCTCCCCACTGTCTCAGTAAGAACACCATCAAATGGCTTCGTCTGCAGGTCGCATAAGTGCTGAGTGAAAACAGCTCCCAAGTTGAGTCCCTTAGTGGGATCTTGTTGGGATAGTGTCCTGAAATCACACCTGTACTCACTCCTGTGATAGTTGTGTGTCGAGATCTGACATTCGTATAATATTGGGCGTTTGCAATGCTTTGCTAGAAGCCTCTTGCAATCTGTAGGTCGTGGATTTACTGCCAGTATTATATGATCCTATAGGGTCACACACCTAAGCGAACTGGAAGCTACGACATGGGAATGATCATTGTGGCAATGATCATGTTATGTGTATTGAAATACACATAAGAATCGATATAATGGTGTTGTGTCGATCGACACAGCTTGTGTGTCGGTCGACACAGTTCGGATTTTCCGAACAGGCTTTTCGGGTTGTGGCTTAATTGAGTCTGGCCCGTTAAGCACGTTTAGGTCGAATAAAAAACGTGTTTAGTTCGACCTAAACAAGAGAGCCGTCCAGTTTTTTTGAAAGAAACACTAGACACACCAGACACCATCGATCCCCATTGATCCGGCACTAGCATCCCGTTTCCAGCGAGCGTGCGTGTGTATCTGGTAGAGGCAAAGCGTTGCGTTGCTCCACTGATCTCGTTCACCATCTTCTTCCGCTGTCAAAGGTAAGAACGAGGTTGGTTCTGAATTTCAATATAACAAACCCTAGATCCATCGGGATCCAACAGTGGTATCAGAGCATGCTTAGGGTTTAGCTATTGAATCTGTTGCAAAATAATTCGAATCCTGATGTTGTTGAATTGATTTTTGCATGTTCAAATCGTGTTTTCATATTATATTCTCGGTTTTGTTCCTTTTAAAAAGACGAAGAATTGATGAAAACGCACTGTGTCGATCGACACAAAGCGTGTGTCGGTCGACACGCCGCGGCGCAAATATAAAATTTTAGGGTTTGTCGCAGGGTGTCGATCGACACAAAGCGTGTGTCGGTCGACACAGAGCGAAAACTCGCGAATAAAATTTAGGGTTTGTCGCACAGTATCGATCGACACAAAGCGTGTGTCGGTCGATACAAAGCGAAAATCCGCAAATAATCTTAAGGGTTTCGATCTGAGATCGAGTACCCGTAATCGTGCTGCGTCGATCGATACACTGGGTGTGTCGGTCGACACAAGCAATACGATTAGATAGATCGGTTCAATTGGATTGAACTGGTTATCTAGCTCGGTTAATTTTATTAACCAAATTGATTCTGGTTTGGTCATATCGATCGACACACACATGGACCATTAAACCGAACTGGTTCAATTGAATTGAATCGGTTGAGTAAATTCGATCCGGTTTGACCGGTTATCGAAGATCGGTTTAAAACCAGTTGCATCGATCGATACCAATGGTTGGCGTCGATCGACACAACGTTCGCAGACTTGTTGGTTTGACCACAAATTTGCATGAACCAGAATAATTTAATCCTAAAAGTATTAGATGAATCTAAACTTAATAAAACTAAATGTTTTAATTAAAAGTTATTATTTTTGATATATATAGTGAATATAAATCAAGATAAGATTAGTTCTTTTCCTCAACTAAATATCAAGTGATCTTGATGTCTTGCCCGATCTTGTCTACTGTCAAGACTCGTGTCGTTTGTTGGATATCTTCGAGTCCTTGATATCCACTGCAACATGGGTAAGGCAGGTGGTCAATGACAGACTTGCAGTGCAACTGTCAGTGATCACAAGACAGATAAAAGATTGGTTATACTTGACTGGGCTGTCAGAAGTTCTGGGCCCAGAGACATCAGAGTGGATTGGACATAGTTTGTCTCATTCACGACCAAGAGTTGTACTGAGTACAATTAGCAATGATTTGCTTACCTAGATAACTAAAGCTTGAGTAACGGCGAGTCGCCCACTCGAATTTTAGTAATCTGAGGATCTTGGCACATTGTATTCATATGAGGAAACATAGTTTGAATACAATGGGAGTTTTCTTATTAGATAAGAATTCTCATTTCTTGTGCTTTATAACTAAAATTTACCTCTTTTGAATTACAGCTATGTCTGTCTCAAATCACATCAACACTTTCTCACTAAGATCCGTCCTTGAGAAGGACAAGTTAAATGGATCTAATTTCTTGGAATGGTATCGGAACCTGAGAATAGTTCTCAGGCAAGAGAACAAGGAATATGTCCTTGAAAGAGTTCTCACCGAGAGGCCACGTTCCAATGCTCCGCAGACAGAAAAGAATGCTTGGGATAAGCATTCAGCGGATGTCAAAGATGTTACTTGTCTAATGCTGGTGACCATGAACTCTGAGCTGCAGAAGCAATATGAGAACGTATTGTCACCCATTGAGATGATTAACAGCCTGAAAGATTTGTTTCAGGAGCAAGCTCGCACAGAGAGATACTAGACGGTTAAATCTCTCATGGATTGCAAGCTGGCTAAGGACAGTCCAGTAAGTCCTCATGTCCTTAAAATGATGGGTTACATTGATAACCTGGGGAAACTGGACTGTGCCATTAGCCAGGAGCTGGCCACTGACATGATTCTGCAGTCTTTGCCGTCATGTTTTGATCAGTTCATCATGAACTACAATATGCAAAACATGACTAAGACATTGACTGAGTTGCACGGTATGCTGAAGACAGCAGAACCGAATCTCAAGAAGGCTACTCCCAATGTCCTGATGGTACAAGGGGGTAAAAGGTTTAAGAAACCTAAGAAGGGTAAGGGTAAGGCCCAGGTTGTCCAGGCTGAAAGTCAGGACAAGCCCAAGCCGAAGCCCAAATCCGGGCCTTCTCCTGAGGATAAGTGCAACTACTGCAAGCAGTTGGGGCATTGGAAGAAAGACTGCAAGAAGTTCATGGAAGATTACAAGAAGCTGAAGAAGACGTATGATGCGTCTGACTCAGGTATTTATGTTATCAAACTTAATGTTATGTCTTCTAGTCCTACTTCGTGGGTATTGGATACCGGCTGCGGTGCTCATATTTGTACTGATGTGCAGGCACTAAGAAACAGTAGGACGCTGAAGAAAGGACAAGTAGAGCTACGAGTCGGGAATGGAGCTAAGGTTGCTGCACTGGCCGTAGGCACCTACGAGTTGTCTTTACCTTCGGGCATGGTTTTAATTTTGAATAATTGCTACTATGTACCTGCGATTAGCAGAAACATAATTTCAGTTTCCGTTTTGGATTTGGAAGGTTTTGATTTTGCTGTTAAGAATAAAGTTTGTTCTTTTAATCGTGATGGTAATTATTATGGTAGCGCCCCATTAGATAATGGGTTATATATATTAAACCAAGAAATGCATGTCTTTAACATAAATACAAAGAGGTTTAAGTCCAATGACGAAAACCCGACTTTCTTATGGCATTGTCGTTTGGGCCATATCAATGAGAAACGCATCCAGAGGCTCCATCGAAATGGGCTTCTGGGCTCATTTGATTTTGAATCATGTGAGAAATGCGAGTCTTGTTTGGTGGGCAAAATGGCGAGAGCCCCTTTCAACAAACCAAATGAAAGGGCCAGTGATTTATTGGGCCTTGTTCATACTGATGTATGTGGGCCAATGAGTACTGATGCCAGAGGAAATTTCAAATACTTCATTACCTTTACTGATAATTTCAGTAGGTATGGCTATGTCTATTTGATGAGACACAAGTCAGAATCCTTTGATAGATTCAAGGAATTCAAGAATGAAGTACAGAATCAACTTGGCAAAAGTATCAAAGTTCTGCGATCGGATCGCGGAGGAGAATACTTAAGCCAAGAATTCAGCGACTATCTGAGCGAGTGTGAAATTGTTTCACAACTCACTCCTCCTGGAACACCCCAATGGAATGGAGTGTCAGAGAGGAGGAATCGAACCTTGTTGGACATGGTTCGGTCTATGATGAGTCATTCTAATCTTCCATTATCCTTTTGGGGATACGCTCTAGAAACGTCTGCGTTTACACTAAATAGGGTGCCATCTAAATCAGTGGAAAAGACACCACATGAACTGTGGAATGGGAATGTTCCTAGTCTGTCTTTCCTGAGGATTTAGGGTTGTGAGGCTTATGTCAAACGTTTAATCTCTGACAAGCTTGCACCCAAATCAGATAAATGCTACTTCGTTGGTTATCCTAAGGAAACCAAGGCATACTACTTTTACAACCAATCTGAGAACAAAGTATTTGTTGCTCGGGACTGTTCTTTTCTTGAGAGGGAGTTTCTCTCTAAGAAAAACAGTGGGAGTAAAGTACATCTTGAAGAAATTCCAGATGCACAGGATACTGCTCAACCTGCTGAGGAAGAGCAGCAGTTGGATCCACAAAGTTCTGTGGAACCAGCGCCTGTGGAGCCTGAAGTTCGCAGATCCGGAAGGATCCGTCACGAACCCGAGAGATACTATGGATTTCTCGTAACCAATTCAAATGATCTGATGATCATTGAAGGTGACGAACCAGCGACCTTTGCGAAAGCAATGATGGGCCCAGACTCCGAAAAGTGGCTTGGAGCCTCTAAATCCGAAATGACATCCATGTCAGAAAACCAGGTATGGTCCTTGGTCGATTTACCTAATGGTGTAAAAGCCATTGAGTGTAAATGGATCTTCAAGAATAAGATTGACGTGGATGGCAATGTACAGATTTACAAAGCAAGGTTGGTGGCTAAAGGTTTCAAACAAATTCATGGTATTGACTATGATGAAACCTATTCCCCAGTAGCTATGCTTAAATCTATTCGGATTCTTCTAGCGATTGCTGCTCATTATGATTATGAGATTTGGCAGATGGATGTCAAAACCGCATTCCTGAATAGTATTCTGGAAGAGGATGTGTACATGACACAACCTGAAGGTTTTGTCGATCCTAAAAACGCTAAGAAGGTATGAAAGCTTCCTAAATCCATTTATGGATTGAAGCAAGCATCACGGAGTTGGAATCTTCGTTTTGATGAAGCAGTAAAACAATTCGGTTTCATCAAGAACGAAGAAGAATCATGTGTATACAAGAAGACAAGTGGGAGCAAAATTGCATTTCTTGTACTGTATGTCGATGACATACTCCTCCTCGGCAATGACATTCCGTTGTTTCAGTCTGTTAAGACTTGGCTCGGAAGTTGTGTTTTCCATGAAAGACATGGGAGAAGCAGCGTACATTCTTGGAATCAGAATCTACAGAGATAGAACTAACAAGCTGATTGGATTGTGCCAGGACACTTATATTGATAAGGTGTTGCACAGATTCAGGATGCAGGATTCCAAGAAGGGCTTCATACCAATGTCTCATGGCATGAGTCTCAGCAAGAAGCAGTGTCCGGCGACATCTGCTGAGCGAGAACGCATGAATAGAATTCCTTATGCTTCTGCAATAGGATCTATTATGTATGACATGCTCTGCACTCGTCCAGATGTAGCTTACGCGTTAAGCATGACGAGTAGATACCAATCTGATCCAGGTGAAGTTCACTGGACAGCTGTCAAGAATATTCTCAAGTATTTGAGACATACTAAGGATAAATTCCTTGTGTATGGAGGAAGTAATGAGCTTGTGGTGAATGGATTCACCGATGCGAGTTTTCAGACAGACAGAGACGATTTCCGATCACAGTCTGGATATGTCTTCTGTCTAAATGGCGGTGCGGTGAGCTGGAAGAGCTCTAAGCAGAATACCGTAGCTGACTCCACAACGGAAGCTGAATATGTTGCTGCTTCAGAAGCGGCAAAGGAAGCTGTTTGGATCAAGAAGTTCATGACTGAACTTGGTGTGGTTCCTAGTATCTTGGAGCCAGTGGCTTTGTTCTGCGATAACAATGGAGCCATTGCTCAGGCGAAAGAACCCAGGTCACACCAGAAGTCCAAACACGTTGAGAGGAAATATCATCTGATTCGTGATATTGTCAATAGAGGTGATGTGAAGATCAGCCGAGTTCTGACAAACGAGAATGTCGCTGATCCTCTAACCAAGTCACTCCCAAGGCCTAAGCATGAGAGTCATACGACTGCTGTAGGCATTAGAGATCTTAAGATGTAATCTTGATTCTAGTGGGAGTTTTGGTTTTTGTTTTAGTTATAATAAGACGCTATTGTAAACATTCTTTTAGAAGTGTTTAATGAAATTTGATTTCAGCATTATTTATTGTGATCTAAATAATGGTCCCAAAATAAGTTTATGACATATTATAGGTCATCAAGTTGAGAACTTGATCATGAAACCCTATAAGTTAATAAATTATTTTGTCCCTAGTCAAGGTTGTAGAATCGGGACACTGACAACCGTTAGAGACTAGATTGTGAGGTGACTGTTGGCTAAGTTTCATGAAGCCAATGATATGATTATCGCAGTCAGTCACATAGATATATGTCAGTGGACATATGATCGGACATGACCCGCTAATGAGAAGTCTACAAGATAGTAATATCTGTGTCATAAGAGGTTCTCATTACGACTATAGAGTATAGTCCTAAGACCTGAGTTCATCATGCTTTCTTGCATATGAATTGGTACATTTTGACCTTGTCAAACGTCGATCCGTAACTGGCGGCTATAACGACACTGTTCAAGTTTATCATGAAGTGTGCGTTGAAACAGGGATGGAACAAGATGGAATTTGTCCCTCCTGTATAACGGGAGATAAATATCTCAGGGCCTATCGAAGATTGAATACTGAGAAAATGTGTGGCCGCACTCAAACGAACTGTAGTTCAGTTGTTTGTAATGTTCAGTATGAGATCAGGAGTTCGATAAACACGATATTGGCTTAATAAGGATGACACAAATCTTGCCTTATGCCAAATCGAGATATAGAGACAAAAGGATTATAGGAATTGATGATTCCAGTACAAGTGGGAGATTGTTGGGATAGTGTCCTGAAATCACACCTGTACTCACTCCTGTGATAGTTGTGTGTCGAGATCTGACATTCGTATAATACTGAGCGTTTGCAATGCTTTGCTAGAAGCCTCTTGAAATCTGTAGGTCGTGGACTTACTGCCAGTATTATATGATCCTATAGGGTCACACACCTAAGCGAACTGGAAGCTACGACATGGGAATGATCATTGTGGCAATGATCATGTTATGTGTATTGAAATACACATAAGAATCGATATAATGGTGTTGTGTCGATCGACACAGCTTGTGTGTCGGTCGACACAGTTCGGATTTTCCGAACAGGCTTTTCGGGTTGTGGCTTAATTGAGTCTGGCCCGTTAAGCACGTTTAGGTCGAATAAAAAACGTGTTTAGTTCGACCTAAACAAGAGAGCCGTCCAGTTTTCTTGAAAGAAACACTAGACACACCAGACACCATCGATCCCCATTGATCCGGCACTAGCATCCCGTTTCCAGCGAGCGTGCGTGTGTATCTGGTAGAGGCAAAGCGTTGCGTTGCTCCACTGATCTCGTTCACCATCTTCTTCCGCTGTCAAAGGTAAGAACGAGGTTGGTTCTGAATTTCAATATAACAAACCCTAGATCCATCGGGATCCAACAGATCTCTCACACCAGAACCCTCAAACTGGTCCCTCAGCCCGATGAACAACATCTCCATCTCAAGCTTGCGCATCTTGTTGGCTTCATACTTTCACAACAAACTCCAACACAAGATACGCAAGACATATCTCAGAACAGGATGCCTAACCTGCTTCACTGGTGTAGTCCTCGAGTTGTATCGACCACAGCCAATACACTCCCAGAATAACCGAGCCTCCTCTGGATCCCACTCAAGACTCATGCCAATGCGTCTCGGCTCAGTGCTGAAACCATAGATCCTGCAGATATCGAGTAAAGGAATCCGATACCTGACTCCTAAGCTCATGAAGGTAAAAATACCTCCTGTAGCACTCCTGCTGTCTGGATCCGGGTAAACCACTCTGCAAGTGGCTAGCAGCTGTCTGACTAACTCTGGGTACAAATCATAAGGCCGCATAGGCATTGTCCCAAGACCAATGCCCTTGCACACTGTAAGAACCTGCTCATCTATCCCCAAACTCTTACAGGTAGAGTAGTCTGCAAACTTGGTTGGCTTAATCGTCATCCCACACCAACCGTTGTACAACAACGTGTCAAAATCATCCCACTGGTTAAGCAGTGGCCTCTCTGTAAACTTAGCAGTCTTGAGGAACTCAGCAATGTTCTGTGGCCACTCTCTGGCTGTTGGGATCTGTGTCTTTTCTGCTCGGGGCCAAGGCAGTGCTACTGCCGGACCAACTCTCACATAAGGCTCAGGTTGTTGTGATTCTCGATGGAACCACTCTGGTGGTGGAGCGTGATGTCTGGTAGTAGTTGAAGCGGTGGCTCTGCGTTTACGGGACGGTCGTGGAGGCATCTGCAAAAGAAAAATAAAACATGTAAGTTCACGGCAGAAACTCCCTGTGAAATCGCAGAGCAACGACCGTTGCACCAGGTGCGACGATCGTTGCTAGGCGAAAAAACAGCCGACGATCAAATCCTAAAATCGTTTCCAAATTTGTTCAAGAACCACAAAATCAACTAGAACCTATCACTAAAAATCCTAAATTACGTTCATATCAGTGCAGAATCATCAATCTCAAGCTAAAAATCCCTAATTTCATAAACCCTAAAATCAATCCGAGAATCATAAAAATGAGAGCTCATACCTTGGAATCTTTGCAAATGGGTTATAGAAATAGCTAGAGGATGCTAAAACAAGTAGATTTAAGCTTTGAAACACGAGAAATGATGAAGAATTTAGAGAATTAGGAGTAGAGATTCTCGGTTGTACGGACGACGGAAATGGAGAAGAAAAGAGAAGAGAAGGGTTTAAGGCACTTACCTCGGTCGTGGATGCAACGACCGTTGCAGCCAAGCAACGATCGTTGCTGGTTGAACCAAAATCGATTCCGGTTTAGCGCGCGTACCTTAATTTTGTAAATTGAACCAATTGCAACGACCGTTGTACAGGACCGCAACGATCGTCACAATGCGATCACCCCTCTTCGTCAAAATCACCCTGCAACGACCGTCACAATGAAGCAACGATCGTCACACATCTCCAGACTCGAGTTCTGTATCTGTTATTTAAGCAAAAACAAATGAAAACGTAAATTCTTAAGAAAAACACCAATAATAAGAAAGAAAAACACTTAAACCTAACAGTGGGTTGCCTCCCACTCAGCGCTTGTTTAAGGTCATTAGCTTGACCGGACGAACAAGATCAGTATGCTGGAGATCCTGACAGAGACTTTGATTGCCTCTGTGCAAGCTTCCTCATCCATGGCGGAGAATAAGCTGTATCAAAATGAACTTGTCCAAGAAAAGAAGGAGTAAACTGCTCTCCAAGATCCAAAGTCACAGTATCACTTGGCTGCTTATCATCTCCATCCATGATGGTGAATGTCTGTCCATCAATCAGCGGTTTGCGAAGCTTATCCATCTCATAACGCATCGGCTTATCTCCCAGGTGGAGATCTATCAGACTGTGTCTAACGTCTATTACTGCTCCCGCTGTAGCCAAAAATGGTCTTCCAAGTATCAACGCATCATCAGGATCACTGTCATACTTCAGCACTAAGAAGTCTGTTGGAACTAAATAGTTTCCAACTCTCACCGGGATGTCCTCAAGGAGTCCTTCTGGAACTCGTATAGACTGATCAGCTAGGACAAGAGAGGTCCTAGTAGGTGAAAAATCCAGCATACCCAGCTTCTCTTCCACAGAATATGGCATAAGACTTCCAGCAGCTCCCAGATCACATAGAGAACGCCTAAAACTATCCTCAAAGATAGAACAATTAAGCACAAAGATACCAGGGTCATGCAGCTTCTTTGGGATCTTGGTTAACAACACATCACTTATCTGTTGAGGGACCACAATCACCCAATCTTTCAGCTCTTCATCCAAAGGCAACATCTTATTCAAGTACCTCTGCACACATGGGTGATAAGGTGGATCATCAGATGATGGAATTTCTTCCAACTCTTCACCAATCTCTTCCAACTTCTTAAGCTCTTCAATCTCTTGCTTAATCACTTCAGACACTGAGGGATATAATCTAATGGATTGTGCATAAATCTCCTGTTGAGTAATCTCAGACACTCCAGGGAATAGACGATCAAACTCTAAATCTGCATCAATGCCTTCAGAATCCTGCGAGTCTGTCAGTTCACGACCTGCAACGACCGATGCTAAGGGTGCATCGATTGATGCAACACTGTTTTCACAGTTTCTACCCGAGAGATTTTCCTCAAAATCCGAAAATTCAACCTCTTCTACCAACTTAGCTGTGCTTAGCTCAAATCCTTCACCTAGGTGTGATCCATCATCAATGTACACAGACCAGGCCTTAATATGGGTGTCTGCCACTCCTTTTCCCTTCATAGAACTGGAAATTTGACCCACCAGAGTATCCAACTGCTTCATATGAGTGTTCAGAGACTCAAACTTTCCATTGAGATCCTCATAGACAGCATCCAACTTCTTATTGCAGTCCACAGAAATCTTGGTCTGACTCTCCAGCAGGTGTTCCATCATTGCCTCCATCTTGCTCTCATGAGCAGTAGCTACAGGAGGAGTCTGATAAGATGAAGATCCATAGGTTCTCTGAGTACCTTGTCCAAAAGGTTTTTGAAAACCACTAGTCTGTCCAAAGCTAGAGGAGTTCTGATTGCCTGTGAAGGCGCTCTTCTGTCCTCCATTGAAGAACCTGTTTCCCTGCTGATTACCAAATCTATTACCTTGGAAACTAGATCCTCCAATGTAATTCACATCTTCTTCCTGAGTGTCCTCCTCAGTCTGAATTACCTCAACATCTTGGGCAAAGTGGACAGCTTTCTTACCATCTAGAAGATTACAAACTGTGTCCAGCTTAGATCTAATATCAGCAATCTCCAAATTCTCTACCTTTCCACCAGATCTCTTCCTCCTCTCATCAGTAGTCTTGCAACTGTTGCTGCTCACTAAGTTATCAATCAACTGCTTAGCTTAAGCAGGAGTCCTAGTGTTAAAGTTGGCATTGCTAGAGTTGTCCAACGCAGTCTGATATGGAAGATCTATGCCTCTAAAGAAGATGCCTAAAAGTGTTACCTCAGTGAATCCATGGTGTGGGCAGTCACGTTGGTATTTCTTGAATCTCATCCAGGCAGTCTTAAGAGGCTCAGTAGGTCCTTGGGAAAAGGTGAGTATGTCCTGTCTGGACTGATCAGAACGTGCATCATCGTAGAAGTGACGCAGGAACTCACTCTTCAGGGCTGCCCAAGTATCAAACTGCCCAGGTGGCAGTTGCTTCAGCCATGCAGCAGCGTCTCCAGTGAGACTGTATGGAAAGAGCTTGAGAAACAGATAATCCTGGCACACTCCATCATACTTCATGCCAGTGATTATGTCCTCAAACTGATCAATGTGATCCATAGGCTGCTCCGACGGATGACCATGGAAAGCATTCTGCTTCATCAGCGAGTAGTAGATGGTTTTGATCTCAAAATCATTCCTCTCAAAACCAGGCATTACAAGAGCTGGCCGGTTTGCATGAAACTCATCCGGTCTGTTGTAGTCAGCTAAAGTCCTCTCATGGACTATCATCTGTCTATTCCGGTTCTGTCCTTGGCCTTGGTTCTGCGGCTGTGGTTCAGGTTCCTCAACCTCAGGGATCACACGTCCCTCAGCATCAATCCTATGCCCAGCATCATTGTATGGATTGTTATCTCGGTCCCTCAGGGTACCTTGAGCATCAGGCATTATGATTACCTTCTGTGCCACCATCCTTGCTCTTCATTCTCTTCTGTTAGTCCTCTCTAGTCGTCCAAGTTCGTCAAGTCCGAGATTAACGAGGTTCAAGTTCTGATTACTTCTAGTTTCACGCGTCTGCATAAACTGTCTGTAATCGTCAAGCAACGATCGATGCTATCAGTGCAACGATCGATTCAATCTCAGAATCGCCTAGTGACGATCGACACAAAGGTGCAACGATCGACGCTATGCGAAATCGGTACCTGCGACAGAGAGTAAACAGAGAAAAATTAGTAACCAAAACAAAAAAAAAATAAAAATCCTAGTAAAAACCCTAAGTTCGATACTATCGAAGACTCTAAGAGTCCCCGGAAACGGCGCCAAAAACTTGATAGGGGTGAGGTTTTAATCCTATTCTACTGCAAGTGCACAGTTAAGTGATTGTAGTATATAGGGTATCGAATCCACATAGACTCTGGTTTCGATAGATTAAGAACTATAGAGATTTAAACTAAGAAGAAAGCAATGTGAAGTAAACTAAATAGCAGTGCGAGAAAGTAAACAAGTAGCAGGATTATCGGTTGTGAAAGCAGTTAATTAAGGGCGCTAAGTCTAGGGCGTTCTCGGGAAATCAGACAAGCAGACAAATTATTCAGTCAGGATCTAATTAAGCACAGTTCTAGAACTCAAATCACGGATATAGAATTAACCAATTGTCGTTGCGAGAATTCTCTAAGTCTAAGTGCAGTAATCCAAATTCCTTTGCAATTACTAACAGATTAAACCAGCATTAATTTCAAGTTCGATATGTTCACAATTAAACTAAACCAAATTCCTTTGCGAGAAGTTTAATTGCTCAACCTAAATAGTTTAGATTCTAAACCACACTTTTGTGTCGTATTTAGCAACCTAAGATCTAGATTCTAATTGATCAGGTTAGAACTAGCATTAAACACAATTTAGATCGAAGAACATTCTATTCATGTGAATCCTTAATTGAATTAAACAAGTCTAGCAAGTCATGAAATCCCTAGTGAGAATCCCTAAACCTAACAATGAATCTACTCAGACATGATTAATGAAACATAAATCATAGAATTAATAGATTGCATATAAGAAATTAAATAGATAAAGGGATTCGAAATCTTCTCCAAAATAGATGAAGTACAGGATCAGATCAGCCCCAAAATCTCTAAAAATCCCTTAGCTCTAAGTATGAAAGCGTATGAAAAGCGTATGAAAAGCGTATCTAAATAAAACACCAAAATCCTAATTATATAGGCTAAATCTCGGCTGGAGCTTCTTTGTAAATACTGGAAACTTCTGGGCCAAAGTGTAATATCTTCATTCTTCATTAAACCGCCGAGTCTGGCCCATCTCGCTTGTGTGTCGACAGATGCACAATGTGTGTCGGTCGATGCAATCCTGTTTTCTGGACAGTGAGCTCAAGCTCTCGGCCAAACACTCCAAAAATCTCCAAAAAGCTCCAATATCTCCAATTCTGCTCCAAACCTGATTATACCTGTAATAGACTCTAAAGAACACAAGAAGACTCTAAAACATACTTATATCATGGTCTAAAACTAGTAAAAACCATGATATATCAACAGTCTCGCTGGAGACGCTGCTGCATGGCTAAAGCAACTGCCAGCTGGGCAGTTTACTACTTGGGATGCTCATAAGAGCGAGTTTCTGAGGCATTTCTACGATGATGCGCGTTCCGATCAGTCCAGACAGGACATTTTGACATTCTCCCAAGGTCCTGTCGAGCCTTTAAAAGCTGCTTGGATGCGATTCAAGAAGTACCAGTGTGACTGCCCACACCATGGATTCACTGAGGTCACATTGCTAGGTATCTTTTTCAGAGGCATAGATCTTCCATATCAGACTGCGCTGGATAACTCCAGCAATGCAAATTTTAACACCAGGACTCCTGCACAAGCTAAGCAGTTGACCAACTGAAATACTCAAAATTATTCAACTACAAGAATTTTTTAGTTACATTTATCAAAAATTAACCAACGTTAACCAAATTTTTAATTTTATATACTGGATATCTGGAACGGACGTACTATATTTTATATTTTGGTATATCTGCTAAATGACGGTTTAGAATGTTTTTTAGAACACTATATATATATATATATATATATATATATTATTTTAGATGTAAATTTTTTGATATTTTCGAAATAATATTTCTTATCGGTTCATTTCAAAGCGAATCTTACTGTTGGATTAACAATAAGATAGTATATTCACATCAAATCAAGTGGTAAAAGATGTCAAACCGACCGATTCAGAAGTATATTCATATCAAATCAATTGGTTAGATGTTAACCGGACCAATGATCCTTTTAGAAACGGTAAGCTGTTGCAAATAATGGGTTACACAGGTTAATTAGTGACATATTTACGGATTTGCTGATTTGATTTGTGAGAACAAAAGTATAATTCACTTTACTTTGTGGAACCCTTTGGTCCCAACTAAAAATATCATTGGAATCCGACTATTCTTTAGCTTTGGAAACTTTTTGCCCCAATTAGAATGTCTTACTAGACCCTGTTAGTAATAACGCCCCAACTTTATATTAAACTTTATAGATCTAAACTTATCAATAAGGAAATCAGTTTTACTCCACATATAAACGTGAAATGCCTAACAAAGTGTCTTAGATAATATAATTGCACCTGTTCTAAGGAACAATGAGACTATATATGATTGATTTCGAATCCAATGTCGACTGTCGACGGCTACTTTTGTACGGTTGGAATTCAGCCACGTTTTCTTCTCTAAGAGATTGAACATACATTAGCATCACATTAGATGCTTACTTCTCACGCCATCTCGTCTTGTAGTTGTACATTTAATTGTTTTAAAGCTAAATTTTAGTCGGTAAATAGTATTAGCATATTAAGTGACATGTTAGAGCATACAAGATTATCTGGTCCACGTATGTTTCTCTCTCACTTTTAGACCGTATTAAAACGTCACGTGATCGGGATCTCCAATATAACACCACACCGGTGTTGGGAACCTTTATTTATTATTGAATATTATTATTATTTTGGCCGACAACCTATATTTAAGTCCACAACTAATATATACCGTAGTATGTTGAGTATTAGAGCATGTTTATTAGTGAACCCCCTTTTGGGGTTCTTAACATAATTTTTTAATGTTTTTTTTTTAGTTGCAGGAAAAGTAAAAAAAAAAAAAATTGACCAACCGGGTTGCGCCATGTGGCGAACCCGGGTCTTAAAAGCTCTTAGCTAAGAACCCCTCTCTCTCTCTCTCTCCTACTTTCTAATTTTAAATTAATAAAATCCTAAGAACCCCCCTCTAAAAACCCCTCTAAACCCTTACTACACATGCCCTTAGAGGTGAAACTATTATTTAGAATTCAAAAGTCGATAAGAGATTGTTTTAATGCATTCTGAAAATTTAGATATCCAGATATATTAGATTTAAATTCAGATAGTAAAATTTAAGATCCATTCAATTGGATTTGGATTCAGACTAGTTTTGGGACTTCGGATATCGTACCAAACGATTCGATTAGTTTGGTTAATCAGTTATTTTTATTTTAAAAATATCTACCAAAATGAACGAAATTTATTATGGTTTGGTTCAGCTCTCGATTATTTTTATTTTTGAGATATAATCCGAAAATTAACCTAAGAAAAAGAAGAACGAGAGGTGCAAAGAAGAAGAAAAAGAAGAAAAAAAAGATTTGAATCCCGATTGAAAAAGAGAAAAACAAATCATATCGAGAAAAAGAACGAAGATTCGAATTAGATCTAAATGGATTGAAAGAGATGCATGTTCAGTTCGAAAAGATGATGGTTCATATCGTAAGAGATGAAGATTGAAACAAAGCGAAAGAAGAAAATATAAGAAGAATTAGATGCGAAGGAGACTGTTAGGGATTAGGAAAGAAGAAGATATCGGGAGAGAAAATGTGTTTAGAGCTTGATTTTTTTTAATTTGGTTATCTCGAACATAACCGATCTGAACCGAAATTTGAATATATTTTGTAAATCTACTGATCGATTCAGTCATTGTAAACTAAACCGAACCAAATTCCCAAAACTCGGATCGATTCGGTTCGAATATTTCAGTTAAGTTTAAATCCCATGCCTAATTAAGACTATTAACTATATTAAAATAGTGATTTTGTATAATATATATATATTAGTGTTAGTTATGTTTTTATAATTTTTGAAAAAGTTATGTTTTCATAATTATATTTAGTTTTTAATAATTTTTTAGTATATTTAGATTCAAATATCTATTGATATCGTAAATTTAGAAGACTATTCAAATTTTAGATATTCAGAAATATGGATCCGGATCTTGATACTAATAGCACGAATATGATGGATCTGAATACTCTAAAGTTTATAAGAATTTCAATATCTAACTTCCGTAGATAACTTGTAGAAAATATCTGCTCCTCAAACTATGACGTGGATATTGAATAATGAAAAAATATGTTGAAAACAAACATTTTTCAGTCACAATTATCTACTCAAAAACTTAAAACGTTAGACAAATATATATAATATATTTACTGGTTAGTGTGGCACTGTGGTGTGTGTCAACATCCGAATGTGTTAATAGAAAAAACTATTAAAAACTGTATATGCAGCCGAAGAAAAAAGGAAGTTATGTTTTTCAAGTGGACTGTAACTACCCAACCCAAAATGGATTGGTAAGTAAAAAAATTTCTAAATTGATATTGTCAAACAAAAAGACAAAAAATATGTATTATAGAATTATAGGAAAGGGCCAAAAGGGACAAGTTGAAATGTTTTTGGATCGGAAGGGGGCAAGTGGCAAGTGGACCTTCTCTACGTCTATCTTCATTTCCTTATATTAGTCATTATCACCATTGCCACGTTCTTGCTTTGTAGAAAGGTTAGTTCAACAAACAAAAATTTGGATTAAAGTTCAACAATCATTTTAGTTATAAAAATATTAGGTTTTGGGTTTGGAAGTTTTAGATAAACCCACAAATGGTGGGGCGAAGTTGATAATTTAGAGTCATAATATCGTAAATTTGAACACAAAAAAAAAACAATTATTTTATTGAAGTTATTAAAAAAAAACTTTAATCGAACAATTGAATTGTTGTAAAAGAAATCGAACAATTGAATTGTGTGTAGATTATGTAGTATTTCAAATTTTCAATCCGAAGAAGCTTGCTCATCCATCCTATTATTCGGAATATATTCAAATTATTGATGTAAAATAAATTAAAATTAATCTTGTATAAGTTATTTAAGTTTGTCATCGTATATAGTTAAGGTCTTGATTGGTAAATTGCAGAATGGCGGAATCGAGTTTAAAAACATCATTCTGTAAAAAATTTGGTAATCACAAAAATTTGTGGAATAGAAAAAAAATACGAAAAGTAGGTCTGCGTTTTCGTGGAAAAAATACAAAAGAAAATTCATTCCGCAGAAAAGTGAAGTTTAACTAGATTTTCTGCGAAATTAACATTAATTTGATTAGTAACACTTGAGTAATCGTGAAATGGTAGAATTGCGTTTAAACGCAATACGCGTTTTTGTTTTCTACAACTCACACAAATGCACTTTACCAGACTTGAACTCTAATGATAATACCGTAACACTACTTGTACAACCCATTGGCTTCAGGTTTTGATCCATCTCATTCATTCTGATTTTTTTAATTGTACAAAATTTTGAGTTATTAAAATAATGTATTTTAAATTTGAGAATTTTTTTTTGAATGTCATAATGCAAACTTCGGCAACTATAAGTCTCGGGATGTTTGTTTATTATATTTTCATTACATGATTCATCTCATTGTTTTGATCTATTTAAATAATGTCCGTTGCCGCAGTTAGATGGTAGCCACATATATGAATACTGCACTAATGTTTCTTTTCTCTGTAAAGAGAACTTCATTGATTTATGTAGTTCTTTAGTTAAATCTGTTGTGACAAATACTTTGCTACTATGAAATCCACACACTGTGCAGTTTCTGGATTATAAAGCCTAACCCGTTCCATGAAAATATGTTCATGGGTACATTTCTCATATGAACCCATAAAGGTACTGAAGTAATTTCCTGTTGCACCTTTTCTTCAAGCGAAGACCATCTCGTCATAACCATAAGAACTCCCGCTAAGTTCCACATACCTCTATGCATAATCCTGTTTCTAGTTGCAAAGTTGCCGATCTTGAATTTCATTGTCGTGGCATTGACGACGAACACGTCAATCATCTGCGTTCGATCTCCAAACGCACATATCTTGTTAACTATAACATGGATCTTAGTTACATGTGGAGCTTTGTCTAGAAACTTGCCAATCAGGAAATCCTCCCATAGAGAAGAGGAATCCTACAGAATTTCATCTGAAACAACTACTGATCCAATCCCGTCCTTCATTGTTACATTCATCTCGTATTTGGTTAAACTGTTTTTCTTTTGGACCAGATCTGCCCATGTTATTCTTGTTTTGAATGGTGAAGTTGGTGTTGATGGCAAAGAAACATCTCTTGGGTCCCCCCTTATCTCCCTCGACGACCATGACGGTGCCGGAAGATTGTCGTGGAGAAGCAGAAGCCCTCAAAACCCTACTCGCGTTTGGAATCGCCCCAGTGAAAATCGCGTTTGAAACATTCATGGTCTGAATAAATATGAAAGTACAATGTGATTCGAAGATGGATTAAAGAAGCTTCTCTACAATTCGGTTGTCTCTTGGAAAACTCGAGTTAAGGAGAGTAAATCAATGAACATAGCAAGCTCAATCTTTAGAGATTGGTCCTTTCTTGCAAATTACGAGTACAACCGTCTGGAAGAATATGGATAGTCTGGAGCTCTAAAGTGAGGTTAACCCCATGCTTTAAAAGCAGTCAGATGATTACTTGTTATGTTAAGGTGGAAGGGAAGCATGAGGAGTTCTTTTTTTCTTTCATCTATGCCTCTAATTTTGTAGAAGAACAGAAAGAACTATATGCTGATATTAAGGACCACCAAGACTCTCTGCTCTTTAGAAATAAGCAGTGGTTAGTCGTGGGAGATTTTAACGAAATTCTGAATTCGGATGAACACTACGGCTATGAGACAGTCCATGTCTTGGCTCCTGGTATGACGAATTTTCAGAACTTAGCTCGCTACTGCTCTCTAAGACATGAAAAATCTCATGGACCACGGCTTACTTGGTGTAACAAAAGAGAAGAAGGGATAATATGCAAAAAAACTGGATCGTACTTTGATGAATGAAGAGTGGTTGTGATATAATCCCCAAGTTTATTGCGTCTTTGAGTCGGGAGGGTGCTCTGACCATCTTAGGCGCAAGATTAACATCCTACCAACACCGCACAAAGTGAAGCGTCCCTTTAAGTTTATAAATGTTCTTGTTGAAAACCCCGGGTTCATGTCAGTGGTCAAAGAATATTGGGAAAGCACAAAGGACATCTTTACCTCAACGTCAGCTTTGTTTAGTCTATCGAAAAAGCTTAAGGCATTGAAACCTTTGCTTCGGAAACTTGGTAAGGAGAAAATTGGAGACATAGTAAAGAAGACAGGAAGCTCACGCAAATCTTTGTAATTGTCAGATTCGAACATTGGAAAATCCAACACAGCAGACGATGGAACATGAAAGGCAAGCCTATAACAGATGGTCCCTGCTGTCAAGTATTGAAGAGAAAGTTCTTAGTCAAAAGGCAAAAATTCACTGGTTGCAGGTGGGGGATGGAAATAACAAACACTTTTATCAAGTCGTGAGAATAAGAAAGGCTAGGAATGCAATCAATGAAATTCAAAAGAAAGATGGTGCTATTGCGGACAGCCAAGAAGAAATAAAAACTGAAGCAGTGCCCTATTTTGAGAACTTCCTAACTCATAAGGATGCAGATATTCGACCAGTCCTGGTGGAGGTATGTGATGCTTTAGATCAGAATTTTTTGCAGGAAGAGGTTACCTCAAAAGAGATCAGAAATTTCCTATTTATGATGCCAATTAATAAGTCTTCCGGACCAGATGGTTTCACCAGTGAGTTCTATAAAGCGGCCTGGCCCATCATCGAGAATGATTTCACAGTGGCTGTTAAAGCATTCTTTATGAATGGCATCCTACCCACTAGTATAAACTCCACAATTTTATCACTTATTCCGAAGAAAGAGGAAGCCAAGTTGATGAAAGATAACATACCCATATCTTGTTGTAACGTGATCTAGAAAGCGATATCGAAAATACTAGCGAACCGGCTGAAAAGGATGCTCCCCAAGTTCATCTCACCAAATCAATCTGATTTCGTCAAAAACAGGCTCCTTGTGGAAAATGTTCTTCTAGCGTCTGAGTTGGTCAAGAGCTATAACAAGGATAATATCTCTTCTTGTTGTGCGGTAAAGATCTATATTTCTAAGGCCTTTGACTCAGTAAACTTGAATTTTCTTCTCAATATCCTCACAGCTCTTCATTCCTGGACAAGTTTGTTCACTGGATTCAGAGGTGTATCACACTAGGATCTTTATGGCTGCAAATATGGCTGCAATTTAAGAGTACACGAGGGCTGCGGCAAGGATGCTCTCTTTCTCCATACTTATTCGTCATATGTATGCATGTTCTATCAAAGGTCTTGGATAAATCAACATAAGAGAAACGAATAGGCTATCACCCATACTGTCAAAGCTTGAACCTAACACATTATGCTTTGCCGATGACATCCTGGTGTTTTCGGATGGGAATAAGAGATACATTGAGGGAATTCTTTGGATTTTTAAACACTTTTATCAGATATCAGGACTGTGAATAAGGCTGGATAAATCCACTTTCTTCATGGAAGGGGTTAACGAAGAAGAACATGAAGATATTCTCGATCAATTACCTTTTGATTCTGGTGTGCTTCCTGTCCGATACTTAGGTCTACCTTTGATGACGAAAAGAATGTCGGTTAAAGACTACAACCCTCTCATTGACAAGGTAAATGCTCTTATAAGCTCCTGGACAGCCATATACCTCTCCTTCGCTGGTCGGCTGCAGCTTATCGGTTCGGTAATTCATAACTTAACTAACTTTTGGTTATCTGTTTTCAGATTACCGAAGAAGTGCATACAAGAGATTGACAGCCTCTGCTCCACTTTCCTATGGTCTGGCCCGGACTTAAACCCTCAGAAAGAAAAATTTCTTGGAAAGATGTTTGCAAACTAAAAGCAGAGGGCGGATTGGGTTTGAAATCTATCTCTGAAGCTAATACTGTTAGTTGTTTGAAACTTACTTGGCGGATTATTTCAGATCACTCCTCTCTTTGGGTTCGATGGATTCATAAATATCTAATAAGGAAAGGATCAATATGGTATGTGAAGCAAAACAGTCTCGGAAGATGGATGTGGAAAAAAAATATTAAGGTTAAGAGACCTAGCTGCAGCATTAACGACAGTCGAAGTTCAGAATGGTGCCACTGTTTCGTTCTAGTACGATTCGTGGTCTCCGCTGGGTACACTTATTGAGCTCACAGGGATGCGAGGATACATTGATATGAGTATCAAAATAACAGACACGCTAGAGCATGTCATGAAGATTCGCATGCGATGGAGAGCTCATAGATGCTCGTTGTTGAACATGATAGAAGACGAGCTGCACAACCTCCGAATCAGAGAAAGAACTCAAGCGGATGATATCTGGCTATGGAAAGGGAAAATGAAGTGCCTAAACAGAATTTCAACACCAAAGAGACCTGGTATCTGATCAGAAAATCAAAGCCTTTAGTTCATTGGTATAGATGGATATGGTTCTCTTCAACTACTCCAAAATTCTCGATATTCTGCTGGTTGGCAACTCTTGACTGCCTTGCCACTGGAGATAGAGTGAAGCAATGGAACACATGTGCAGATGCATCCTGCAAGTTCTGCGATCACCCTGGAGAGTCGCGACCATCTGTATTTCCAATGACCTTACACTGTTGTTGTATGGAGGAACTTGGCGAGAACTCTATTTGGAAATCAGTACATGACTGACTGGAAAACGATTTTATCAAGCTTGGAGACTAGGAATGTTGACAAAACAATAATCTTTCTCCGAAAGTATCTCATGAAAACCACGGTTTACATTCTTTGGCGAGAAAGAAACTCTTGGAACCATGGCGAGAAACCAATCACGAAGGAAAGGATCATTCATCATATTGATCAAGCTGTCCGAAATAAACTCCCCTATCTTCAACACCAGGGATATATGCAGCTATCTGGAGCAAAGAAGCAATGGTTTTCTACAAGGGGCAATTATATTTTCGGTTCTAAACAAAGCTCTAAACAAAGTGTAAATTCAAAACAGTGTTGCATCTCGATGTAAAAACGATTTTTTGGTTTGAATAAATTTCACACGCATTAAAAATATATAAATAATAATTTTTGTTTCAATTTTTCAAATATTCATATAGATGAAGCATATGAATGAAGTTTTGTTTGTGTGCTTAATTTTTTGTAAATTTCTATCTATTTTTTACTTAATAAATCATCATCTCTATAGAGATGAATTCTATAAGAAAATGATAAAATATCTATGATTTGATCTAATCATATAATAATAATAATAATAATATTACCATTAGAATTTTAATTATTAATCTAAATAATAGACAACTATATAATTTAACTTTATTATTTTATTATTTGAAATTTTGAAGAACAACTATGATTTTACGGTTTTAATAAGAAAATGCAATTTTTACTGGAAAGTACGATTCTGCTGTTTTGACAAGAACATAATTTTGCGATTTTGGTGAAAAACATGTTTTGCAGTTTTGGGGAAAACACGATGTTCAGGAGAAGATAATTTTGCGATTTTGGAGGAAAACCGTGGTTTTACAGTTTTGACAGGAAAATGTTATTTTGTTGTTTTGGCTGGAACACATCATGCATCGGTTTTGATGGGAAAATATGATTAAGTGTATCTTCTCTCAAATAAGAAAACTCCCTCACTCTCCTCTATTTTCTCCTCGTTCTCCCTAACACAAAAATCTCCGTCGATCGTTTCCAGTTCCGGCCACTGGTTTTTGGTTTCCGCTAAGCCAGTGGTCTGGTTACTTTTGGTCAGGTCCGTTGTTTTCTTAAGGGATTGGTTACTTTTTTTTTGTTGTTGTTTTCACCAAATCCATATCTTTGTCCGGTTGTTTTCCCGAGATGGTTTGGCGGTATCTTCCAGCTGCTTGCCAGATTTCCGATCTCTTCTACGGTGCTTTTCCATCTCGAAGCCGCCGACCTCTTTTTCCGTTCTTCCAAGTCACCGTGCACTTTGTGTTGTTAGTTCTTTGGACCTGAATGGGCTCGGCATGAGCTTAAGTGAAGTTTGCTTACTCTGTTTACGGATTAACTTTTTATGAGGCGCCTTTTTCTGGAGACAGTGAAGCTATGGACAAAGATTGTGATTCACGATGCGATGACCATCAAATGAAATGTGAATAACCCTTCAATTCAATGGAATTGTTTGATCTTTAACTCTTGGCAAACATATAATATGCTATCCTATTTTATTTTCCTAAATGAGTTAATGGAAGATTAATTGGTGTAAGGCGATGGCTAGGATGGAATTGGATCAGCAGAGGAGTTTTGTGACAGAATGCAGGAAATCCATCGTCGTCGGAAAACCGTCTCCAGCGGTGCTGTTGCATGACATGATTTACAGACATTTTACACGTGTTCCTCGGTTGCTTTGTCATGTTGGCTTTCCGACTTTTCTTCTTGATCAGTTAGAAATTAAGCCTAATTGCAGGCCCGTTTGTATTAGACCTGAATTATATTACTTACTCTCTCTATTTCAATCTACTAGTTGATTTTAAACCCCCGCACACGTGCGAAGGCTCGTGTGCGGTAAGTGTGATTTTGACTTTTTAGTTACAGCTTTTGTCTTAATCATCAACACCTAGACCTTACTAAAATTTTCACATTGTCAGTTTCCTAATCCAATATATGAAAACAGATTAAACATCAATGATTACAAAGCAATGGTTTGGCCAAGTAATGTAGCAGAGTGAAGTGAGAACTAACAAAAATAGAAAAAGGAAAAAAGGATGTTAAAAAAAGATGACACATAAGAAGATGCTAATTCTTGATCCGGATGCTACGACTTATTTTGGGATTGATACCGAACCTTTTCCTCCATATGAACCCGAAGGTTTCATGATGTATCTCACTTATTCTTTGCTACTCTTAACTTTTTGATGTGCTTTTACTGCAAACAAAACCAACGTCCCAAAACATCTTAGATGAGGCAAAGATACAAGGTAAAAAGGAAACAAACAATGCAGAAACTGGAATTCAATGTTTACTCGGTAGTTCTTTCTCGGGTTCATTTTGTCCATGTTGTGATGTCTAGTCAATCCTTTGTTTCCCATAATCTAGGTTTGGTGGAGAAAGAGAAGGAACGTTTAGAGATGGTTGGGTGCACGGTTAGAGAAACATAGGATATTGTTGTGTGTTTTGGAAACATTCTAACCTTATTTGAAATCAGTCGTTTTCCATCCATGCTTTCTGGTAAGGACAAGGTCGATGATGGTTCCATGAAACAACACAAATCGTGGCAATGAGATGCACACATGTTATATTATCACATGTGACGGTCTGCTAAAGGTTGAAGTGGTGTGTAATCATCTTTAATATATCTATGCTTTGGCAGCTCGTTTAGCTTCTTTGTTCTGTTTTACTTGTTTGTAAAATTCACCTTCTAAATCTACTGATGCGCCATCACTATCAACCATGTCATTATCATTATCCTAACCATAGTCGTCATCTGGTGCAAATATCTCACTTTCATTCCTGCCATCTTTCTTTGACTTCACACCAGCTCCAGCCAAAAATTTGAGCTCAAACTATCTATGCCGCTCTCCAATATCATGCCTTTGCGGCAAATCATCATCTCCAGAAACTAGTCTTTCAAAAAAATAAGGTGAAAAGGTTTAACAAACTAAAGGGAGTAATAAGTGACCAAGACATGTCTAAGTTTCACATTTGCTAAATGTTACCTTGGGCTTCCATTTGGTGGACACAAGCTTGGTGAGCTTACCAGCTGGTACATCATGTCTGTTATTGTCGACATCATCCATAAAATCATCAAATGTCTCTAGCTTCATGGGTACATCCGGGATTGGAAATTATTAATACTTCATTAATCTTCAGATTGACACAACATAGACCACCACAATAAAGGAGTAAGAGAAAATCACAAGATATTACCGATTAGCTAATTTGTGACGTCTTTGAGCTTTTTCAGACTTCTAAACAGTATAACCCAAAACTACATTGTTTCTTAACTTTACCTCTAGAGCAGCTATAAATTTCAACATTTCCTAACTTTGAATATCAACTTGATCATTCTGCTACAAAGAAAGCAGAATTTGTTCAACCTAAACAAAAAGGCAAAGATGACAAAAAAAAGGAGATGTGCCACTAAACTAGAGCTTCGGAGGGTTCATTAGAAAACTAAGGAAAATGCTTTGATATTTTTTTTTACCTGGTGCTTGCGTTTCTTTCCTTTTCTCTTTGTTTCTAGCCTTGATTTATTGATTTCCACCTGCTGTATAAACAATGGTCAGTAAGTGGATACAAAGGAAATGTCAAACAACCCTAAGGGAATAACTCAAGGGACAGCAAGTAAGGCTTCTATCTCGACTGTGTCTTGTGTGATTCTAATTTCTGAAGCCGAAACATGTGAAGAGATCGCATCTTATTTGACTACATTTTGCATTCTTCCATTAGCAATACTTCTCTCTAGAGACTCATCAAATCCAGGGGGAAGCTCTCCATCAGGCTCTTTTATCTAATTATATACATAGGAGTTCAATAATTAAGCTGTTATGATAAAGTAACAAACATCGCTTGTACAGTCATAAGACATAGATGCACACAATAACACATATATAATTCGAAGAAAAAATTCAATGATTCACAGTTGCTTATCAAGCAAAAGCTGTTCAATTTTTTGGACAAACAAAGCAAAAAACCCATCCGCAAAATATTCTTAACAATAAAATCTGAGGCTGTTGTTATCTAAGCCCTAATGGAGACTGAATTGAAATAGTAGATATGGAAAGTCGAAATCAAGGACAAAGAAAGAAGCAAGCCTATATAAGAGGTTCGAGATAAAACGTATGCAAATCATGAATATTTCGTGAATCAACCGGCGATGAGAGAACCAACTGCAACACCAAATGTTCTGACCTGAAGAAGAAGCTCGAATATGCTGATCTCAAGCCTGCGAGAACTGAGAAACCATTTAAACGGATAAGATTCAGGTTTAACAGTATGAGTACCTAATCATTTAGGAGAAGAAAGAGTTGTGTTATCTGCCGAACCTTAGATTAACAGTAATGGAGTCTTTCGTTTCCTTTGCAGAATCCATAAGCCTTTCTGCTTAAACATGGCATGACTCGGATCTGCACATACAAATCCAAAGAGTTCACTACAGAACATATTCATATGTTTCTAGTCTAAGTTATTTGTGCGGGTGAAAGTCAAAACCTTTGCAAATAGTTCTCCAAGAGCATTTCGATTTCTTTATCTTCTTTTTCAAGGAACCATACAAGAAAATCAGTACTGATAAATTCACATGTTTGTGGTGAACGTCATGAAGGATACATTTGCAGTCTTACCCTTAACAATCTGATTAGATTGTGGTGAGTTGATATTCGTGGGTTGTCAATACGAAATCTCCAATTGAAAGGGGTGCATAGATTGTGGGTGATTTGATGAGTCGGATGTAACCTTTCTCGCGAGTGGCTATTGCGTTTAATGCAGACTGTCTTCATCTCGAGAGGAATTTGTTTTGGCTTCACCATTGCCAAATTCCAATATCCATTTAGCAAATTCTTTCTCATCTTGATGCACTCGCATGTTTTTTTGATAAGATGTTTATGTTGCAGTTTTCCCATATATAAGATCTACTCAGCGACGCCAGGACTGTATCTTGGCTTTTTCCTTTTGGGATTATTGGCAATACTTGACGAAAATCTCCCCTTAACAAGACTGTTTTCCACCGAAAGAGCTTTTCGGTAGTAGTTGGATCAACATAACTCATGATATCTTTGGGCGTTCTATCCAATGCTTCAAATGTGTTTCGATGTGCCATTGGTGTCTCATCCCATTTGATTAGAGCTGCTTCTTGGATAAGTTCTGCAAGCAATGTGTTCGGTTTGATGTCACACATTGAATCTCCATGCAAGTTTAAAGGAATTTTAAACCGTGAATGTGCTGTTCTACCACCCGGTAAAAGTGTTACAACTATACCCGATGTTGCAACTCGAAGGACTATTCGTTTCTGTGAGCGGAGCTAGGAGATTAGCGTAGTATAAACATAAGTCTTTCCACTGCCCTCTGGCCCATAAAGAAAAAAAAATTTCTTTTATGAAATATAGGGAACTATTTTATTATTATCTATATAAATTTCTAAAATATACTACCATTTCGGTATTTATATATGTAAATAATCTTCAAAAAACAATTGCATGGAAATAGTTTTTAATAAAAATTAATGCTAATTTTAGTATTTTGAAAACTTTAAAAATAATATATTGTAAATGGAAAATGATTTTATAGCTATTTTCATATGTTTTATTATCTTTTAGATTTAGTTGTATCTTACAGTAAACATGTTTTTGGATCCGCCCGGGTCTTACCCACCAATATATCAACTCTAAGAAGGATACCCATTCACATTAAACAACTCAAACCTCATCCACATTCAAAACATCTTAGAGAGAGAAGTCGAGACATTTAGAAGACGTAATGAACATGTCGACAACCACACAGTTTGATGTTAATACCTATTTCAAGTTGTGTTATTGGCTCTAATCGGCAGATGACATGTTGTGTCCTCTTGGATCTGTTACTCTCCTGCGCCGACGGAGCATCCGGCGATAGATCAACTTCCCGCAACACTCCTTTTCCCGGAGGCTGTGGCGGCGCCGGTTGTGGTGGTGGTTGTGGAGATTAAGAATTTCTTAGTCTTCATCATGGAAAAAGACAGTAGTGGACTACTTTTCGTCTTATGTTTTTTGTGGTCAGCTTTTGTATAGAGCTCTTTCGTTGCTTTTTTCATAAATATAAGACAATAAGTTTTTTTAAATCGTAATTGCCTATCGATTTTAGGGTTCAAAATTTAATATAACTCAAATTTAAATAAATACATATGAAATAAACTTTTTAGATAAAACTTGCATCCAATTAAGAACCCAAGCGAAAATGGTACCATCTTTCTTTCTTTTTCTATAGTTACTTTCTTTCTTAACCAGTAAACCGGGTAAACCGATCCAAATCGCATATTGAAACACAATTTTCAGAGGAGGAGGTTCTTATCGTAATCCATAGATAAATGCTGACTGTCTCACGATCCTACTATGCCCCAACGACACGACCAAGTTTAATGAGAGGAGAAGAAGGAACCAAAATAATAATATGGAGTTACCATCAAATTCTTTATCGATCCGAAACCTGTACGGAATCAACTGATGGTCCAAAAAAGAGACGATCAACTAGATTCTTTGGTGAAACGAAAAGAACAAACCAGGAAAATTTCTTCATGCGTTTATGGGATTTGATTCTTTAGACTTTATGATCTTGGCTTGTAGTTTCTGCATAAAAGCTTGATTGTCTTGGTGTCTTTGTTTCACATATGAAGTTCTTATGTCCTCAGCGATCTTGTTAGCTTTCACAGCTTCCTCTATCAACCCGTAAAGCGTACTCAAGCAATCTTTCCTGTTTTCCTCTCGATGTTCAAACCTATGAAAAATGTGTTATCACAACGACATAAGCAGTTAATGATTCAACAACATTCTTCTCTTGTCACAAAAAGGCTGTAAACCCCACAGTATGGGTTATATGCAAACGGTGAATGAATTGCGATTGGTATAGACGTTAAGGAAAGAAGAACGGAGTCGAGACTATGAAGTCTCTTTCCTTAACTCGAATTATCACCCACAGTGAGAAGGCTTATGTGTGATAATCGAATATCGAAACGATTTCGCAAACACTCGAAAACGTTTCCAACGGACGAAAGCACTATGATATACTCTCGAGACTTACTTAGAACGAAGGAGATGAAGGAACAATTTGAACGATTTTAGTTTGCGTGTGAGCGTGTATCAGAGCTTAGAGCTTCAGCTCTGGTTTTATGGAGGAAGGAGATGATGATCTCGTTTTCAAAACGAGCCGACCAGGAGGGACAAGAGCCGTTGAGTCATGCGCGTAATTCAAGGTGAGTGGAGTTTCTTTCGGCGAGATGGGAAAGAAGATGTCGAGAGCATCTTCTCTTGGTCCAACCAGAATTCAATTAAACCAAATCGTTTAATTAAACCACCAAATCGATTAACCAATTTATTTTAGTTTAACATGCGCGCGGAGGCCCCTTCGGGGACTATTACCCAGACCCAAGAACCAAGACCCAAGACTAGGCCCAGGCCCAGGCCCAGGCCCAGCTCGGTACGGCGGCGGCGGCGCGCGCGTGTGGTCTTTCCATCCTCTCTCTCACCCTCCATAGTGTAAGCTATTTGGACAATGACATGAGAGTGTCCTTATTTTTACTAGTGAAAAATTTCTCATCCAACCAATTTGGGACATTTTACACTTGCTTCCTCATTAAAATGTGCCAACATATTATGGCTTTATGAGCCCATAGCCCATTTCATTTCTCATTCACACACACACACACATTTTATAAAGCCATAGCCTTATTATATCACAAATGTGGTCCAACAAAGGCTTTTATAAGTTAAATTATCTTTCATGGTGATTGTAAGCTCGTCTTTCACTGAGTTGTATATTTTACCCAAAAGTTCTTGTAGCCTTCGAGCCTGATGCTTATAGAGTCCAAGCTCTCTTACTGTAACAAACAGTTTAACTTTCCTATTCTTTGGATGCCACACATCGCCTCCAGGGGAAAAAACTATCCTTGATTGCCACCTAAGGATTGGGCCTTGACCGGGAAGGTCATCCAAATTGGTATTCCTATAGGCAGCATCCGTTTCATCAAACTTGGGAGGTCCTGCACAGCTTCCATTTTATCTCCAATTGATTCACCATCTCATCTTTGAATTCCTTAAATATCTCATAAGCTGCTTCGGGTTCGATTTCACCACTTTCACACATATCCCCGAGCTCATTAAACTTTGCTTCAACTTTTTTTCTCCAAATAATTTGAATGGAAAATACTGTCAGATGATTTCCCTAATGTTTCTTATAAAAGCATCACCAGGAACAAACCAATATGCTCTCTAACAATACCCTGCTATATTATGCATGCTCTATCCCATTAGATTGCTTTTAAATATAAGGATACACATTAGTTTATCAATCAGCCTAGGAGAAGAGATCATCCACGGCCTCTCTCTCTCTCTCTCTCTCTCTCTCTCTCTCTCTCTCTCTCTCTCTCTCTCTCTCTCTCTCTCTCTCTCTCTCTCACGCCTTCTATTTCACAGCTTGATTCCTTTTTCACAAATGGAGTGGCCTTTTATCAATCAGCACATTCCCCACCGAAAATCGACCTCTCCAATGGTCTTGAAGGGATCAAAGGCATCGAATTTTGCTCAACAGGGATATCACTGTTTGACCGTCTGTGAGATTTTCTCAGAGGTAAACTCTCACCGAAGACTCTAGAAGAGGTTGAGTTACACCTCATAACAATTTGAACGAAGGATATGAAGGAACAATTTGAACGATTTTAGTTTGCGTGTGAGCGTGTATCAGAGCTTAGAGCTTCAACTCTGGTTTTATGGAGGAAGGAGATGATGATCTCGTTTTCAAATTGAGCCGACCAGGAGGGACAAGATCCATTGAGTCATGCGCGTAATTCACGGTGAGTGGAGCTGCTTTCGGCGAGGTGGGGAAGAAGATGTCGAGAGCATCTTCTCTTGGTCCAACCAGAATTCAATTAAACCAAATCATTTAATTAAACCACCAAACCGATTAACCAATTTATTTTGGTTTAACAAAAAAATTTCCCAAAAAATAATACGCGCGCAGAGGCCCCTTCAGGACCTGTTACCAAGACCAATACCCAAGCCCGGGCCCGGCTCGGCACGGTACGCGGCGGCGGCGACGCGCGCGTGTGGTCTTTCCATCCTCTCTCTCACACTCCATAGTGTAAGCTATTTGGACAATGACATGAGAGTGTCCTTATTTATACTAGTGAAAAACTTCCCATCTCACCAACGTGGGACATTTTACACTTGCTTCCTCATTAAAATGTGCCAACATATTATGGCTTTATGAGCCCATAGCCCATTTCATTTCTCATTCATACACACACACATTTTATAAAGCCCATAGCCTTATTATATCACAAATGTGGTCCAACAATCCCCCACATGAATAGAAATTACTCTAAACATACGAAAACTCGACAGACTCGAAAGGCCTATACTATACATTGACTTTACTTGTCTAGACTAGACACTGACTTGACTAGACTAGACAAACTTCGAGAGTATATGCGAAAATATAACTGTGTCTGATAGGTAGCATTTTTAAGCTTTGAACCAATCATTTTTAATATCTGTCGGGTTTATTGGCCGGGAGGTGAACATGATGTCTTAAACCAACCGGATTTTTATGTAAACCGAGACAACAAGTATCGCGCAACGACATTTCCTCGTAGACCTTTGTTCTCTGTTTTTGTTCATTTTGGCCTTGAACATTCCTGGTTTTTATGAGTGAACTTGGAGAATATTGCCTATTTTTCATTCTCCTAGAAACGACCCCATTTCACACTCACTAGGTGATCTGCCATTAGTTTCTTTTCAGAAGTATCCTGTCATACTCCACTATTATGAAACTATGGAATCATTAAAAGCCAATGCTTATCCTTATTCTTCATACATGTAGCACTGTTCATCATTCAAGGAACTGGGTAAAGACATAAGTCTTGCATAGCTCAATTTCATTTGAATTAGTTTTCCCTTTGAACCTACATCCTAGGATCTCCAGTCACGTAAGTAGGGTTTCCATCAAATTTCCTCTTAATTCGTAGGCTTCAAACCCATTCCTCTTGATGATTTTAGAACTTTATCTCGCGGCAACCCTTTTGTGAAAGGATCCGCTAGGTTGTCATTCGTTCTGATATAATATACATGGATTTATGACGTCTTCTAATGTGACGGTTCTTACCATTATACAAGGTACTCTTTGACTGCAATATCGCAGATTGACTATCATAATGCATACGAATAGCGGACATAGGTTTATCCCATTTTGGAATATCTTCCAGCCAATTCCAAAGCCATTCGGCTTCAGCTGCCGCTGTGTCTAGAGCTACTAGCTCTGACTCCATCGTGGATCTGGCTTGAATTGTTTGCTTGGAAGATCTCCAGGACACTGCTGCACCCGCAAGTGTAAAGACATATCCACTCGTGGATTTCGAGTTTTGAGAGTCAGATATCCAATTTGCATCGCTATATCCCTCCAAAATAGCCAGCTCTTTACCATAGTGCAGACCATAGTTTTTGGTATGACGTAAGTAATTCAATACTCTAGTTATACCTTTCCAATGTTTATGTCCTGGATTACTGGTATAACGACTTAGGACATTTACTGCATGCGCTAAATCGGGTCTAGTACAATTTGTTAAGTACATCAGACTCTCGATCGCCCTTGCGTACTCCAATTGTGAAACTGCTTCACTTGAGTTTTTCTTCAAGTGAAGTTGAGTATCAACATGAGTTTTTGCTGTAGCACTTGAGTAAGCCTTAAACCTCTCAAGTATATTTTCAGCATAATGTGCTTGGGATAAGGTTATACCTTCAGTAGTTTTAATGATCTTAATCCCTAAAATTACATCTGCAAGTCCCATATCTTTCATATCAAATCTCTGGCTAAGCATGTTCTTAGTCTGATTGATCATATCTTTGGTACTGCCAATTATGAGCATGTCGTCTACGTATAAACATAGCAAGACATACCCTTGTGGAGTACTTCTTACATAGATACACTTATCACACTCATTTATGTTGAAACCGTTCGACATCATTACATTGTCAAACTTCTCATGCCATTGTTTTGGAGATTTCTTAAGTCCATACAATGACTTCACATGTCTACATACCTTGTGTTCTTGTCCGGGGACAACAAACCCTTCGGGTTGCTTCATATAAATCTCCCCTTCTAGAAAAGCAGTTTTAACATCCATTTGATGGATTTCTAGGTTTCTTAATGCTGCTATGCCGATCAACATTCTTATTGAGGTTATTCTCGTTACTGGAGAATAAGTGTCAAAGAAATCCAAACCTTCTTTTTGGCGAAATCCTTGAACCACAAGCCTCGCCTTGTACTTATCTACCAAGCCATCTGTTTTCAACTTGGTTTTGAAAATCCATTTACACCCTAGTGGCTTAAACCCTTGAGATAGATCGGTTATCTCCCAAGTGTGATTCTGCATAATAGAATCAATCTCACTATTAACGGCTTCCTTCCAAAAAGGTGTTATAGGTGTAGTCATGGCTTCTGTGAACGTCTTTGGTTCATTCTCTAACTGAAAGACCATCAGGAAATCCTCGCCAAATTCTTTTTCCTTACAAGCTCTCTTGCTCCGTCTAGATTCAAATTCTACGACTTCAGGAGCTGAAGTACCCGAAGTACTAGCTTCACTTTCATCTCTTTGCTCACGCGTCTCCTTAAGATTAGATTTATCCTTACACGGAAACACCGTTTCAAAGAAGGATGCATTGCGAGATTTCATTACGGTATTTACATGGATATCCGGTATGTCTGATTTATGAACCAAAAACCGATAAGTACTACTGTTGTGCGCATATCCGATAAAAATACAGTCCACAGATTTCGGTCCTATCGTGACCTTTTTCGGAGGCGGCACTGCCACTTTTGCTAGGCAGCCCCACACTTTCAGGTATTTATACGAAGGTACAACACCTTTCCAAAGTTCATAGGGTATCTTGCCGGTGACCTTGTGCGGAATTTTGTTAAGGATATAATTTGATGTAAGCAATGCTTCCCCCCACATGTTCTGGGCTAACCCAGATTCTTGAAGCATTGCATTCATCATCTCTTTCAGAGTTCGGTTCTTTCGTTCTGCAACTCCGTTAGATTCCGGTGAGTAAGGAGCAGTCGTCTGATAAATAATTCCATGTTCCATACAGAAAGCATTGAATCGGCCATCATATTCCCCTCCTCTATCGCTTCTGACTATTTTAATAGTCTTACTAAGTTGATTTTCAACTTCCAGCTTATATTCTTTAAATGTATCCATCATCTCATCTTTGCTATGCAATAGATATACATAACAATATTTCATATGATCATCGATGAAAGTGACGAAATACTTTTTCCCGCCTCTAGTAGGAGCATACTTTAAGTCACATAAATCTGTGTGAATTAAATCTAGAGGTGCGTTTGTCTTTTTGACTTTGGGCGATGGTGTTTTTGTGAGCTTAGCCTGTACGCACACTTCACATTTTTCTTTACTCATTTTTCATTTCGGGATTAGGTTTGAATTCATTAATCGGTTTATTGATTTATAATTCACACGTCCTAATCTTTCATGCCAATTATTAAAAGACTCAAGCAAGTAAGCAACGGACTTATTCTTATTCATTTCATAATCGTTTACAACATTGGAAACATTTGCAACATCATTCTTAGCAACAACAATCTTATTCTTGTTCTTGGAGGTACTTGCTTCTTCTTTCTTGAGGACAGCCTAGACACACATCTTGACCAGTCTATTCTTCATGAATCCTCTTCTCAGGTACATGCCCCACTCCTTGAGGGTGAGGTTGTCAGCTTCGAAGATCACCGAGAAACCGGCCTTGCTCAGCAGCGTACAGATTCTTCCTCATGTCGGACACATGTTTCACGTTCTTCAATGTGATCTCCTGTCCTGAGGTCATCCTCAACACCACTGAACCCTTTCCTTCGATCTTGGAGACATCCTTGTTACCCATGAAGAGATCCTCCTCAGACTTATTCTTCTGATAGGTATTGAACATAGACCTATCATTGCAGATGTGAGTTGTGGCACCAGTATCATACCACCACTCATTGGTCTTCTCATCCACCATGTTTACCTCTGTTACCACAACAAAAAGGTTCTCCTCGGCCAGGTTTTCCTGATACTTTGCCGCTTTCTCCTTGGTGCGGCACTCACTGGACTTGTGACCATTTTTCCACAAGCGTGGCATTTTCCTTTGAAGAACTTCTTATTGTCCTCAGTGGGGGCATGGGAAGACGAGGAGCCATTCTTCTTGAAGTTCTTCCAATTAGTCTTCAAGGGCGATTTAGCAATTGCCTTGCCCTTTCCATTGTCCACATTTCCTTTCTCCTTGTTGTGGGTAGCCACATTCACACTGTGTTCACGGATTTGGACACCATTTGCTTGACGGTTCCGATCCTCCGTGTTCAGCCTCTGGATCAAATCATCCAGTGTGCTGGCCTTCCTCTTATGCTTGAGGTAGTTCTTGAAAGCTAGCCAACTTGGAGGAAGCTTCTCGATGAAACTGTTCACCGTGGAGATCTCACAAATGGACATTCCCTCCGCAGCGACTTCCTGACAAATTCGCTGGAACGCCTCTACTTGTTGCATGATGGGTTTGTCGTCCACCATCTGGAACTCCAAGAACTTTTCCATTGCGTGCTTCTGGCATCCAGCATCATCGACCTTGTACTTTTTCACCAAAGCGGCCCACAAGGATTTGGCGGTCTTTTGTTCGCAGTAGATTGCATACAACGGCTCAACGAGACGGCCAAGAATCCATCTTTTCTTCATGTAATCTCCTTGATTCCATGCATCCAGAGTTCTGACGGTGTACACATCGCCGGTTCCTTCTCCTATTTCGGGTTGATTCTCCTCGAGGTACCGCGAGAGATGCATCGCATGGAGATAGAACTTCATCTGGTTCGACCACATCTTCCAGCTTTTGCCGTTGAACTTGTCAGGCAATAAGCCCTGGCACGAGGCTTGAAGAGAAGTAAACGCTGGTGGAGGAGGAGCGTGATACACCACATTCTTCTCAGCTTTCTCTTTTTCAGCCCTTGCCTTTTCAGCTTTCTCTCTTTCCATCCTCGGAATCAGCTTGAAAAAAACCTTGCGTGCTGTTTCTTCGGCGCTTACATCCAGAGGAGAGTTTGGTGTCGAACCCGAACTAACCACATTCTCGGTTTCGTTTGTGATTTTCCGGACACAAATACACAAAATGTATCAGCTTTTCACGTTTACAAATAAACAATTCAATTGATAAACAAAGCGATATTCATGGTTTAGAAACCGCAACCGTAATCGCATAAATGAGAACGCAAACGCAGTCGCAAAAATGAGACCGCAGACACGAGACCGTAAAAGCTATAACGCAAACGCGATCGGGGTGCTTTTCGCGACCAAGAGATGATTTTGTATCGTTTAGAAACGATTTGTGTAAGCGCTATATGATGCGTTTCACAAATCCAGAAACGTTTTTGAATCGTTTAAAACGATTAGCATTTGAAACGCGGTGAAGCGGAAACGCTAATCTTGGAATCAAAATCGTTTGCTTTAGAACGATATGCAATCGCGGAGAAGATATGAGGCTAATCGCGAACTGAAAAAAATCCAAAAGACGATTCGTGTAACCGCAAAATATGGTTCGCAAATCCGACTTTCAATCCGGGTAATCGATAAACGATTCTCAGATTCGTTCCTTTAAACCAAAAACACAAAACGCAATTCACTAAAATCCGTCCTATGCTATGAAATAAAGAACGGATTTTTAATTCGAGTTAAGACTGTAAACCCCACAATATGGGTTATATGCGAACGGTGAATGAATTACGATTGGTATAGACGTTAAGGAAAGAAGAACGGAGTCGAGACTATGAAGTCTCTTTCCTTAACTCGAATTATCACCCGCAGTGAGACGGTTTATGTGTGATAATCGAATCCCAGGATAAAACCGATATCGAAATGATTTCGCAAACACTCGAAAACGTTTCGAACGGGCGAAAGCACTACGATATACTCTCGAGACTTACTTAGAACGAAGGAGATGAAGGAACAATTTGAACGATTTTAGTTTGCGTGTGAGCGTGTATCAGAGCTTAGAGCTTCAGCTCTGGTTTTATGGAGGAAGGAGATGATGATCTCGTTTTCAAAACGAGCCAACCAGGAGGGACAAGAGCCATTTAGCCATGTGTGTAATTCACGGTGAGTGGATTTGCTTTCGGCGAGGTGGGAAAGAAGATGTCGAGAGCATCTTCTCTTGGTCCAACCAGAATTCAATTAAACCAAATCGTTTAATTAAACCACCAAACCGATTAACCAATTTATTTTGGTTTAACAAAAAAGTTTCCCAAAAAATAACATGCGCGCGGAGGCCCCTTCGGGGCCTATTACCCAGACCCAAGAACCAAGACCCAAGACCCAAGACCAGGCCCAGGCCCGGCTCGGTACGGCGGCGGTGGCGCGCGCGCGTGGTCTTTCCATCCTATCTCTCACACTTCATAGTGTAAGCTATTTGGACAATGACATGAGAGTGTCCTTATTTATACTAGTGAAAACTTTCCCATCTAACCTATGTGGGACATTTTACACTAGCTTCCTTATTAAATGGTGCCAACATATTATGGCTTTATGAGCCCATAGCCCATTTCATTTCTCATTCATACACACACACATTTTATAAAGTCATAGCCTTATTTTATCACAAATGTGGTCCAACAAAGGCTTTTATAAGTTAAATTACCTTTCATGGTGATTGTAAGCTCGTCTTTCCCTGAGTTGTATATTTTACCCAAAAGTTCCCGTAGCCTTCGAGCCTGATGCTTATAGAGTCCAAGCTCTCTTACTGTAACAAACAGTTTAAATTTCCTATTCTTTGGATGCCACACATCGCCTCCAGGGGAAAGACTATCCTTGATTGCCATCTAAGGATTGAGCCTTGACCGGGAAGGTCATCCAAATTGGTATTCCTATAGGCAGCATCCGTTTCATCAAACTTGGGAGGTCCTGCACAGCTTCCATTTGATCTCTAATTCAATCACCATCTCATCTTTGAATTCCTTAAATATCTCATAAGCTGCTTCGGGTTCGATTTCACCACTTTCACACATATCCCCGAGCTCATTAAACTTTGCTTCAACTTTTTTCTCCAAATAATTTGAATGGAAAATACTGTCAGATGATTTCCCTAATGTTTCTTATAAAAGCATCACCAGGAACAAACCAATATGCTTTCTAACAATACCCTGCTATATTATGCATGCTCTATCCCATTAGATTGCTTTTAACTATAAGGACACACATTAGTTTATCAATCAGCCTAGGAGAAGAGATCATCCACGGCCTCTCTCTCTCTCTCTCTCTCTCTCTCTCTCTCTCTCTCTCTCTCTCTCTCTCTCTCTCTCTCTCTCTCTCTCTCTCTCTCTCTCTCTCTCTGTCTCTCTCTCTGTCTCTCTCTCTCTCTCTCTCTCTCTCTCTCTCTCTCTCTCTCTCTCTCTCTCTCTCTCTCTCTCTCTCTCTCTCTCTCTCTCTCTCTCTCTCTCTCTCTCTCTCTCTCTCTCTCTCTCTCTTTCACGCCTTCTATTTCACAGCTTGATTCCTTTTTCACAAATGGAGTGGCCTTTTATCAATCAGCACATTCCCCCACCGAAAATCGACCTCTCCAATGGTCTTGAAAGGATCAAAGGCATCGAATTATGCTCAACAGGGATATCACTGTTTGACCGTTTGTGAGATTTTCTCAGAGGTAAACTCTTACCGAAGACTCTAGAAGAGGTTGAGTTACACCTCGTAGCGGCGATAGAGGAAAAAACCGAAGAAGGGTAGTTGTTGTTTTTTTTGTTAAAGCCGCCAGAATCTCTATCCTCCATCGAGATATCCTGATCACAAAACGGAGAAGGGCTTAACGGATGCAAGGAATCGAAGGAGAAGAAAGAGGAAGGATGAGACATTAACCCGATCTGCGAAGATGGAATGGCCATGAGAGAAGATCGATTGAAACGATAGGATTTATCGGGGAGAATACTTACGTAGATGGATTGCAGAGTATTGGAGGACTCGATTACGCTGCGTCGATCTGATTTTCTTTAGAGAATTCAAACGGCTTGAAGAAGGAAGAGGGTTAGGGTTAGAGACACCAGTTTTGGTTTGGCGATTTTTTGTTTTTTGCAATAATTGAAAAGAATGTTAAGTTTACACATATGACAAATGACGTGGACAAACGTTTTGTTCTAATTGGTTTGAGGTTTTTTCCATTAATCTGAGGTGTCACCCTCTCATGCAATACTGATGCTGAGGTGTCAATACCAGGAGATACACTTCTCTTATTATAGTATTGATTTGGGATTTAGTATAAAACTACTTGCCGCAAAAAAAAGTATATCTTCACTAGCTTTAACAAAAATCAAAACTACATAATTTTGGAAGTTTTCATTAAAAAAGAAGTAAAAATCAACACATATCCGCATTTATTGTCATATACACGCATGTCGACAATCACATATAGGGTCACATATAACACCGCCGTGAACATGGTATATATTTTTTTTGAAGAATGTAAAATTATATTCAATCCAAAAAAACGTTTGTTACATCAAGTGTTTCAAATCCATTGAAATAAAATCTGAAGATATTTTGAACAAAAATTTTATAGCACCTTGTTGAGAACGAGAGTTGCATTGCTCCCTCCATTTTTCAATCACCCGTTGCTTTGATAGACGTCAACCAATTTCTGTCCATCTTATCAATATTCTTTGATAGAGTTTCTGAGTTCTTGATTTGATCTCCATGCCTTCTACTATTTCTTTCACGCCAGATGGTATATATCGTTGCTTAGAACGCATATCTGATTAAGGTGATGCGTATTTTGCCACATGAGGAATGAGAGATGATCCTTATAATAGTGTTCCAACTTGTTTCCAAACCATAGCTGATCATATTTCCTGCAACTTTTTCCAGACATCCGTTGAATACAGTCAGTCGAGAAAGAGGTGATTTCCTGTTTCTAGACCTCCCCGACAGAGGATACAACCTGCATTTACTTCTGCTACCCATGTGTGGAAAGAGAACTTTGGTGTGGCATTAGAAAACCGGATACCTTTTGCCCAGTCCACCATTGGTTTGGCTTGTCTGATGAGATTCCAAGTAGTAGCCGTGATGAAATTTCTTTTGTATCCATCATGCTTATATTTCCAGAGATTGATGTCATCTTCCTCTACATGACCTCTTTGTGTAACTTTGTCAATTTCATCTTCTATTTGATTTAGAATCTCAGACCTGTGGCGTCTTCTTCTCTTGGACATTAACGATGCAACCGTTGCATGTTTTGAGATTTCGATGTCAATATATCCTCTGTCACCGATTATATCGTGGAGACATCCCATGCTCGTCCAGTTGGAGATCCAGAAAGATGTGCTTTCACCATTATGGACCTTTACTTTGTGGAAATCCTTGGCCAGATTCCTATACTCGATCAATTTTCGCCACATCCATAAACCCATGTTTAATTTTTCACTCATTGTCCATATTGTGCCCTTCCGTATTAGATACACATT
This sequence comes from Orychophragmus violaceus, assembly GCA_030180135.1. Classification (NCBI taxonomy): domain Eukaryota; kingdom Viridiplantae; phylum Streptophyta; class Magnoliopsida; order Brassicales; family Brassicaceae; genus Orychophragmus; species Orychophragmus violaceus. The sequence goes on along the minus strand of CM058232.1, from coordinate 84,128,889 downwards.
GATCCATTTAACCCAAAGTGAGTTTTGCCCCAACACAATATGCCATAATAGTTTCAAACAGCTTACCTTATTCGCATCCTTCAACTGTCTAATCCCTAAGGCACCTTCTTTTTCGGCTTGCAAACATTTAACCATTCCACTTTTGCCTTTCTTGAGTTTAGTTCTGGACCCGACCACATGAAGGCTGAACAGATTTTTTCGATTTCCTTAAGACACTCACTTGGAAGTCTAAAAGCTGTGATCCAGAAATTTATGGTGCTATTAATCACCGAGCTCAAGAGTTGAAGCCGACCAGCCATTGATAATGATCTAGTCATCCAACTACTTATTCTCTTTCTGATTCTCTCTATGAGAGGTAGATAATCGTTTTTCCCCATCATCTTTGTCAAAAGTGGCAGTCCAAGGTACCGTACCGGAAGGATGAAATCTCTGCTCTATTTCCGATCTTGTGTTATTTGAGAGTCCAACAAAGTAGATTGTTGATTTCTCCATACTTATCTTCAGCCCCGATATCTTCGCAAAGTACTCAAACACCTCCCCGATACTCTCTACTGATCTTTTTCTGCCATCCGTAAATATCATTATATCATCAGCAAACCTTAAATGAGTTAAGCAAACATTTTTGCATTTCGGATGATATCCAAAATCTTTGTCCCGTGCCGCTTTTTCAAGCAACTTTGAGAGTACATTCATGCTTATAACAAAAAGGTAAGGATATAGTGCACAACCTTGTCGCAATCCTCTTTTACTTCTGAAAAACCCAGCAAGCCCTCCATTAACTTGAACAGAGAATGAAACAGTTGTAACGCATAGAAAAATCAAGTGTACGAATTTCAGGGGGGAGTTCATGGCCGCCAAAGTGTTGAGTAAAAAACCCCACTGGACATAATCAAAAGCTTTAGAAATATCAATCTTTATTGCACATCTAGATGATATTGAATCCTTGTGATAATCCTTGACCAATTCTGTTGCTAGTAGAAGATTTTCAAGAAGAAGTCTATCCTTGACGAAAGCTGACTGATTAAGAGCATTAAATTCCGGTAGCGTTTCCTTTAGATAATTAGCTAAGATTTTCGAAATCACCTTGTATAGAACATTGCAGCAGGAGATCGGTCTGTAGTCCTTCATCATTTTTGCCTCGGTTGTATTTGGGATAAGAGCCAATATTGTTGTATTAACCCCCTTTGGTAAAAATCTTTTGAGGAAAAAAGATTTGATCGCAATGATAAATTCGTTGCCAATTATTGGCCATGCAACTTTGAAGAATTCTGCGGTATACCCGTCTAGTCCTGGCGATTTGTTGGCATTTTAAATAGCACTACTTTGATTTCCTCATCTGAAATATCCTTGACCAGTCTCTTCCTTTCTACTTTAGAACATCGGAAAGACATGATTTCTTCCAGTGCGTTTTGCTGGACACCTTCGTAATCATGCGGCTCATGCTGCATAAATTCCCTGAAAAACCTCTCCGCCTCTTCTTTTATTTCCTCCTTTGTGGATAGCACATTTCCATTACTGCACTGAAGCTCTCGGATAGAATTCTTAGCCTCTCTTATTGTTGCAGCTCTAGGACAGACGTTATTGTTCTTGTCACAAACTTTCAACCAATGGACTTTGGATTTTTGTTATAGGATTTTTTCTTCCAAGCAGAACACATGCTCCCATCTAATCAAAGCTTGGTTCTCTGCTGCAATATTGTCGCTGGTAGGATTTTGCATTGTGGGTTCTTGCGTTAAGCATAGATCCTTGTATGCTTCTCTAGCTTTTTCCGTTAGATTTCCCAACTGAGTTTTGGCTAGCTCTCTTATCCTTGGCTTTAATCCCTTCAATTTATTTGCAAAACGGAACATAGATGATGAGAACACCGGTTCTGTTTTACTCCAGAAGTCTTCGATCAACGGCTTAAACCCTTTTAGGCCTGTCACTGCATTTATGAATTTGAAAGGCCTCATTGGTTTCCTTACTCCGCCTTGCAATTGTATCCGACATCTCAAGTGGTCTGAACATCCTCCCCCCTCAAACGCACTATAAGATTGCGGAAACTTCTGAATCCATTGATCGTTCATCATCACTCTAATCGTATATTGCATACATTAGAAATATTAAAGCCAAACATATATTTATATAAACAGAAGTAAAAATGAAACGAACTACTTTTTATACAACTGATATAGTTTTGACGGATATTCAGAAAATTAAAATTGGATCACAGATGTCAACTTAATATTTTATCATCTTTTTATTTGTTAATAAGATACACTAAAAAAAGTCAAACTTTCACTAATCCAAATTGGTAGCTCCGGTCCAACATGGATTGTACATAATGGTCTGAGGCGGGTACTTCGTGCTAGTCTGTCTGTCATCAAATTGCTTGTGCGCGGTATATGGATGAGTTCAAATGCTATGAAGTACTCCTTTCTTCTTTGGAAATCCTCTAAATGGATCGAGAAAGCTGGTCATTCTTCTGTTTCCGACACTATCTTCAACAATTCTGAACAATCCATTGCAAATGTAGTATGAGTATGTTTATGATACTTCTTACATTCCATAGCCCATACAAGGGCTTCAAATTCTGCATGGAGTGGAGATAAGCTAGCTCTGATATTCATTGCCCCCATCAAAACATTAGCATCTCTCTCATAACAGCTATACCATCCTTGTCCTGAAAACTGATCACCTTCCTTCCAGGATCCATCCCCAAAACACCATTGACCATTGAGTCTCAAATCATTTTCAGAATTACTTCCTCCCCCTGTTCATGTCATTGATTCTTTTACCTTAGTTAATTGCGCATCTCCCCATGTCACATATTCCGTTTATGCAAATCTTAAAGTTTCCTGAGGGCTCCGGTCGATATGAATGTAAACCATATCATTCCTACTTTTCCAAATATACCATATTAACCAAGGATAAATATCCAACTTATTATCCATAGGTAATCTCCAAAACATATAATCCATATTCATGTAAATAGATGCCGTGGGAAAAAAAACTCTGGGGTTGTTAGTATTTGAGACAGTGCCCAAGGTTGAATTGCTGGTGGACATTCAAATAACACATGATTTATCTATTCTTCATCTAATCCACACCGAACACAGCGCATGTCACATTTTATCCCTCGTCCCTTTAAGTTTTTTTGTCACCGGTAAACAACCTGATAGTGATTACCATATGAAATGCCTTATCTTTGGTGGACATTTTATCTTCCACGAGAAAGATTGAAGACTTTTGATACTTGGCTCCAGAATAAGAGTAGTCTCTCCGTTCTTAATGGAATCTCTCTCCAAATGATACCCCGATTTCACCGTATATTTGCCAGACTTTGTATGAAACTAACCCAACGAATCAGGTCTATTTAAACGACTAATGGGGATACTTAGTATCAAAGCCACATCCTCTGGTACAATAATTTTCTCCATTAGTTATTCGTTCCAAATCTGGTTGTGATGATTAATCAATTGGTCAACAGTAACCAAATTATGATCTGAGTCCGACTTTTGAGTTGCTGGTCTCGGGCGATAAGTTGGTATCCACGGGTCATTCCATATTGAAATAAACTCCCCTGTTCCTACCCTTTTGATAAGTTATTTTTTAACCAGAGGCATAACTGATGTAATACTGCCATCCATAGGATGCTGAATATGATTTAATTGGATCAAGAGGATCCGTATTCCGAAAATAACTTCCTTTTAAAAATTTTTGAGAAAAGAATATCCGGCTTATTGATTAGCCTCCACAATTGTTTCGCTAAGAAATCTGTATTTACATCGCGAAAGGCTCTAAAGCCAATCCCACTCCTTTATCTCTGCAAAGTTTATCCCAAGACATCCAGTGCATACATGAACTTGTTCCTCCCGTACTCTACCATAAATTGGAGACAATACTCGTCAATTTTGTAGTGATTGTTTTTGGTAACCGATAACAATACATTACGTGATTTGGCAAGACCGTTGCCACCGCCTTTATCATAACCTCTTTACCGCCTCGTGATAGATGCTTTATCGTCTATCCATTAACCCTTCCATGAAGTCTATCTTGTAAAAAACTAAAACTTGCGTTTTGGATCCACTGAGACTCTCTGGAATACCCATGTATGATCCAATTCCACACATCTCTGTGATCCCGAATATCGCTTTCACCTCCTCTAGAACTTCAGTCCCGACCGTATGTCCAAACTAGAGTGAAGATTTCGAGAAGTTTATTTGTTGACCTGACACTCCCTCATAATCTTTGAGAATCCGTAAAATTTTCTGACATTCCTCATTTTTAGCTTTTCAAAAAAATAAAATATCATCCGCAAAGATCAGGTGATATTGGGGGACATGCACTTGCTACCTTTAGTCCCGTTAACTGTTTTTCTTGTTCCGCTTTCTTTGTATTCGCAATCAAAACTTCCGTTCATAAAATAAATAAATATGGTGACAAATGGTCTCCTTGTCGCAACCCTCTCTGTGGAGCTATGAAACCCCGTTGTTGACCATTAATGAGAATCCTATACTGAACCGTAGTTATACATTGCATTATCCGATCATCCCATTAAGCCGCAAATCCCATTTTACCCAGAAGGTTCTCTATAAAAGCCCATTCAACTCTTTCATAAGCCTTACTCATATCCATTTTAATTGCCATGAGTTTACCCTTGCAATATGGGTTCGTTCGCAATCCGTGAAACATCTCCTGAGCTATTAAAATATTATCCGAGATCAGTCTACCCGCAACAAAAACCGATTATGTTTCCGAAACCAGTCTTGGTAGAAGCCCCTTCAACCGTTGACACAAAACATTATATATGATCTTATAAGCCACATTACAAAGACTGATAGGACGAAATTCAGTCATCCTACTCGGTCGTTCCATCTTTGGAATAAGACAAATATTTGTCGTTTTAATTCTTGTATCCAGTTCCCCATATTTTAAGAAATTGTTAACCAGCCGAACAACATCATTCTTCACAATTGGCCAAGACCGTTGGAAAAATAAAGCTGTCATCCCATTTGGTCCCGGATCCTTTTCTGGATGCATCATAAAAATGCTTTTCTAACCTCCTCTTCAGTGGCTAATACCATAAGTTTCTCATTCATCTGAGTTGTTATTGATACCGAGACCTTCTCTAAAAACTCCTTAAAACGATCCGGATTATTTGTCGTAAATAGCTCTTCAAAGTATTCTACTGCTACTCGTTCAACCTCATGATCCTTAGTACCCCAATATCCTGATGAATCATGAAGCCACCAATGTGATTCCACTACAAGAAAACCAAGCATTGTTAGCAGAACAGGATAGCACAAATCTGGGAACTGCTATTATAGATGGTCAGATTATTTGGATACTATATGACATCGTTAAATTAGTGCTAAATCATTTTTTTATTAAGAGAGAAACCCAAATTAAGTTTTGGAGCCCATTTTCGGCTATCCCGCGCAAGGCGCCAACCTTAGTAGAAAAAACAAAGATTTGGCGCTTTAGGTTATTTCAGATTCGTGACAAAAAAAGACAGAGCTGGGAGAAAAAAACACTTCTACCTTGATTTCTCCGACATCTTAACTCCACCGCGATCCTGTCTGCTACGAAAACGACCACGACCACCACGAATCTCGTGGCCAGCGATAATCCCTATCTTCTACTGCTTCGATTTCAGTTTTACTCCTGCTTCACTCGTCTTCTCTTTCGTTCAAATTGGGGTTCAATCTTCAGCTAATCTAAACTCGAAGGTACGAATTGCTTCAATTGGTTTAATCGGTTCTCGTTTTTACCTCACCTACTTGTCACTGAGTTTGTATCTGGTTTTCTGCAAGGGTTAACACATAGGATCTATATTGAAGAAAACACAAAGATTCTTCGTTTTGAGGCTTCTGGTTCTAGAGGTATTAAGCAGTTTTCATCGATTTATTTTTTGATTTAGGGTTTATATGATTAAGATCTGTAGTATCACTATATTAATATTGAAATATGAAACCTCAATGTACTCGGTTCTTGATTTTTCAGGTGTAGATTCATTTGGTTGAAACATATCTAAACTCGCAGCCTTCTCATACCACGAGCGTTTACAATGAGTCTTTTATCTACTTACTTGTTCTCATCTATATTGTTTAACTACTTGACTGTTGTTGTGAATGTTCTTAGTCTGTTTTTAGTTATGTATAACTTTGTGTAGTGATGCATGTGCTTGTCATTGTGTGTTATAATTTGAACATTATGCGATTGTGTTGTCTATGCAATCAAGCTGTTGGTCTTCTGTGTTTGTTTGACTGATTATGTTTGTGAGTATAATGAACTTGTTTAACCCTTTAAAAAGGTTTAAACATAAAATGTTGGACAAGGCATGGGTCCATCTTCGCAGGTAAGGAGTATTTTATGTAGGTAGTTTCTAATTGGGTTTAGGGGATGATAAGGGACTTGTTTGGTCTACTTCCGCATTATAGAGCTGATCCTGCATATGAGCGAGGTGTCTGGAGCTTTGTTACTGCGGCGGATGCGGCATTAGGAGATGGTGACATGGTTATATGTCCTTGTAGAAGTTGTGTAAATCTGGACCGACATTAAGCGAGGACTGCTGTGCACCATCTTGTAACACATGGAATGGATGAGGCTTACAAGATGCGGATTGATTGGTTTCATCATGGAGAAGTGATCTCAGACAAACATGATGGAAGAAAAGCATCTCAGTACAATGAGGAGATTGTTGGGTTATTTCAAGATGCTGAATACTTAGATGAAGAGATGGTCCAGAAGGCTAACTTATGCGAGGTTGCTGAGGGTGAGGACAAGGAAGAAGATGCGTTCTTAGCAAAGCTAGCAGATGCAGAGACTCCGTTGTATCCAACATGTTCAACTCATAGCAAGCTTTCAGACACTGTGTGTCTGTTTTGACTGAAGACTCAGAATGGTTGGTCTAATAAGAGCTTCAAAGAGTTGCTTGTGACATTTCCAGATATGCTGCATGTTGACAATGTTCTTCACACATCATTCTATGATGTGAAAAAATTTCTGAAGTCATTAGACATAGGTTATCAGAAGATACATGCATGTGTAAATGACTGCATTCTATTCAGAAAGAAGTACAAGATGGCTGAGAGTTGTCCAAAATGAAAGGCTTCAAGATGGAAGACTAACATGCATAGTGGTGAAGTTAAGAAGGGTGTTCTACAGTTAAGAAGGGTGTTCCACAGAAAGTATTAAGATAATTTCCAATTATCCCAAGGATGAAGACAATGTTCAGGTATGAGGAAATGACAAAGGACTTAAGATGGCATTTTACGAACAAGAGCAATGATGGAAAAGGTCGTCACCCCGTGGATTCTGTGGCTTTGGATCAAATAAATGAAAAGTACCCATCATTTGCTAGTGAGGCAAGGAACATTCGGCTTGGTCTTTTAACAGACGGATTCAATCCATTTGATATGAAGAATTTTAAGTACAGTTGTTGGCCAGTGTTGGTTGTTAACTACAACATGCCTCCTCACCTATGTATGAAGAAGGAAAACATATTTCTACGCTTGTTGATTCCTGGACCGCACCAACCTAGAAACAACATTGACGTATATCTAGAGCCTCTCATAGAGGATCTGAATCATTTGTGGATCACCGTAGAGGTAACTTATGACGCCTTCAGCAGAACTACTTTCACGCTTAAGGCGATTCTGCTATGGATAATCAATGATTTACCTGCATACGACAATCTTGCAGGATGCAAAGTAACAGGTAAGATGGCATGTCCTCTCTGTGGTAAATGCACTGATAGTAGGTGGTTGAAGCATAGCAGGAAGCATGTGTACATCTGCCACAGAAAGGCTTTGCCCCCGACACATAGATGGTGTGCTAAGAAATCCTGGTTTGATGGAAAAGCCGAGTTTGGGACAAAGAGAAGGATTCAGACAGGACACAATATCAGTCAACTCCTGAAAAATTACAAGAATGATTTTGGTTGTGCTAAATATAGTAGAACGAAGAGAAAAAGGTCTGGTTGTGTTGTATCAAGCTCTGATGATGACACTGAATCAGAGGAAGAAGAGGAAGAAGATGCAATTGACGAAGAAGAGTTATCAATATGAAAAAAGAGATCTATGTTTTTCAAGTTGCCATATTGGGAGGTAAATATATTTCTTATGTTATCTAGTTATTTTCTCAATTGATCAAGATGGATTGTGTTTAATATTGTATTGTCTTGTTCAGGAATTACCAGTAAGGCATAACTTGGATGTAATGCACGTGGAAAAAAACGTATTTGCAAGCATAGTCTCCACACTACTGCATTGTGGGAAATCTAAAGATGGTCTCAACATTCGTAAAGATCTCCAACATCTCGGTATTAGGAAGGATGTGTGGCCTCAAACCAGAGGAAAGACAACTTACCTTCCTGCAGCACCATGGTCCCTAACAAAGACAGAGAAAAGAGTATTTTGCAAAAGGCTGTTTGACTTCAGAGGACCAGATGGATATTGTTCCAATATATCCAGGGGCGTATAAATGGATGATTGCAAGCTCTCTGGATTGAAATCTCACAACTACCATGTACTGATGCAGCAACTCCTACCAGTGGCATTAAAGGGTTTACTGCTAAAGGGCCTGAGGATATGTATTACACGCTTGTTTCTGTTCTTTAACAAGTTATGCCAGCGTGTGATCGACAGGAAGCAGATAGCAGTAATGGAAACTGAGATCGTTGAAACTATATGCATGTTTGAGAGGTATTTTCCAACAAGTTTCTTTGACATTATGGTGCACCTGACAGTACATCTAGGCAGGGAAGCTCGATTATATGGTCGAGTACATTTCTGATGGATGTACCCATTTGAGAGGTAGTTTAAACTGTCTTTATTTGGTGTTTATCTAACAAATTTGGTAATTTCCACACTAATGTTGATTGGTAAATGTGTGCAGATACATGAAAGTTATGAAAGACTATGTACGAAATCCAGCTAGACCAGAAGGATGTATTGCAGAAGCTGTTGGAATTGTGTCCAGTAATCTCGGTACTGTCTCTAGAAAGTAAGAGTATGTCAATAATCAGACATAAGTCATATAATACTGGAGGTCATGATGGCTTGCTAGAGTCCGCTCATGATCTATAAGTCTTGGACTTATTACCTTTATTATATGATCCCATATGGGTCACACGCCTAAGCTTACAGGAAAATGTGTAGGAACGGTGTAGCAGAAGTACGGTAAAAGTGCTAGGCATTTACTGTACTTAGAGAGAATAATTGGGTTTGGCCACTGTGTGTCGATCGATACACAAGGAGTGTCGATCGACACAGTGCGCGAACGCCTCGGAGTTAATTGGCCTTTGGGCCAAATGGCCCAAAACGAACTGAACGAGTTATATAATCTTAAGACGAGTTCAGGTCGAAAACAAGCCCTAGCCGCAAGCCTCCTCTCTCTCTCTGCGCCGATTTCCTCCTGGTCTAGCAGCCTCTTCCTGCTCGGTGTGCGTGTGTGAACCTCTGGAGGAGTTATCTCTCGGTGGCTCTCTGATCTCTGACATACCATCCCTTTCCGCTGCAAAACAGGTATAAGGTGAGATCATCAATTGTTTCTATACAAGAGAACCTAGATCCGCATGTTTAGGATAATCTGAATCAGAGAATTGAATCAGGATTCATCTAAACATTCCTTCAGTGGTATCAGAGCCATTGGTTCTGGTTTTTCTTGTTTAGATTCAAGTTTAGGATTGTTTTTCTTGTTTAAAAGTGTTTTGAATCAACTACTGATAAGAGAAATCACTTAAGCAACAAGGAATTGAACCTAAACACACTTAAAATCGCAGAAACCAAGCTATATTGATTTGGTAGAATGCGATTTTCAAAAGTCAGTATCGACTGCGATCGCATGGATCGATCGATACGATCGCATGGATCGGTCGATACAGTCTATCGGCTAACCCTGTTAACGCGTGAAAGCATCGATCGATGCAGGATCGATGCAGGTTCGATGTTGGTGCATCGACCGATGCGGTTGGTGCATCGATCGACACGGTTAGGGTTTTGGGTCGGTTCCATGCATGCGTGAGAGCATCGATCGATACAGGATCGATGCACGATCGATGCAGGATCGATGCTAAGAGCATCGACCGATGCGGTTGATGGATCGATCGATACGGTTGGTTCATCGATCGACATGGTTGGTTTAAGGCTCGGTTTAATATTTTGATTAAAATTAATTCGTCCTGGTTTAATAAACAGATTTAATAATTTTATTAAGTCTGGTTAAACCGGGACAAGAAATCCAATGTCGAAAGAATTATTGGATTTAGTGCCTAAACCAGGATTTTCTAATTTGATTTGGTTGGACCAAATAAATTGAGAAAATCCGGTTTAGTAAATAACCGGTTGACAATTGTGGTCATCGTAGTAATTAAAATTTGGTTAGACCAATTTTAATGAACCAGACCGGTTATGTCATTTAATTGGACAATTGGGTCATGTCTTGGACATGGACCAATTCTTGGGCCTCGGGCCAAGAAGTTAAAACAATTGGGCCAATTATTTGAGTCTTTCTTAAGATTAATTTAAAATTTATTTTATAAAATTATAAATCGATTTTAAATTAAAGTTTCCGATATTTTGAAATTAGAAAGTTTCTTAAATTAGAAGTTTCTAGATTTGCATGATTCGGATTTTAAGAAATTTCTAAAGTTAGGAAGTTTTCAGTTTTAGAAAGTTTCCAGTTTTAGAAAGTTTCCAAAAATAGTAGGTTTTCTAAAATGGAAAGTTTCCCGAAATAGTAATCTTCTATTTGGGAATAAGATTTTAAAATAAACCTACGAACCTCAAATAATATCAAGCGTTGGATGTCTTGTCCAGGCTATGTCAGCTGTCGAAGCCCATTCAATTGTATTCATGGCCTTACAGTGTGAGGGTGTCTGCTTTTGCGTGGGTAAGACGGTTTGTGATTCATAAATGTCATTGGGAGTCCCAGACATTAATGATTACATGACTGTATAGTCTGGTTTTCTTGACTAGGCCATCGGGAGTCCCGGGCCTTGAGACATCAGAGTGGATTGGGCCTCGGGCCCAGATTCACAACCAAGAGTTATATCACGGATATAATTAGCCGATATAGGGCTTACCGATATAAGCTAAGGTTGGGTGACGGCCAGTGGCCCACTTTGATCTTAGTTATATGTGGATCTTGGAATCATTATATTCTATTGAGGGTAACTTATGTTATTGAATATAATGCGTGATTAATCATGTTAAGTATAATACGAGATTAATCATATTGAACATATTAACTAAAATCCTTTTATCTTAATTTTCAGTTATGACTAGCACGAACAATCAAAACACTTTCTCGATCCGGTCTGTCCTTAAGATGGACAAGCTGAACGGATCAAATTTCTTGACTTGGTCGCGGAACCTGAGGCTAGTCCTCAGACAGGAGAGAAAGGACTATGTCCTTGAGAGAGCTCTCCCCGTGAGGATCGGGTCCAATGCTTCTCATGCAGTATATGATGCTTGGAATAAGCATTATAATGATGCGGTAGATGTGCGTGGTCTGATATTGGCTACCATGGACTCAGACTTGCAGAAGCAATATGAGAACATGGAGTCGCCAATAGAGATGATCAGCAGCCTGAAATTGAAATTTCAGGAGCAGATAAGAGTGTAGAGATACCGGTTGGTTAAGTCTCTCACTAGCTGCAAGCTACCAAATGATAATCCAGTGAGTCCTCATGTCAGTAAAATGATGGGTTACATTGATAACCTGAGGAAACTGGATTATCCAGTTAGCCAAGAGTTGGCAACTGAAATCATTCTGCAGTCACTGCCGTCAAGCTATGATAAGTTCAGAAAGAACTATATCAAGAAAGGCTTAACGAAGACGCTGACTGAACTGCATGATATGCTCAAGACAGTTGAGCCAAACGTGAAGAGTACCCTGTACAATCTCATGAATGAGAAGGGTAGGTTTACTAAACCTAATGCTGACAAGGGTGAAGACAAAGTTGTCCAGATTTTGAATCATGGCAAGCGTGTGTCTTCTGAGCCCGAGTCAGATACCTCTTATGTTGGTAAGTGCTGCTACTGTAAGGAGACATGGCATTGGAAGAGAGATTGCATTAAATTCATGGAAGATGATGAGGAGTTAAAGTCGATGTATGAGACTACTTCCTCAGGTATTCATGTTATTACTTCAAGTTCTACCTTAAAGGTATTGGATACTGGTTGTGGCACTGATATTTGTGATAATATGCAGAGCCTAAGCAACAGTAGAACGTCCTTAAAGGTATTGAATACTGGTTGTGGCACTGATATTTGTGATAAATATGCAGAGCCTAAGCAACAGTAGAACGTTGAAGGAAGGGCAAGTGAAACTACATGTCTGGAAGGAGCTTGGGATGCTGCCTCAGCCGTAGGGTTTTTCACTTATAGATCCCTTTGAGGCTTGGTTTTGTATTAAGTAATTGCTACAATGTACCTGCTTTAAGCAGAGTTGTCTTTCATTTTCTTGTAAGAATTTGAATGTTTTTCATTTTGATAAAAGACAAGTTTTGTTCTTTTGATCTTAATGAAATATTAATTGTAGCACCCTATTCATGGAATGGGTTTTATATCTTAAACCAAAGAGTGCCTAAATGTAACATAAATACCGAATTGGTTTAAATCTGATGAATTAAACCTGATTTTTCTTGGCATAAAGTCTTGGTCACATAGAGTAAGTCGGATTCAGAAATCCCATAGTCATGGATTTTTGGGCTCATTTGATAAAATATCTTATGAGACTTGAATTCTGTTTACTAGACCAAAAGGTAAAGGGCCTATCTTAGCCGAGCTAGAGAAAAGCCCAAAGGCTTATTGGACCTGGAACATACTCATGTATGTGGCCCAATGAGCAGTAATGCCAGAGAAAATCTCCTGTACTTCATTGTCTCTACTGATTACTTCAGTGAGTGTGACTGTGTTCATTTGATGAGACACAAGTCGGAATTCTTTGACATGGTCGAAAGAGTTCCAGAATGAAGTATAGGATCTGAATGACAAAAGTATTAAGACTCTGGATTAAATCACGAGTGAGAATACTTAAGTCATTGATTGTGTGATCATCTGAATGAGTGTGAAATCGTTTCACAGCTCATTTCTCCTGAAAACCTGAAGGTTTTTCTGTGAGAAAGAATCAGATCTTATTAGAAATGATTAAAGATGAGTCACACGAATCTTCCATGATATTATTTAAGAATAACACTCTAAATTATCTAAGTTTACGCTGAAATAGTTCCACCAATATCAGTTGAAAGACACCACGTAAATGTGGATTGGAATCGATCCAAATTCGTCTTTACTGAGTATTAGTAGTTGAGCTACTTCGCTGGTTGTCCCAGGGAAACCAAGGCTTATCACTTTTACGTCCATTCTGTTTTCTAAGAAGGGAAGTTATTTTCCAAGAAGAACAGTGGGAGTAAAAGTATAACTCGAAGTTTTCTTAGGGAAACTAAGGCTCGGTACTTTTACGACCATTCTGTTTTCTAATAAGGGAAGTTACTTTCCAAGAAGAACAGTGGGAGTAAAAGTACAACTCGAAGAAATTCGAGAAATACAGGAGGCTGCTTAACCTATTGAGGGAGAGCAGCGGAAGGATTTACAGATTTCTGTACCTGTGGAGCCTGAAGTTCGCAGATATGAAAGAATCAGTCACTAATCCGAGAGTGAATTCTCGTCATTAGTTCAGCCTGATGATCATTGAATGTTCGCATGATCTGATGATCATTGAAAGCGACGAATCTGCGAAATTCAAGGAAGCGATAGTGAGCCCAGACTCCGAAGAATTACATTTTGTGTAAGTTGGCTTCATCGATCCATTGATGGATGGAAGCAAACATATCGGAGTTGGAATCTTCGTTCTGTTGAAGTAGTCAAGGTTTTGACTTAAGCAGGAACGAAATGGAACTGTGCGTTTACTAATAGATAAGTGGGAGCAATATTGCATTTCTCAAAGTGTATGTCGATGACATACTGATTCTCGGATATAACGTCCCAACGCTGTAGTCGGTAAAGGACTAGCTTGGGAGTTGGTTTAATGATTGACATGGGTAAAGCCACGTAGTTCTTGGATTTTGGATCTAAAGATAGAGATCCAAAAGTGCTGGTAGGACAAAGTCAGGATTCTTAAATTGACAAAGTCCTACACGTTTTGAGCAATCCAAGAAGGGTTTTATGCCAATGTCACATGGCATTAAGTTAAGCAAGATACAGTATCCTACGATAACTGCTGAGCTTAAATGCATGGATGAGATTCCATATGCGTCGGCAATTGGATCTATCATGTATGCCATGAAACGTACTTGTTTGATGTTGCTTTAATGTTAAGCAAGACAAGTAAAGACCAGTCAAATCCAGCAAAGAATCACTGGATTGCCGTAAAGAATATCCTAAAGTATTTGAGGAATACTAAGGATAAATTCTAGAGTTACGGAGAAAGTGAGGTGCTACGAGTCGGTAGAGTCTGAAAGGCAAGTTTCCAATAGACAAAGATGATTTCCGATCACAGTCCGGTTATATCTTGTGTCTATCTGGCGGTGCAAGGCACTGTTGCTGACTCAATGACTTAAGCTGAACATTTCGCAGCTTGGGAAGTGGCGAAAGAGGTTGTTTGGAAAGAAGAGTTCGTCACTGAACTTGATGTGATTCCCAGCATAGATGAGACTAGCTGCACATCAGAGGTCCAAACACCTTGAGGATAGGTACAACCTATTCCGTAAGATAAATGACAGAGATGTTAAGTAGATCAGCAAGTTTCAACGAATGAGAACGTTGCTAATCTATTAACGAAGCCACTCCTTAGGCCTAAGCACGAGTCGCGGACTGTTGCTGTAGGATAAGTGAAATTAAGATGTAGTCTTAATTTCAGTGGGAGTTATTAAAGGGCTTTATTTAGTTATTGGATATGTTCTTGAAACAACATTTAAGATGTTTAATGAAATTATTATTTCAAGATTATTTTAACTGTGATGAAATAATCGTTCCAAAGTGATATAAACCATTTTATAGGTCATCGAAGTAAATGACTTGATCTTGAGTTATCAAAGTCATTTAGCTTGATCATGAGACCCTATATTTGATAAATGACTTATATCATTATGTCCCTAGTCGAAGGTTGTTGAAATTGGAACACCAACAACCGTGTGAGACTGGATTGGTACGTGACTTATGACAAAGTCTCAGTGTGTCATAGATGCGCGGCATCAAAGTCAGTACATAGGTGTATGTTGGGGAACATACGACCGGACAAGACCCGCTTATAAGAACTCTTCAGGATATTTATATATGTGTCATAAGAGATTCTTACTACGACTATAGAGTATAGTCCTTAGACCTGAGTTCGCATGCATGTGACTGCACATGGACTGATGCACTTTGATCATTGTCTAACGCTGTCGTTCTGCGATAGTTATAAGGACCTTGTTTGGGTACATTATGAAATGAGTAGTTTACAGTGATGGAACAAGACGGGATTTGTCCCTCCAATATAAATGGAGTGAATATCTCTAGGCCAATCGGAGATTTGAATACTGGAAAATGCATGGCCATGCTCAAACGGACTGTCCCGAGTCGTTTGGATTGTCAGTATCGAATCAGAGTCCGATGAACAAGATTAGGCTTTATAAGGATGACACCAATCTTGCCTTATGACTAATCGAGATATTGTGACAAAAGGATTATGAATACAGAGATTCCAGTACAAGTGGGAGATTGTTGGAATTGTGTCCAGTAATCTCGGTACTGTCTCTAGAAAGTAAGAGTATGTCAATAATCAGACATAAGTCATATAATACTGGGGGTCATGATGGCTTGCTAGAGTCCGCTCATGATCTATAAGTCTTGGACTTATTACCTTTATTATATGATCCCATATGGGTCACACGCCTAAGCTTACAGGAAAATGTGTAGGAACGGTGTAGCAGAAGTACGGTAAAAGTGCTAGGCATTTACTGTACTTAGAGAGAATAATTGGGTTTGGCCACTGTGTGTCGATCGATACACAAGGAGTGTCGATCGACACAGTGCGCGAACGCCTCGGAGTTAATTGGCCTTTGGGCCAAATGGCCCAAAACGAACTGAACGAGTTATATAATCTTAAGACGAGTTCAGGTCGAAAACAAGCCCTAGCCGCAAGCCTCCTCTCTCTCTCTGCGCCGATTTCCTCCTGGTCTAGCAGCCTCTTCCTGCTCGGTGTGCGTGTGTGAACCTCTGGAGGAGTTATCTCTCGGTGGCTCTCTGATCTCTGACATACCATCCCTTTCCGCTGCAAAACAGGTATAAGGTGAGATCATCAATTGTTTCTATACAAGAGAACCTAGATCCGCATGTTTAGGATAATCTGAATCAGAGAATTGAATCAGGATTCATCTAAACATTCCTTCAGAAGCCTACCTTGCAGAAGAATGCATGCAGTTCTGCAGTGAGTTTCTGAAAAAAACAACCAGTGTTGAAGAAAAACCACAGAGAAAACGATGAGGACCCGAGCAGACCTATCTTAGCTGGTCGACCGTTATCCACAACCACTACAATTATACTTATTGAGACAGAAAAAATAATAGCTCATCTTGTTGTCCTTCAAAATATGGCTTTGGTGGAACCTTTTGTGGGGCAAGTAATTACAAATTCTCATTACTAACGTCCTTCTATAAATTATAGTCTACTGATAGTGTTGTTTATCTTTAAAGTATGCACCTTCAATATCTAAAAAAGAATAATGGAAGATGTAATCTTGATGCCACTTTACTTTGGAATATGCATACAAAGCTTTTTGCCGGATGGTTAAAAAAAACAGGCAAGTGTTGTCTCAAGTTCAATATTGTAAGTTGTTTGGATATGCACTCTAGTTTTATCCATTAACTTGTCTACATTTTTTAGGTACCTATGGACTTGGAATCACATGAAGAAACAATTAAGTGGTTGTCATATGGTCCTAGAACATTGCACGCTCCTATTCCAGGTATATAGTCAATGGCCTTAGGTTTCACACAAGTTTAGTTTCAAGGCAAAGTCAGAAAAATGGGGTTCTTTATGAGGCGATGTGTAGATCTAGTGCAAGAGACGCTTCACAGATGGTTGATATGGTATCCTATTACGGTAGAGTGGAAGACATTATTTTTCTGGATTACAATGTGTTCTACATTCCTATATTCCGGTGTCAGTGGGCTAACAAAGGAAATGGAGTCAAGGAAGAAGAAGGTTTCACTCTTGTCAACCTTAACCAGAGTCAACACTCATTTGCAAGGGATTCATTCATACTGGCTTCTCTAGCCAATCAAATCTTTTACTCAAGAGAATATGATTCCTCACCTTGATATGTAGTGATGAGAGGATATTCAAGAAGATACAGCGAGGAAGATCAGGATGACAAAATTGGAGATGTCGGGCCAGTAGCAGAAAATGTTAACATGACTACTAATGAATTAGATAATGAAGATAAGAGTGCTCGTACTGACTGTGAAGGGATATATGCTTGAAAGACTACTAGATTCACCTTAGTTTTTTTGTGTTGTTTGTTCTATGTCTTATGCGTCTCTGTGTTTTTTGTTTGCTTGATGTGTGCTAAATCTTTGAGTTTTTTTGGCTTCATGTTTGTCTATGTGTATGAGTAATGGAACATATCTAACTCACTTTTATATATGAATTCAGGTAATCAGTCATGGCTCGTACAAAGCATTTCACGACGAGGAAAAGAAAAGCCCGTGTGCCAGTAGCTAAGGCATAAGAGGAGGAAATTAGGGATTTAGAAGATGGTCCAGGATATCAAGTTGCTGCGATTGAAAATGCTGAGAATGAAATAATGACAAGGAGATAATTGAGGATGAAGATGCTGAGAATGAAGATGCTGAGAATGAAGATGCAGAGGAGGAAATAGCTGAGGATGAAGATGTTGTGGATGAATCTGGAATGGATAAGGAACATGAGCAAAACGATGAGGATGCTGAGGCTGATGTTTCTACAGGATTGAACAATGATGAAGATCCCGCTCCTGATCAGGCTGCATCGGAGACAGAACATGATGCATCTCCACCTGCTCCTAAGAGAAAGCCTGGACCAACTATGATGAAACATATACCAAGGGATCCAAATGAGAGAGAACAAGTTGATTTCACCGAATTTAGAGAACCATGTGGACCAGGGTCAGTGAAGCGGTCGTCTTACCTAGGTCCCTTAGTCAGAGAACATGTTCCTATAATAATTAAGGATTGGAGAAAAGTTGGCGAAAACATCAGAACAATTCTTTGGAAATCTGTTCCGGTAAAAGTTAATGTAATATGTCTTTGTTAATTTGCTATATACTGCAATATTTATTCTATGAATACAGACAAAGTTTGCAGTAGATGAAGAGTATCAAAAGGCAGATGTGTTCAGGCAGATGGGATATCTTTGGAGGTTCTCCAAATCAGAAATTGTTACAAAGATCTGGCAGGGTAAGACAATGAAGGAGTGGATGCAGCTGAAACTAAAGAACTTGCCTCCGGTGGAGTGGCATAAATTTGTCAACCAGAAGACAAGCACATCTTTCAAGGTATGTGAAGATGGAATATGTCTACATATTTTTGTATGTAAGTTCAGCCTTTAACTAGTGTCAATTATACTTAGGCTGTGAGTGATTCGTACAAGGAGAGGAGACGAAATCAGATTCCTCACAATGTTAGCCGTAAAGGAATGGTTCGATTGACTGAAGAAATGGTAAGTATAATGCATTTTTTCCATTGAGTCATATGCATCTATTAGGATTGATATTTGTTGTCTCGCGGAAAAAGAGCTGCTCAGAACTATCTAAAGCTACAAGAATGAAAGTGTGGGTCAAGTCACGCACCAAAAAAGATGGCACTCCAGTTAATAACCATGCTGCTGAAAAGATAGTAAGTACACAAGATCAGTGTCCTTCACTAGTCATTTGTTTTATGATAAAAATTCCTAGTTTTCCTTCATGATGGTCAGAGAAGGGCAAATGATGTTGAAAGCGGTGCTCCATCATCAACAACAATTCTAGCTAGGAATGACACCCTTGCACAAATACTAGGAACTGATAATCCAGGACGGCTAAGGGCTATGGGTTGGGGAATGTCTACAACAAAGCTAGCTTGTTTCCAAGTCAAGTCTGCATATATGAGTCAAATTCAAGAGAGTCATAATCAACTGCAACAAAATTTTCACCAGTTAGAGGCGCTTGTCCAGAGAATGACTAACTAGGTATATTATTGTGATTTGTCTGGTTTGACTAGTACTTAAATTTGAAAAACTCTGACTCTGACATTTTCTCACAGAGATAAGATGAGCAAGGTAAAACCTCAACTCCAAGAGTAAGTCACTACACTAATTAAACTCTCATTTCCACTGCCTTCATTAAGTTAATCAAATGACTAAGTCAGATTTTCCTTTTGTAGATTGTAAACAAGTCAGTACCAGCTAGGTGTTTGTTGGTTGATTGGACTGGAACCAAAGAAATTGTCGATGAGCCCGTCTTCTTTCTTCTGACCCTGAGGAGTATGTGAATGACATTCCACTATGACCCAATGCAGTGAAGGTGTTAGTTGAATCAGCCATAATCATGGATGCATTTCTCTGGAGGCCTACATCAAACATGACATGTATAGAAGAGGCTGTTGGTCAGATAATTGCATGGAATGCAGATAGTTGTCTTCCTGCAGAAGAGGAGGTCGCTCAGGACATGCCAAAGGTAATTGTTCTGGTTGTGACATGCTAGTTTGAAAAACTTGGTGGTTTTGTGTTGTTGCCTCTGAGGTTGTGTTGTTATTGTTTTTCACAGAGCCCATACGTAAGTTCGAACAACAGATGCAAATTGATGGATTGGGCTACAGATGACAAACTTATTGTTGAAGGCCGTTGGCAGTCGAGAGGCCCTCAAGCTGTGGTTAATGGTATACCTCTCGGTCCAAACACTACAAGAAAAATCTCTATTCTTAGCTCACGAAAAATGCCATGGTATGTATATGATGGCGTTTTTGAAAATGCTATGTCTGCCCCAGCTATAATAGGTAGGTCAGATACGATAGCATTTTTTGTCTGTGCTATAATATCGTTAACTATAATAGCGATATTTTTTCTTGCTATGACTGGATATAGTTTATGATAGCTTTAGTTTGTGATGCTATATATACATTATTTTATAGCATTTCTAAATTGCTTTAATAAATATTATATTAACTATATTTATAAATTATAATCAATTAAATTTATATTAAATATATATATATATATATATATTGGAAATTTTAATTCAAAATATGATTTTCATTAATAATCTAAAAAATCTCTTACACAAACTTCATAAAAACACATCTAAAATTCCTACACAAACATCATAAAAACACATCTATACACAAATGTGATTGCTAAATATACATCAGGCTCTGCTTCTTCATTCTCTGCATCCTCATCAGCTTCACCATCTTCATTTTCCTCACCATGACATGCGACCATCATCTCTTCCAATTTCCTCTGAAAAGCTCAGATACAAGATTTCAGAACAAAAGAAATAAGACGAGCTTGAAAACACATATCTATACATTCACTCCATATCACCCATTGCTTTGTTAAATGCTAATAAAAACCCATACAAAGATTTCCTATAAGCTTAGACTGAGACCCGATAAACTAGCAATAAATGGATAGCTCATCTGTGTTGGTATCATCAGTGCCTGAAACAAAAAGAAATTGTCAGAAGAACCATCTCTGTCTTGTTGCATTCAAGTGCATTACTTATAATATGCAGATAAGCACAAGCAGAATCAAATAGTATCAACTGACCCCAGCAAAACGGGTGACCAGCACGGGTCCTAGCAGTCTCTATGCCAATGGATAAACAAAAACCTGAAATGAGAATAGGCCGAGACCTAAAGCAGAATTGTTGATGAGTAATAACACAGTCTCAACTCTGGTACTAATTCAAGTCAAAGCAGACTCTAATCATCTTGCAAAAGGATCCCAGTGACTTACAATTAATGGCCATCCCTTTAAAGGAAGAGCACCAACTCCAGGGTTTAATCCTTCACAAGATAAAAACACACAACCATAAGAATTGAATACCAAATTGTAGATAAAAATTGCTCGTGAGCCCATTAATCTATGACTCTGTGTAGTTCACCATAATTTTCCAGAATATAACAGGGACGAATAATGTTACAAAATCTTAAATTAAAACTAAAGCAAACAATAGTACAAAATCTTAAATTTTAATGTCTCAAACCATAATCTAAGGAAGAATAGTAACATGTTCCTCTGAAATCAAAACCGTTTCCAGACTTGTACCTCTGTAATCAAAACCGTTTCTAGACTTTTTGGTGTCTCCTGGGAGCATAGTTAATTTTGTGACAGTTGGTGCTCCTGATAGAAAAATGGAAATTTTATATAAGTTGAATTATTTCTTATGTTTATACACACTCCATAATCTCATGTTCATAGACAAGGTTACAACTTTTGGAATGATTGTAAGTAGTATTGATCAATAACTAAGAAATCAAGACTTACCACTAGAAATCCAAACGTAAGTCCAGTTCCTAGCACAATGAAACGAGGGTATGTTGCTACGAGATTGATTGGAGACGAGTAATCCCTGTAGAAAATAAGATCCAAATTTTCAAGAGGGAAAAAGAGCAAGATCGCAAGTCTTTTTCAGAAAAGCATAAAAACAAGACTTACCATATCAAAACACCTCCAAGAAGAACCACGAAAGGATACAGCAGCACCAAGAATTAAACATACCATTAACTTTTCAGATTTAAGAGTATTTATAATTCAGTTGTTTAGGAGATTACCATATCTAATGTTTGCACCATGCAATGTGCTCACAAACTCGAGCACTTTGTGCATCCTATCACTAAGCACAAACACAAATCAGTTTTAGTTCTTTTCTAAAGTCAAACATGTATGCCACAAATAACCATATCCTAACTAATACTTTACCTTCTCATCGACCACAGGTTATGAAGTAGCAAGTCCTGCTACACTGTGCAGTTTGACAACATAAGCAACGAAATGCACACGATCTTTATGAGACTTAACCTACTAAATTCATGAAAAAGAGTAAGTTTAGCTGAACATTCTTGGGAGAAAGTATACACAACAAAAACAAGAAGAACCCACATCATTGTAAAGCTTTGAAGCTGTTACAAACTGCATGAAACTTGTATACCTGAAAGAGTATCGATGAGGACTTTTGAATTAGAGAAGCAAAGAAACAAATGTAATATCCTTCAAGCAGAGCATAGATTTCTGATGAAAATTTAACAATGACAAAGGATGGTATACATACGAGGATGGTATTGAAATGCCATCTGGTTTCAGAAACCTTTTGGGCTCCATCAAACTTACAACATACAAGTCATCACAAGTTATTGTGTCTCCCTCGACTGCAAACAAGTTAGATTCAGTTAGCATCAGGAATAAAACAAAGTAAACACTTCTATAGATAGATCATATGAAGTAAAAGATATTACCAAATTTATGCGGGTGGAACCCCCAAGGCAATCTTTGTCAAGAGCTGGAACAGACACACCACGAGGGATGTACACATCACCAGATATTTGCGCAATAGTCTTCAAAGCCTTTATGATGTTTAAAGAAATGAAACCACAGACTTGTGAGAAGCCACAGTATGTAGTTTGTATGTTATAACGAAACATATAAATCCTAAATTTCATGTCTGGCAAGATTCAACATCAACCTGAATTCCGTCGAAGATATTTCCCAATATCCATGGTCCAAGCTCCACATAAAGAGGCTGAAAAATCAGGAAATTAATGGGGATAAGGGAATTAAAGAAAAAAACCCAAGCAGTGTAATCGAAATCACTCTTTTTCAAATCTCGGAACCAATAGTTTCTACTCTTTAAAACCAGTGAGAGATATATATAACTTAAGCAGTAAGCACGAGCTCCTTCTCACCGAGTAGGATTGTATACAAGTGATACGGGATATCTGAAATATTTACATTGCGAACTAAATTTTAGAAACCAACAAAAAAATCCTTAGTCTCTCGAATCTCCATCACTTGAAACTAGGGTTTCTGGCCTCCAAAAAACGGATCGAGAAAGGTGAAAAGAATCTAGGGAACCTACCTTTCTGAATTTAAGCGAGATCATTGGCATGGGTCTCTCTGCAAATATCGAAGAGTCATTGGTGAACGCATCTTCGCTGTCATCTTCTTCCTCAGCCTGAAAGTTAATTGTAGACTCACAGTCACAGATCCTGCGACGGGAAACAAAATCTGAAAAATCTCAAATCGATATTATAGAAACTTAATCTGATGATAAAAAGAGGAGAAATCCAGTGAGGGAAGCTAGGGATTGAAGTCGTGGAGTAGAAGGGGGACGAGAGGTTTCTAGGGTGTTGCCTCTACTACGAGAGAGAGAGAGGGGTTACGATACTAAAAGAAAGAGAGAAATAGAGAGTGGCTCAGACAAGATTTGTGTTTTGTGTAGGAAAAAAAATTTGTCGATAAGTCATGGAGAAAGGAGAAAATGAATAAGTTTCAAGTATTTTGTGTTTTCGATGGAGAAGAGGGAAATTTTTAAGTGCTTCGCGGTTTAAGAAATTTTTGGTAAAATTTTGGTGGATGAGATGATTTTTGTTTCCCGCTTAATAATTCATTGTCTTAGCATTATTTAAATGCTATTACAAGTAACAAAAATCAGAAACTTAGATTCGATAGCAGTTTGAAAAACCGTGCTATTATATTATGCTATTAATGTCCATAATTTTTGTAGTGAAAAGAAGTGAAAGTTTATGTGGACGTGGTACTATCACCACATGCATTTCCATGGAGGCATACACCGGATGTGACAAACATGGAGCAGACAGTCACTTCACTACCTCTGAAGTCTCCTTCAAAGTCGGTAGCAGGTCCATCTCTTCACAAATCTCCAGTGACTCCGAAGTCTTCTACATCAATTCCAATGGCTCCTCTTCAGCCGTCTCTATCATCTCCAAAAGCTCCTATTCAGTCATCTCCACCATCTCCAAAAGCTCCTCCAAAGAAAACAAAACCAGATGCACAATCTCCGATAAGGAAATCTAAGGTAAATCTAAGCTATATATGTATTAAATTTTTTCTGAACTATTGATTGGTGTTGGATCCTTAATGTCTGAACTCTGAAATGTTGTGGTTTGATTGGCATTTCTCAACATCGCAGCAGTTGGTCAGCAAGGAAAATCAGAAATGCAAGCTGATGGATATTACCGGTAAAAATCATGTGGTTGTTGAAGGACGCTGGACTTCAAACGATCCACAACAGACTGTCCACTTTGTGACCTTGGGTCCAAATGCAGTTCGCGTTTGGGTAGATGTTGTGAAGATCAAAAGTGCAGCTGTGTGGAGCACAAAATCTGAAATTGAGACGATGGAAGATGCGCTTGGTTCAGGTATTGCATGACCAGGGGACAAAGTGGTGATGTACTGATGAGGTAAGAGTTCTTGTGATATCCAGGAGTGAAGAACTGTTGACATGTTATCTTCCCAGGAGTGTAGACATTACAACTTGTGTTTAAATTTATGTTTTAAGTTGAACTTATGTTTGTTTGCATACTTGAGTATGAATTGCTTGTTTGTGGATGTTTATGTTTAATTTGAGCGAATTAATTTTGATCCTATATTTGTAATTATATAAGCTAAATATATTTTTGCAATTCTAAATGACTTTCAAATAATAATGCAAAACCAGAATTCAATATTATAAAATTTTAATAGCTCCCATTAATATTAAATAGGGCAAAAAATTTGAGTGTTCATAAAATATACAACATCAATATAGACTGGCCATTACAAATTAGAATACAACATCAATAAACTACTAGTATAAAGTATAACACAGCCATAATATAACGCCACCACACTAAATGTTATTGCACTAAAACAAAGCTACATTAACATTTAAAATGGCAATCATAAAATGCTACTGAAACATAATTAATCACATCAAAATTAACGCTATCTTAGACAGATATATTATACCATATCAAATTAGTGCTATCGTAGTTGGCTGACCTAAGATAGCAACGGCAAATATAGCGTTTATGGAAACGCTACAATAGACATATGATAGCGTTTTCATGGTGCTAAGAATAGCCATTTTTCCTTGCCCGTCTTTGTTTGGTCAGAGCAAAAAAAAATTTCGTATATCTATCACCTGATGTATGCCACATTGATATACCATGGATTTTAGGGCTTTTAACCATGGTATATGTCTTATTTATCGGGTCTTTTACTATGTTTTAGAGTCTTTTCAGGTGATTATTAGGTACATGCACGTTTGGAGCAGAATTGGAGATAATGAGGCTTTTTGAAGCATTTTGGAGCATTTGGCCGAGAGAAAGAAGTCACTGCCCATATTTGACAGTTGTGTCGATCGACACACAATTGGCATCGATCGATGCATAGCGTGATCAGGGATTCTCGCGAGAGTTAATGAAGATTGTGGAAATTGCAGTTGTGCCCAGAAGTTTCTTATATTTACAAGGAAGCCCCAATTCGTGTTTTAGGAATATAATTAGGTTTTACAGCCACTTGTGAGGCTAAGCTTTTCTTGAGAGAGTTTAGGAGATTTTGGGGCTGGTTTTGTTCTCGAAAGAGACTTGATTTCGAACCCCTGTTCTTATTCCCTTGATTATTCTATGATATCTATTTTGACTATGTTTTCTGTTATGATTGCTATGTCTGAGTAGATCTCTTGTTAGGTTAGGGATTCTAGTTAGGGATTTGAAGGAATGTTAGAATAACTGATTAATTAGGATTCATCATCTAGTTCTTTATCTAAAACTGTTCTTAATGCTTAATCTGAACTGGCCATTTAGATTACTGATATTAGGTTGATTTACGGAACGAAAGTTGGTTAATTAACTAGATCTGATTTAGGTGAGCAATTTATCTATTCGCAAGGAAATTTGGTGTAGAGAAATTGTGAACGAACGAACTTGAAATTAATGCATGTTTAGAACTCTAGAATTCGCAACGAAAGTTGGTCTGCTAGGTTGTTAGACATAGATAATTCTCGCAGTGAAAGCTGGTTAGTTTTACTTATTTGATTCTAGTTCAAGAACGCTATAGATTGAATCTTGATTGTTGTTAATCTGATTTTCTGATATCCCGAGAACTTCCCGAAACCTGACGCCTTCGTTAATTGCTTACACCCACTTCATCTCACTTATTTACTGCTATTATGTTTACTGTTCTAAAATCTATTTCGCTTAGCTTAATTTAACTACTCATAATCTATCGTGTGATCGGAGTCCTTGTGGATTCGATACCCTAAATACTACATCTGCATCACTGTGCACTTGTAGTTAGAATAGGGATAAAACATAGACCTATCACACATATTCCTGCTCTTTAGTTGCCAAAATTGTTCTTCATATCCATAAGCCTCTTTTAATTTTTCCAAAATCTCCACCACCTCCGTTTATGTTCCATTATCGTCTTTTTGGACCTCTTCCAGGACTTTCTGCAACTCATTTATTTGATCCTTATTGTATGAAGGATTGTTTTTCTTCCATTTCGACAACTCACGTCTACATCTACCAATCTTGGTATAGAAATTCGTTCCCTCATTGTCCTCCAGTCCTCCCCATCCCAGTTTAATCGTATCCATTAGACATTCTTTTCCCACCCAACGTTTATCAAATCTAAACTGACTTTGTCTCTTCTGTACTTTATCTTCAATAGATGCCACAATCGGACGGTGGTCCGAACCAATCATATTTCACCTAGAATTGAGAATTTGATTTAAAATTTGCGGATCCCATTTTGCTAGATCCTTTACAAAGTATATGCATATCAATTTTTTTTTTAATTTACAAAATGGGAACAGGTCGGTATTTTTTTTAACAGGATGGATGCGAGTCGAGATATTTTAAACTATAGATCCATGTGTATTCACAATTTTTTTTTCTTCTAAAAAACTTATTTTAAAAATTATTTTATAAATTTAGTAGTTAATTTTAGAAATAAAATTATATTGATAAACTTATTCAAATAATCAATTTTTAATAAAAATTATAAATTTATGTTTTCAATATTAAAATATTATTAATAAATATTCATTTTTACTAAAATATATATTAAAAATTATATTTTAATATTTATAGGTTATTCGTAGATATTCATAAATTTAAAAAAGACATGTATAAATTAACCATTTTTGTTTATAATTTTAGTGGATCAGATTTAAATGGATCAATAATTAATCTAATCCACGGTGGAATGGGTTGCAAGCCTATACAAACTTATCAACTCTAACATAATTTGTTAAAAAAAAAAAAAACTTACGTATGCAAAGTTTAAGTTGAGTTAAGAATATCGTATTCGAAAATAAGCTTTTTCTCTCTCGCCTTTAAGAGGCGATTTTCTCCTCCAAAAAATCCTAGCGCCGCTTCATCCTTTTTGGCCCGATCTCCCTCTCTGGTGGTCGGTGTTTCTCACCGCCGCCGTGAGAGGGATCCTCTCCTTCTCCTCTTTCAACCGGTCTCCTCTTTGTTAATTTTCTCCTTGGTTAAAACAGATCTGGGATTCGCCTTCGGAACTCCTCCGTCGTTCTCCGCCAGCTTGCGCTTTCCGGGTCGTCTGAGTCTCCTCGCCGCTTCTCTTGTGGTGGCTTTTCCTCTCAACCTCGTTTCAAAGCTCTCGAGGACGGGGCTATGGCGGGTTAGGGTTTTATCACTTAGCGGGTTAGGGTTCCTCTCTCTCGCTCCTCTGCCAAGTATCGGTGCTCTGTAGCAGCCGGCTATTCATCTTCCGGCGGAAGGCTCGTGCTCTCGCTTCGGTATTCTTGCTCGAGGACGGCGAGATCTGTAAGTGTTTCGAGCTCGTGTTTTTCCTCTGTCTCTTTGGTTGCGGCGGCATTTGGTGGTCTTCTTCTGGCTTGTTTCCATGTGCGCCTTCGGTTTGAGCTTAGGCGGTTTCTCCTCCGGTTTACCCGCCGTGCTTCCCTGAGGTTTGCCCAGTTTGCGGTTTTGGCTACTTTCAAGGTATGGAGTGCTTTCTTCTTCGTGTCTGCGTTCTGTTTCTGGATCCGGTGAGCTAGCCTTGTCCGGTCGTCGTTGCTGTCTCTATCTGCTGGTGGTGCGTGCGGTTTTGTCTGGAGGCTCTACTTTGGGGATTTGGGCTTTTGCTCCAGTTTGCCTTGCTAGCTTGATGCACTGGTTTGGCCTTGGGTCTGTGATTGGAGCTGCGATTTTAGTCTCTGTGCAAGGGATTGGCGTATGCTTGTGCTTGGGCCTCATCTCGTCCGTCTGGTTGATTCGGCGTTATCATCCGGTCGTCTCTGTGCTATGGGTCTGTGCGCCTCTTGCTCGCCTCTTCCTGCTGCCGTTGCTTGGATTCTTGATCAAGCTACTTTCTTCATTCCTGTGGTTGGTCCTAAGCCTCTTGTTGTTTTCTGTCAGTATCCTTTTTTGGTATCCTTTGGTTTGCTTCATTATCTTCTAGTTAGCTAGTCTCAGCTTATTGTTGTTCTTGCATTCTCTGTAATTTTCCATGCTGTAACACTTCACCTGCTTTAATTTGAAAAACTTTGTTCAAAAAAAAAAAAAGAATATCGTATTCGTGCACCGCATACGTAAAAGAATATCTCAAAAGAAAAGAAAAATTAATATCTTTTAATGAAATTATTAAATTGTGTAGCTGACAGAAAGAACGATTCTCGTGAATACATGTGAGAACCATTATTATTTTTTCCCCCTAACAAAGTGTAACATACCCATACTCGGGCCCAAAGGAGAGGTCCAAAAAGTATTACTTGAGCCTAAAGAAATAGGGGAAAAGGGCCATAAGGCTTTGCTTGAGCCCAAAGGAAAGGAAGGAATGGGCCAGAGGCCCAAGGCCCAACCCGTCAGATCTGGAAGCCCTAGCAGAATCCCCTATAAAAAGAGGAACAACCCCTTCATTTCTGCACATTTCCCGAAGCAACGAAGTTCTGCCGAAGCCCCGAGCCAGCCAGCCACCGTCGACCAGCCCGGAGCCGCCGATCGCCGACCGCCGGAGACCGACCACTGCCGTTCGCCGGACCGCCGTCACGCCGCCGGCCGGAACCACCGCGAGCCGCCGGAATGTTCGCCGGAGACCGCCATTCGCTCCCGATTCCGATCCGGAGCCCCGAGTCGCCGTCTTCTCGATTCGTTTGAGTGTAGAGCCCTTCGATATTCTCGTTCTTAAGGTGAGATTCCCAGATTCTCAGATCTACTCCGTTTTCCTCTTTTAAACCCTAGATCTGATTCAGATCTATGCTTCTAGATCAGATCTGATCCGTAGAAGTCGTAGATCTGAACCGTATCTTCCATTTCGTCTCCCTCTCGCTCGGATCTGCTTCAGATCTATGCTTCTGATGGATAGAAGTTGTAGATCTGAACCGTATCTCTCTCTCTCGCTCAAATCTGCTCCAGATCTATGCTTCTAATGGATAGAAGTTGTAGATCTGGACCGCATCTTCTTCGTTTGTCCAGATCTGTTGGCTAAAACCCTAGATCCGTTCTTCTTTACTCTAGATCTGTCTTCTAAACCTAGATCTGTGTGCAGGAATCCCGGATCTACTTCCCGTTCGTCAGATTTAGACTAAGGTGAGGACCGAACGTGATCTTTCTTTAATCTCTCGCAGTATTGAGTATCGAATCCTCGTTTAATAGTGTCTTTCCTAAGTAGTGTAGATCTAGTTGTTGATTTGTGTTGATGTGATGGATGAAAACATAGAACCTAAGTTGTCACTTAATCTGAAAACGGAACCTAGACCTTAGGTTATCATTTGAACTGAAAACGTTGATTGTATGTGAAGGCTATGTGTGATAGAACTGAGTAGGTCCCCCGAAAGGGTGTTTCTTGGCGTCTCACGTATAACGAGTTTGGTACGTGACCCTTGGATCGTCGGAAGGGGGTTTTGGCGAGCCCCCCAAGAAGGAAGGCCGACGGGCCAGAAGGAGAAGGTTTGTGTGGGCCTACGGGTCGAAGGAAGGGGTCCATGAGTGCGAAAGCACGAGTGGATGTAGTTTGTTTGAGCCTTCGGGCGTGGGTGCAAGGTGTTTTAACCTTGGACTCTTTGCTTGATGTTGTGTTAGGTTAAAGTAGAGATAGCGGCATTCCTAGAATCCGCCCTCACTGGGTATTGGTGTAAACCAATTACTCAGGCCTCCTTCGTTGTTTGTTTTGCAGGTAACCCTGGAGCATTATAGGGGTAGACGGACGGTGTGGTGTTACGTTTTGGGAAGTGGGATTTACCTTCTTTCTTTTCTTTTCTTTTTATCGTTGAGACTTATGCGATTCTTCTGTTTCACGTTGAGCTATTTCAGTTTGTTCTGTTTTCTTGTAAGACTCGGTTTTCCATTTTAATAAAGCAAAACCTTTTATGTTATTTACGTGTTGTTCCTTGGTTTATGGCTTGGTTCGCGGTTGTGAACTATGACTCGTGGAGTCAAAGGGTCGTTGACTTGGCATTGAAGGGACGGGTGTTACAATTTTGGTATCAGAGCCATGTTAAAACTTAGCCAGTACTGTCCTGGCTAGGTAGGGTAGTACTTTTATATTCGGATTTCAAAGGCGTTTTCAAAAGTTGTTTTCAAAGCGTTTCCAACTCTTTCTAAACGGGGATTTCTAAAAGTTAGATTCTAGAGAGCCACCCGGATCGAAGCTTCTGCAATCTCCAGGTTCATTAGTTAGTAAGTTGTTCTCTAATATTTTCAGGGTTCCCCAATGTTGAACAAGAGCTTCAAAGAGTGTGATTCTATGAAGTGTTGGGGTTGCTAGAGTCGTGTGTCTACCAGGGATCTTCGTGAAGATGGGGTTTAGTCGCGATGAAGCGATCTTGGAGATGGAAATCCAATGGAATTTTTTTCTTGCGGAAACGCTATGGGCGGGTCGGAGAAAGTAGCGACCACGGGGATCTTTGCAGCGGTGCCAGTGACAGTAGACGGAGTCGACTTACCAGCGGACTTAGCACGGATAGAGCTAGGTCGCTATGAGTTTATCCTGGGCATGGATTGGTTGGTGCAGCACCAAGCCGTGATGGACTGCGCTAGGGCAACCATCACTTTCCCTCGAGGAGAGGGAAATACCGTTTTCAAGGGAATGAAAACGCAGACGGGGATATCAGTCATATCCATGATTCAAGCCGAGGAATTAATCAGCAGAGGGAACAAGGCGTGCTTGGCGACCATCACGATGACGAAGGACGAAGGAGCTCTGAGGTTGGAAAGCATTCCAGTGGCTGCGGAATACGAGGACGTATTCGCGCCATTGACAGGGCCACCGCCTGAACGGAATGATGCCTTTACGATAGAGTTAGAGCCTAAGACGGCACCCGTGTCGAGGGCTCCATATCGTTTAGCGCCCGCCGAAATGGCGGAGTTGAAGAAGCAACTAGAGGATCTGGTGGAGAAGGTATTCGTCTGACTGAGCAGTTCACCGTGGGGAGCGCCAGTGTTGTTTGTCAAGAAGAAAGATGGGAGTTTCCGACTTTGCATCGATTACCAAGGACTGAATAAGGTGACCATCAAGAATAAGTACCCGCTGCCAAGGATCGATGAGCTGTTGGACCAGCTGCAGGGAGCCACCTGGTTCTCGAAGATCGATCTTGCCTCGGGGTACCATCAGATTCGGATAGCGGAGGAGGACATCAAAAAGACGGCATTCCGGACACGTTATGGACACTACGAGTTTGTGATAATGCCGTTTGGGTTGACCAATGCGCCAGCAGCCTTCATGAAGATGACGAATGACGTTTTTCGAGCGTACTTGGACAAGTGTGTTATTGTCTTCATCGACGATATTTTGGTCTACTCGAGGAGTAAGAGCAGCACGAGTGGGACCTTAGGATTGTCCTGGATACTCTCAGGGAATAGCAGTTGTTCGCCAAGCTCAGTAAGTGGAGCTTCTGGCAAAGGGAGATTGGATTCCTTGGCCACGTGATCTCGACATCCGGTGTAGCAGTGGATCCGGAAAAGATCACCAAGTGGGCAAAGCCGGAGAATGCGACCGACGTTCGCAGTTTCTTAGGTTTGGCAGGGTACTACAGGACGTTTGTGGAGGGATTGGCCAGCATCGCTAAACCTCTGACGATCCTAACCGGTAAGGACGTCAAGTTTGAATGGACGGACAAGTGTGCCCGGAGCTTTGAGCAACTAAAGGAACGGTTGACTCAAACTCCAGTGTTAGTATTACCACGGCCGGGAATACCGTATGTAGTCTACACAGACACATCTGAAGTTGGACTTGGGTGTGTCTTGATGCAAGAGGGGAAGGTGATTGCCTATGCATCAAGGCAGTTGAGGAAGCACGAGGTTAACTACCCCACCCACGACTTGGAGTTAGCAGCAGTAGTCTTCGCCTTGAAGATATGGTGTGCTTATCTGTATGGAGAGAAGGTGCAGATATTCACGGACCATAAGAGTCTGAAGTACGTCTTCACGCAAGGAGAGTTGAATTTGAGGCAGCGCCGATGGATGGAGCTACTAGCGGAATACGATTTGGAGATCGAGTATCACCCTGGAAAGGCCAACCAGGTAGCTGATGCTTTAAGCAGAAGAAAGATCGTCGTATCAGAGAACAGGGAAGTTCAGGAATTGTCGGCAGCTCTGTCAGAACTACAGTTGTGCATTACTAACGTCACTGAAAGCATCACCGGATTGGGAGTTTGGGATCAAGCTGATCTACTGGGGAGGATCCAAGAGGCCCAACCCCGTGACCGATCCTTATTGGCCATGGTTGAGAAGCAGGTAATCGGGTACCACACAGCGGCCAATGGGACGGTAATGTTTAAGAACCGAATCTGCGTACCTCAAGTGGAAGAATTAAGGAAGGATATCCTGAGGCAAGCGCACAAGTCTCAGTTCTCGATTCACCCGGGAATTGTCAAGATGTACTACGCTCTGAAGCGTTACTACCACTGGGAAGGTATGAAAAGGGATGTGGAAAAATGGATCTCCCAGTGCCAGAACTGCCAGCAGGTCAAGGCAGAAAGGAAGGTCCCCAGCGGGATATTGCAAGGGTTGCCCATACCAGAATGGAAATGGGATATGGTCACCATGGACTTCGTTACCGGATTACCAAGAACGACGGGAAAGAAGGATGCGATTTGGGTGATCGTGGACCGACTCACCAAGTATGCACACTTCCTCGCGATTAAGAAGACAGACGGGGCTGAGACACTCGCCCGGAAGTATGTGGAGTGCATAGTGAAGCAGCACGGTTTGCCAGTCGGTATTGTGTCAGACAGAGATCCGAAGTTTACTTCTATCTTCTGGCAAGCGTTTCAGAAAGCAATGGGTACGAAGGTGCTTCTCAGTACGGCATACCATCCGCAGACCGATGGACAGTCTGAGCGGACCATCCAAACGCTGGAAGATATGCTTCGGGCATGTATGTTGGATCGGGAGGGGAACTGGGTTAAGTTCCTACCTTTGGTCGAGTTTGCCTACACCAACAGTTACCACGCGAGCATCGGGATGTTGCCTTACGAGGCTCTTTATGGACGGCCTTGCAGGACACCCCTATGTTGGACCGAGATGGGGGAGAGGCGCGATTTAGAGCCGGAAATGATTCAAGAAACAGTCGAGCATGTGGAATTGCTAAAGGAAAGGTTAAAGCAGGCCCACGACCGTCAGAAGAGTTATGCAGACAAGCGTCGAAAGGATTTGGAGTTCGCAGTGGGAGATGCAGAGTACCTTAAGATGAGGACGTTCCGGGGCAACGATCCCAACCACAAGCTGAAAAAGTTGAGGCCAAGATATATGGACCATTCGTGATTGTCGAGAGGGTTGGTGTGGTAGCGTATAGATTAGAGTAACCTCAAGAGCTGTCGGATTTTCACAACGTGTTCCATGTGTCTGTTCTGCGGAAGGTTGTTCGTGAACCGGAACTAATCCTACCAAAGCCGCCATCAGATGTCAACTGTAATTGGTCAGTGACGAGTAAACCGGTCCAAGTGGTGGATCGCCGAGAATCAGAGTTCAACGGGAAGAAAACCAAGATGGTTTTGGTTCGTTGGGAGAGAGACGGAATTCAGGACGATGTTTGGGAACCCGAGCAGCCGTTTAAGTTGAGCCTGAAGGATTGTTTAGTTGATCCTGATTCAATTCTTAGATTCATATCAACCTAAACATGCAGATCTAGGTTCTCTTGAATAGAAACATATCAGATCTCACCTTATACATGTTTATGCAGCGGAAAGAGAAGGTATGGCTTGAGATCAGCAGAACCACCGAGAGATGGATCCTCCAAAGGCTCACACACGCTTCACAGGAAATGGCTGCTAGACCGAGCAGGAGAGGAGGCGCAGAGAGGGAGAGAGGCTCGCGGCTGGGTTAGGGTTAGAGGAGAAAGAGAGTTGGCTTTTAATTCATTAAAACCCTTCTCTTTCCCTTTTGGGCTTTTGGGCCCAAATGCCAATCTGATTAAATCCCTTGGATTTAATCAGACCCATTAATCTCTCTCCAAGTACGACAAATGCCTAGCACTTTTACCGTACTTCTGCTAAACCGTTCCTACACATTTTCCTGTTAGCTTAAGCGTGTGACCCATATGGGATCATATAATAAAGGCAATAAGTCCGAGACTTATAGATCATGAGCGGACTCTAGCAAGCCATCATGACCCCCAGTATTATATGACTTATGTCTGATCATTGACATACTCTTACTTTCTAGAGACAGTACCGAGATTACTGGACACAATTCCAACAGAGCCATCCAGAGTTGTTTACCGAGTCGAATTCGGGGACGAATTTTAGATTGGTGGGGGAGAATTGTAACATACCCATACTTGAGCCCAAAGGAAAGGCCCAAGAAGTGTTACTTGAGCCCAAAGAAATAGGGGAAAAGGGCCATAAGGCTTTGCTTGAGCCCAAAGGAAAGGAAGGAATGGGCCAGAGGCCCAAGGCCCAACCTGTCAGATCTGGAAACCCTAGCAGAATCCCCTATAAAAAGAGGACCGCCGTCACGCCGCCGGCCGGAACCACCGCGAGTCGCTGGAAAGTTCGTCGGAGACCGCCGTTCGCTCCCGATTCTGATCCCGAGCCCCGAGTCGCCGTCTTCTCGATTCGTTTGAGCGTAGAGCCCTTCGATCTTCTCGTTCTTAAGGTGAGATTCCCGGATTCTCAGATCTACTCCGTTTTCCTCTTCTAAACCCCAGATCTGATTCAGATCTATGCTTCTAGATCAGATCTGATCCCTAGAAGTCGTAGATCTGAACTGTATCTTCCATTTCGTCTCCCTCTCGCTCAGATCTGCTTCAGATCTATGCTTCTGATGGATAGAAGTTGTAGATCTGAACCGTATCTCTCTCTCTCGCTAAGATCTGCTCCAGATCTATGCTTCTGATGGATAGAAGTTATAGATCTGGACCGCATCTTCTTCGTTTGTCCAGATCTGTTGGCTAAAACCCTAAATCCAATCTTCTTTTCTCTAGATCTGTCTTCTAAACCTAGATCTGTGTGCAAGAATCCCGGATCTACTTCCCGTTCGTCAGATCTAGACTAAGGTGAGGACCGAACGTGATATTTCTTTAATCTCTCGCAGTATTGAGTATCGAATCCTTGTTTAATAGTGTCTCTTCCTCCTCTCATCAGTAGGCTTGCAACTGTTGCTGCTCACTAAGTTATCAATCAACTGCTTAGCTTGAGCCGGAGTCCTAGTGTTAAAGTTGGCATTGCTAGAGTTGTCCAACGCAGTCTGATATGGAAGATCTATGACTCTAAAGAAGATGCCTAAAAGTATTACCTCAGTGAATCCATGGTGTGGGCAGTCACGTTGGTATTTCTTGAATCTCATCCAGGCAGTCTTAAGAGGCTCAGTAGGTCCTTGGGAAAAGGTGAGTATGTCCTGTCTGGACTGATCAGAACGTGCATCATCGTAGAAGTGACGCAGGAACTCACTCTTCAGGGCTGCCCAAGTATCAAACTGCCTAGGTGGCAGTTGCTTCAGCCATGCAGCAGCGTCTCCAGTGACACTGTATGGAAAGAGCTTGAGAAACAGATAATCCTGGCACACTCCATCATACTTCATGCCAGTGATTATGTCCTCAAACTGATCAATGTGATTCATAGGCTGCTCCGACGGATGACCATGGAAAGCATTCTGCTTCATCAGCGAGTAGTAGATGGTTTTGATCTCAAAATCATTCCTCTCAAAACCAGGCATTACAAGAGGTGACCGGTTTGCATGAAACTCATCCGGTCTGTTGTAGTCAGCTAAAGTCCTCTCATGGACTATCATCTGTCTATTTCGGTTCTGTCCTTGGCCTTGGTTCTGCGGCTGTGGTTCAGGTTCCTCAACCTCAGGGATCACACGTCCCTCAGCATCAATCCTATGCCCAGCAGCATTGTATGGATTGTTATCTCGGTCCCTCAGGGTACCTTGAGCATCAGGCATTATGATTACCTTCTGTACCACCATCCTTGCTCTTCTTTCTCTTCTGTTAGTCCTCTCTAGTCGTCCAAGTTCGTCAAGTCCGAGATTAAGGAGGTTCAAGTTCTGATTACTTCTAGTTTCACGCGTCTGCATAAACTGTCTGTAATCGTCAAGAAACGATCGATGCTATCAGTGCAACGATCGATTCAATCTCAGAATCGCCTAGTGACGATCGACACCAAGGTGCAACGATCGACGCTATGCGAAATCGGTACCTGCGACAGAGAGTAAACAGAGAAAAATTAGTAACCAAAACAAAAAAAAATAAAAATCCTAGTAAAAACCCTAAGTTCGATACTATCGAAGACTCTAAGAGTCCCCGGCAACGGCGCCAAAAACTTGATAGGGGTCAGGTTTTAATCCTATTCTACTGCAAGTGCACAGTTAAGTGATTGTAGTATATAGGGTATCAAATCCACATAGACTCTGGTTTCGATAGATTAAGAACTATAGAGATTTAAACTAAGAAGAAAGCAATGTGAAGTAAACTAAATAGTAGTGCGAGAAAGTAAACAAGTAGCAGGATTATCGGTTGTGAAAGCAGTTAATTAAGGGCGCTAAGTCTAGGGCGTTCTCGGGAAATCAGACAAGCAGACAAATTATTCAGTCATGATCTAATTAAGCAGAGTTCTAGAACTCAAATCACGGATATAGAATTAACCAACTGTCGTTGCGAGAATTCTCTAAGTCTAAGTGCAGTAATCCAAATTCCTTTGCAATTACTAACAGATTAAACCAGCATTAATTTCAAGTTCGATATGTTCACAATTAAACTAAACCAAATTCCTTTGCGAGAAGTTTAATTGCTCAACCTAAATAGTTCAGATTCTAAACCACACTTTCGTGTCGTATTTAGCAACCTAAGATCTAGATTCTAATTGATCAGGTTAGAACTAGCATTAAACACAATTTAGATCGAAGAACATTCTATTCATGTGAATCCTTAACTGAATTAAACAAGTCTAGCAAGTCATGAAATCCCTAGTGAGAATCCCTAAACCTAACAATGAATCTACTCAGACATGATTAATGAAACAGAAATCATAGAATTAATAGATTGCATATAAGAAATTAAATAGATAAAGGGATTCGAAATCTTCTCCAAAATAGATGAAGTACTGGATCAGATCAGCCCCAAAAGCTCTAAAAATCCCTTAGCTCTAAGTATGAAAGCGTATGAAAAGTGTATGAAAAGCGTATCTAAATAAAACACCAAAATCCTAATTATATAGGCTAAATATCGGCTGGGGCTTCTTTGTAAATACTGGAAACTTCTGGGCCAAAGTGTAATATCTTCATTTTTCATTAAACCGCCGAGTCTGACCCATATCGCTTGTGTGTCGACCGATGCACAATGTGTGTCGGTCGATGCAATCCTGTTTTCTGGACAGTGAGCTCAAGCTCTCGGCCAAACACTCCAAAAATCTCCAAAAAGCTCCAATATCTCCAATTCTGCTCCAAACCTGATTATACCTGTAATAGACTCTAAAGAACACAAAAAGACTCTAAAACATACTTATATCATGGTCTAAAACTAGTAAAAACCATGATATATCAACAGTCTCGCTGGAGACGCTGCTGCATGGCTAAAGCAACTGCCAGCTGGGCAGTTTACTACTTGGGATGCTCTTAAGAGCGAGTTTCTGAGGCATTTCTACGATGATGCGCGTTCCGATCAGTCCAGACAGGACATTTTGACATTCTCCCAAGGTCCTGTCGAGCCTTTAAAAGCTGCTTGGATGCGATTCAAGAAGTACCAGTGTGACTGCCCACACCATGGATTCACTGAGGTCACATTGCTAGGTATCTTTTTCAGAGGCATAGATCTTCCATATCAGACTGCGCTGGATAACTCCAGCAATGCAAATTTTAACACCAGGACTCCTGCACAAGCTAAGCAGTTGATTGAGAACTTAGTAAGCAGCAACAGTTGCAAGACTACTGATGAGAGAAGGAAGAAATCTGGTGGAAAGGTAGAGAATTTGGAGATTGCTGATATTAGATCTAAGCTGGACACAGTTTGTAATCTCCTAGCTGGTAAGAAAGTTGTCCACTTTGCCCAAGATGTTGAGGTAATTCAGACTGAGGAGGACACTCAGGAAGAAGATGTGAATTACATAGCAGGATCTGGATTCCAAGGTAATAGATTTGGTAATCATCAGGGAAACAGGTTCTTCAATGGAGGACAGAGGAGTGCCTTCACAGGCAATCAGAACTTTTCTGGCTTTGGACAGACTATTGGTTTTCAGAAACCTTTTGTACAAGGTACTCAGAGAACCTATGGATCATCTTCTTACCAAGCACCTCCTGTAGCCACTGCTCATGAGAGTAAGATGGAGGCAATGATGGAACAGCTGCTGGAAAGTCAGACCAAGATTGTTGTGGACTGCAATAAGAAGTTGGATGATGTCTATGAGGATCTCAATGGGAAGTTTGAGTCTCTGAACACTCATGTGAAGCAGTTGGATACTCAGGTGAGTCAGATTTCTAGTACTGTGAAGGGAAAAGGAGTAGCAGAAACTCATATCAAGGCCTGGTCAGTATACATTGATGATGGATCAACACAAAGTGAAAATTTTGAGTTGAAAACAGCTGGGTTGGTAGAAGAGGCCGAAAATTCGGATTTTGAGGAAAATATCTCGGGTGGAAACTGTGAAAACAGTGTTGCATCGATCGATGCACCCCTAGCGTCGGTCGTTGCAGGTCGTGAACAGACAGACTCGCAGAATTCTGATGGCATTGATGCAGATTTAGAGCTTGATAGTTTATTCCCTGGAGTCTCTGAGATTACTCAGCAGGAGATTTATGCACAATCCATTAGACTATATCCTTCAGTGTCTGAAGTAATTAAGCAAGAGATTGAAGAGCTTAAGCAGCTGGAAGAGATTGGTGAAGAGTTGGAAGAAATTCCATCATCTGATGATCCACCTTATCACCCTTGTGTGCAGAGGTACTTGAGAAAGATGCTGCCTATGGATGAAGAGCTGAAAGACTGGGTTGTAGTTGTTCCTCAGCATATAAGTGATGTGCTATTAACCAAGGTTCCAAAGAAGCTGCCTGACCCTGGTGTCTTTGTGCTGAACTGTTCTATATTTGAAGATTGTTTTAGGCGTTCTCTGTGTGATCTTGGAGCTGCAGGAAGTCTTATGCCATATTCTGTGGCAGAGAAGCTGGGTATGCTGGATTTTTCACCTACTAGGACCTCTCTTGTCCTAGCCGATCAGTCTATAAGAGTTCCAGAAGGACTTCTTGAGGACATCCCGGTCAGAGTTGGAAACTACTTAGTTCCAACAGACTTCTTAGTACTGAAGTATGACAGTGATCCTGATGACGCGTTGATACTTGGGAGACCATTCTTAGCTACGGCAGGAGCAGTAATAGATGTTAGACACAGTCTGATTGATCTCCACCTGGGAGATGAGCCGCTGCCTTATGAGATGGATAAGCTGTGCAAGCCACTGATAGATGGGCAGACCTTCACCATTTTGGATGGAGATGATAAGCAGCCAAGTGATACTGTGATTTTAGATCTTGGGGAGCAGTTTACTCCTTCTTTTCTTGGACGCATTCATTCTGATACGGCTTATTCTCCGCCTTGGATGAGGAGACTTGCACAGAGACAATCAAAGTCTCTGTCAAGATCTCTTGGTGCCTAAAAATCTTGTTCGTCCGGTCAAGCTAATGACCTTAAACAAGCGCTGAGTGGGAGGCAACCCACTGTTAGGTTTTAGGGTTTTTCTTTTTGATTTTTGGTGTTTTTCTTAGGTACTTAAGTTTTGATTTGTTTTTGCTTCAGTTTTAGATACAGAACTCGAGTCTGGAGATGTGCAACGATCGTTGCTTCATTGTAACGGTCGTTGCAGGGTAATTACGACGAGGAGATGTGATCGCATTGTGACGATCGTTGCGGTCCTGTGCAATGGTCGTTGCAATTGGTTTAATTGCAAAATTAAGGTACGTGCGCTAAACCGGAATTAATTTGGTTCAACCAGCAACGGTCGTTGCTTGACTGCAACGGTCGTTGCACCCACGATCGAGGTAAGTGCCTTAAACCCTTCTCTCCTATTTTCTTCTCCACTCCGCCGTCCGTACAACCGCGATTCCACAACTCTAAATCTCTCATTTCTTCATCATTTTTTGTGATTCAAAGCTTGATTCTACTTGTTTTAACATCCCCTAGCTATTTCTATAACCCATTTGCAAAGATTCCAAGGTAAGAGCTCTCATTTTCATGATTTTCGGAATTGATTTTAGGGTTTAGAAATTAGGGATTTTTAGGCTTGAAATTGATGAACCAGTACAGATTAGACTTGATTTAGATTGTTTAGTGATGGATTATTGCTGGTTGTGTGGTTCTTGAACGAATTTAGAAACAATTTTGAGGATTTGTGTCGGCTGTGAAATCGCCTAGCAACGATCGATGCACTTGTGCAACGGTCGATGCTCTACGATTTCACAGGGAGAATTCTGCCGAGACTTATATGATTTATTGATGTTCTTTTGCAGATGCCTCCTCGACCGTCCCGCAAACGCAGAGCCACCGCAGCCGCTACTACAGCTCATCGTGCTCCACCACCAGATTGGTTCCACCGAGAATCACCACATCCTGAGCCTTATGTGAGAGTTGGTCAGGCAATAGCACCGCCTTGGCCTAGAGCAGACCAGACAGAGATCCCGTCAGATAGGGTGTGGCCTGATGATATTGCTGAATTCCTTAAGACCGCTGAGTTTACAGAGAGGCCACTACTTAACCATTGGGATGAGTTCGACACGTTGTTGTACAATGGTTGGTGTGGCATGACGCTTAAGCCAACCAAGTTTGCAGATTACTCTACTTGCAAGAGTCTGGGCATTGCTGAGCAGGTTCTTACACTGTGTAAGGGCATTGGTCTAGGGACAATGCCTATGCAGCCTTACGACTTGTACCCTGAGTTGGTGAGACAGCTGCTAGCCACTTGCAGAGTGGTTTACCCGGACCCAGACAGCAGGAGTGCTTCAGGAGGTATCTTTACCTTCATGTGCTTAGGAGCCAGGTATCGGATTCCTCTTCTCGATATCTGCAGGATTTATGGATTCAGCACTGAGCCGAGACGTATTGGCATGAGTCTTGAGTGGGATATGGAGGAAGCTCAGTATTTCTGGGAGTGTATCGGCACTGGTCGGTACAACTCGAGGACCACACCGGTGAAGCAGGTTAGGCATCCGGTTCTTAGATATGTTCTGCGCATCTTAGGATGGACTTTGTTGTGCAAGTTTGAAGCCAAGAAGATGCGCAAGCTTGAGATGGAGATGCTATTCATCGGACTGAGGGATCAGTTTGACGATACCCCTTTGAGAGATCCCACTAAGGGACTCAACTTGGGAGCTGTTTTCGCTCAGCACTTATGCGACCTGCAGAAGAAGCCATTTGATGGTGTGGACACTGAGACAGTGGGGAGCCTGCTTACTCCCATTTTCATGCACTGCAGGATTCCCTTAGAGGGCACAGGGTGTAACACTGCCAAGGAGTTCCTTGATTTCAGTCACTTGCAGAGCGCTACATGGCTCAAGGAGGGGCGCGTGTGGGTCTATTACTACCCTGCCACTGCAAAGTGTGGTGTGGATCTTCCTGCTCTTGGTCTTACACAGATTGATACACTGGATGCCTTGAGATTCCAGCCTCCTGCAAGCGAGCAGCGCAGAGTCCCTTCTATGGCTCATCCGCTGGGAGAGCCTTCTACACGAGCTTCTACATCTTCTGCACCTCCTGCACCTGCTGCTGCCCCTGCTGATGATATTGGCCCTTATCCCGAGATTTCAGTGCCTTATGGTGATATGTCTGTGGCAGAGTGGAGAGAGCGTGAAGATGGTATTCTACGGAGCATCTGGAACTTCATGCGTACCTGTACCTGCAGGAGACAGCCACAGATACACCATCCAGCACCTTCACGACATAGACGACGATCTCCGACTCCCGGTTCTTCGAGTGGTACTGATCGCATAGCTGAGGATGAGTGAGAGTAGCGATCATCTCTAGACATTCGGTTCTGTATTCTCTTATTTTTCTTTTGCATTTTCTTTTGAATTTCTTAGGATTTCTTATGCTTGGATGTTTTGTTTGATTTGATACATCAGTTGCTTTGATTTTACTCTGTTTTCAGTGTTTTCAGCCTGCAGGATCGAAAACTTAGATTTTCCAACGGACTGACCTGCTAACTTGCTGACTGATCGAGTATTCGCAGTGCGTCGATCGACACACATTGTGTCGATCGTCACAACACGAAAGAAATCATATTGCAGCGATCGTTGCGGTCCTGAGCAACGATCGACCATACACGAAAATCGCCTAGCAACGGTCGATGCACCTAGTGCAACGATCGATGCAGGTGCGACAGAGGTAAAAATCCGACAAAACTTAACCAATCCATTAACATATTTTTCTTTCTTTTTCCCAATCCTTCGCTTGACACTACTAGGGACAGTGTGTCTTAAGTGTGGGGGAGGTGCTACTGACATCTATCTTTCTGTTTTCTTAGAGTCAGTATGTTTTTCAAAATAATGATTTATCGAGTCAAAACAGTTTAAGTAGGAAACAATGATTTTTTGAGAAGATTAATAGCACTTGCAGGAACTTAAGTAACCACTGGGACTAGCTTCCAGATGATCTATGACTATTAGAAAACCCAGACACAGATCAACCTACTGAGGACACCCA
Source organism: Orychophragmus violaceus (assembly GCA_030180135.1). Classification (NCBI taxonomy): domain Eukaryota; kingdom Viridiplantae; phylum Streptophyta; class Magnoliopsida; order Brassicales; family Brassicaceae; genus Orychophragmus; species Orychophragmus violaceus. The sequence goes on along the minus strand of CM058232.1, from coordinate 84,085,813 downwards.
CATCACTTCAGGTATCATAGGATCCTTTTACTGACTTCACTTCAATACTGACTTAATTTTCTCATCTAAGGGCTTGGTATACCTTTTGTCGGATTCCCTTGTTAGTTCTCACACAGCCTGTAAACATGTCCTATTTGGTTCCCTTCTCCCCTTCCATAAAGTAAAAAAACAAAAGATAATAAACTGAGGATGAGTTGGTAAATCCGAAGTGGTCTCTGGGAGTGGTAGCTACAACTATCATATCCTGTGCATCCATGGAATGTGTCCAAAGTATACCCCATAACGGGAAGAACACTGATAAAATAAAATAAAATGATACCCAGTGGAAAAATCAGTTGTTAAGGAAGGGAAAGAGAAGAAAGGGACCAAAGAAAGATAGTTTGGTGGTCTAGAGCTGACAAGGAAAGAGTCCATGTGCCCTTTGATCGATACTCATTAGGTGAGACCGCACTTAAATACTTGCAGAAGTCAGTAGGGTGAATTTGAATGCGTGAATGTGATTGTGGAGTTTACTTAGGACAGTTGCTAAGTGTGGGAGAAGTATATGTTTGTCTTGATGTCTGCAGGTGAAATCTTTCATGTGGATTACTAAGGGGAATCTGAGTGTTGTTGCTTCTAGGACAAAAAGAGTTTCTGAAAGTTTTCAAACCTCTTCACCATGTTTTAGTTCTCTGTTTTGCTTGAGGGCAAGCAAAGGCTAAGTGTGGGGGAGTTGATATATCATGGTTTTTACCGGTTTTATGCCATGATATAAGTATGTTTTAGTGTCTTTTGGTGTTCTTTTAGAGTCCTTTGCAGGTTTTATTAGGTACAAGCACATTTGGAGCAGAAGTGGAGATTTTGGAGCTGTTTGGTGCATTTTGGAGATTTGGTCCGAGAGACAGAGTTCACTGTCCAGATTTGAGGGTTGCGTCGATTGTTGCACACCTGCATCGATCGATGCATAGTGCGAATGGGCCAGACTCGGCGGTTTAATGAAGAATGCTGATATTGCAGAAAAGCCCAGAAGTTTCAGATATTTACACGGAAGCCCAAAACGTGTTTTAGCTATTTAATTAGGTTTTTAGATCAGTTTTTACAGACGCTTACATACGCATTCATAATTGAGAGCAGAGAGTTTTTAGAGATTTTGGGGCTGATCTGATCCTGTACTACATTTGTTTTGGAGAAGTTTTCGAACCCCTTTACTTGTTTAATCTCTTTTATGATATCTAATTATTCATTGATTATGTCTTCATATTCTATGTCTGAGTAGATTCATAGTTAGGTTTAGGGTTTCTCACATAGGATTTCATGACTTGCTAGACTTGTTTAAATTCAGTTAAGGATTCATAACTTTATCTGTTCTTCGATCTAAATTGCGTTTAAAGCTAGTTCTAACCTGATCAATTAGAATCTAGATCTTAGGTTGCTAAATACGACACGAAAGTGTGGTTTAGAATCTGAACTATTTAGGTTGAGCAATTAAACTTCTCGCAAAGGAATTTGGTTTAGTTTAATTGTGAACATATCGAACTTGGAATTAATGCTGGTTTAATCTGTTAGTAATTGCAAAGGAATTTGGATTGCTGCACTTAGACTTGGAGAATTCTCGCAACGACAGTTGGTTAATTCTATATCCGTGATTTGAGTTCTAGAACTGTGCTTAATTAGATCCTGACCGAATTATTTGTCTGCTTGTCTGATTTCCTGAGAACGCCCCAGACTTAGCGCCCTTGATTAACTGCTTTCACAACCGATAATCTTGCTACTTATTTACTTTCTCGCATTTGCTTTTTAGTTACTCCACATTGCTTTCATCTTAGTTTACCCTCTATTGTTCTTAATCTATCGTTGACTGGAGTCTCTGTGGATTTCGATACCCTATATACTACAATCACATAACTGTGCACTTGCAGTAGAATAGGATAAAACTAGACCCCTATCACCTACGCCGGTGGGATGGTCAGACGTGCCTCAGCTGATCAGAACCCACTTTCTCGGTTCTAGACCGCCTCCGGGTCGCCAAATCTACAGGATGTGCTCAGATACTCCAATTGAAGAGAAGTACCTGCTTCCGAACCCCACCATCACAAGCCTTTCAACAAACCGGGCCAACGTGAGGTTTCTACCGGCGATGGAGCACCAATTCGAGCCTAGTGGACCGCGGAGAGCGCCTGCAGCCGGTTCTGATTCTTCCAATATACCTGCTGGGGGGTATGGGCTGCACAGGTACTACATCGAGCCATTGGATTATCCGATCGCGAACAAGACGGTCAGTGCACTAAGGGACCAGAACAGGGACCTCTAAAGGTAGAGTAAATGGCATGGAAGGAACATCAAGAAATTAGCCACCTGCTTGAAGAAGGTCACAAAGGTTCTGAAGATGATCGCGGGAAAGAAGGATAAGAATGGCGCTACGGGACAGACTTCCACATCCCGAGAGGCTCTGACTGGTTTGGATGAGGAGCTACGGGCAGCGACTGAGGAAGTGATCGGTGAAGCCGATGATCTGGTTGAGCAGACAGAGCTGGAGCAAGGAAGATACTCAGTTGTTGGACACGAGACGGGAGGAGCTGCACGCATGGCTGCCGACTCCTACTACAAGCCTCACCGCCACTCCGCACGCGAGGACAGAAGGCGAAAGAGAAGAGCCATGAGGACACCATCATGCTCTTTATCCAACCCGACATACTCCATGGGGGAATCATCACCTCCATAATTCCACAACTAGCCAGGTAACACTCCATCTTTGTACATACTTCTTTTCTTTTCTTTTCTTTGTTTGCATTTTGTGTGTTTTCGGTCTCTTCTCCTTTCGTAGATCACACAAGGGACCGTGTGATTTAAGTTTGGGGGAGAGACCAGTTGCTAATCGAAATTTTTTTTTAAAATTTCACAAAAAGAAAGCATTGTAGGATCGAGTCTAGTTGCATCATATAGGATGTTTTTGCATAGGGAGCAATGATTTAATTTCCTCATAAGGTTTAAGCGAGTAAAACTTGTTTCATACGCTAGCTATGATAGATAGATCACACTAAGGTTGTAACCCGAGAAATGCTTGAAAGCTAGAACGAACCCTACTTGGATAGCTTGCTTTGAACCTTGATTCGATGCTTAAACTTGTTGTGAATTGATGCTAGCTCTATTTAAAAGTGAGAACGTTAACTTGACTTGCAATTATCTTGCTCCTTCTTAGTGTTTCTAAACTCATGGATACCTCCAAAATATTCAAGCACTCTTCTCCCTTTTCACCGCACTTGCTTGCTTGAATAGCTTCCACGCCCTTAACCACCTTCCTTTCCGCCCATAAACACTCTTTTGAGAGTTAGGCCTCTTGGAATGAGCTAAGTAAATGGTGTTGAGTTTGAGGCGACTAGTTGAAAATTTCCATATAGACGCAAGCTTGGCCTCCTTTAGCTTGTACTAGGCTAAGATTGAAGTTTGGGGGAAGGGTTTTGAAAGGGAAAGAACAAAAGGAAATTTGATTGAGATCTTATGTTTGTTGGCAAAAGTGTTTTGAAAGAAAATCTCTTAAGTGTTTTAAAAGAAAAAGTGCCTCAAGTTTGAAATAAAAAGAAGCCAAAGTGCTCAACTAAAAAGAAGTTTATGAAAAGAGGCCATTGCTAAAAAAAGAAGTATTTGAGCTAAGAAAAGAATTGCCACTGTTTTGAGAAGTTTCGAAAGATCCTTGGGAGTATTCTTGGGAAGTGTTTTGGTTGAAAAAGAGGGATGAGGAAAAAATAGCTTTGGAAAAGGGTAGACTCAAACTAGGTGGGCTAGAGTAAGAGTAGAAGTCATTGGGAAATGGGTAGACGGAAATCGATTCTAGTATGCACCAATTGCTTCTATACTCTTAGCCTTTTACTATGTGCTCATTCATTTCTTCTTGAGAGAACCTAAATACATATGGAGAAACCCCTCTTTTTGATTGAGATCATCTTTATCTCAAATCCTTAACCCTTGCCAAATGAGTTTGAACACTTTGTTGTGAGAAAGATCCACTAGAAATGCTTAATCAATGTCAAAGAGCTAGTTGATTTGAATGCTTGTGAAGGTTGAAGATTAAGCTAAAAGTATTGTCTTGATGAGTATGGCTATATCCTTGGAGTAGGCATTTTCTCGGTTGCACTTTAGTTGTATAGACTTGAAATGAAGTTTGAAACTTTATTGAACCTTTGGATAGGAGCTCCCACCTTCAAACCTTTTCCCTAACTTGTTTTGATTGACCTATGCTTGCTTGTGGACAAGCAAGATTTAAGTTTGGGGGAATTGATATTCATACATTTTCATGCATTTAGACTTGTATATAGTTCTTGTTTTGAATTCATTTCACCATCATTCATACCATTTTGTCGAGTCATTGTTGCATCTAGAGTATAGAGTTGTTTAGGACTAGGAGTAGGCACTTTAGGCTTGAATTTGGAGTGTTTCTTGTGTTTTGCAAGTGATTGGAGGTGTCTAGGAGCATTGGTGAGCTTGGAAGTGGAGTCTAGAGCTCAAAGGACTAAGGAAGAAGCAGCTAGAAGGCATATCGGTTGGGGTGGCCGATACATACTCTCGGATTAAACTCAGACGGACCATATCGGTGTGAGTATCGGCCAGGCAAGCCGATACAGTTCCTCGACCAAAACTCCGAGAGCTCGTATCGGCATGCACATCGACCAGCCAAACCGATACGGCATCTCGGATTAAAAGCTGTGAAAGCGTATCGGCTGGCATATCGGTCAGCCAGGCCGATACGCTCCTTCGACGAATAAAATTCGAGGACTCATATCGGCCAGCATATCGGTTTGGCTGGCCGATACAGAACCCAGAATCTGTCCTGGATCCGGGTCAACACCCGGTTTGTTCCGGGTTGACCCGGTTCGCCCCATATTGACTATTTAAGCCAAAAACCTATTTTCATTTGTTTCTTAAGCTTGTTTTGCTGCAAAAACTCTTTTGTAAGAACAAGATTGATTTTTGATTAATCAAGTACTCTTTTATTTGTGATTTATTGCTTGAATCTTTCTCACTTTCTATAATCTCTTATGATTAACACTATTTCTATGAATTTTGTTAATCACTTGATGATTAGTGAGTAGTTCTTCATAGGGCTTATGGGTTAGGTAGGATTAGGTTGATTAGGGGTGATCAATGGATTTCTAATGTTTGATTGTTTAAAACCTCGTCTATCAAAGTGTGTTTAGTGCCTAATTAGCCTTGATCACGTTGATTAGGATGTTTAGGATTTCTTGCTCACCATGTGTTCGATTAAATTCCTGTTTCTAGCTTTGATAGGACTTTCACATTCTAGCACATGAAAATGGATGTTTAGAGTGATTGTTGGCTGTTTGGAACTTGTTTGAATGCTTGCTTGATTTTAATTCACAAATGAGAATTTGTTCTTCGATTAGGATTAAGTAAAGAGATAAGTATTAAGAGATTAAACTGATCAACTTGTTGTGTTCCTTGCTAGGAGGTTAGCTTCTTTGAAGTTTGAATTAGGATCCTTGATCATCCCGAGTCACCTATCCGTTGACCTTAACCTTTAGGCCTTATCTTTGTCATTGATTGTTGAGAATTCATTTTGTTTGCTTGTTTCTGTTTACTTCTATTTGAATTGTTTTTGTAGGGATTGTTAAAACAAAAACTTAATTGGGTGATTTGACTCTAGAGGTTTAGTGTGTTCTTATTGGTTTTATCCGTCCCAAAAAGGTTCGATACCTCAAGGCTACACGATAAGCTTGAGGAATTGGTACCTAAAAGTATTGGAAAATCCTCGTTATCAATTGCATGATCCATTGTATCCACTTAGTATCAAATCCCATGTATCTCATTGTGGTTTCCAAAAATCTCTATTCTAGACGATCATATGCCTTGGTGATATCTGTTTTCACAGCCATATACGACTCTGATTGTCTCTTACGGACCTTAAGCGAATGATACACTTCGTGTGCTATTATTATGTTGTCAGTGATCATGCGTCCAGGAACAAAAGCTGATTGGTGTTCAGAGATGATTCCAGATAGATGATGCTTCAGTCTATGAACCAGTATTTTGGCTATTACCTTATAGCTTACATTGCATAAGGAAATGGGACGGAAATCTGACATAGATTCCTGTGGAGGAACTTTTGGTATGAGGCATCTGTTGGTGTGGTTAAGTCCCTGGTCCAGGCCTCCTTCCTCGAAGAAATGTTTGACTTCCTGAATCAGTGCCTTATTCGTGTTTGTCCAAAACTATTGATAGAAAGCTCCAGAAAAGCCATCGGGTCCCGGGGCTTTATGAGATCCAATTGAAAAAACAGCCTCTTTAATCTCGTCCATTGTTACTTCACGTGTCAAGTCTATGTTAACAACTTATGTTACTCGTCTATCGAAGCCTTCAAATACTTTGGTATAGTTCTCGTCCTCTGTTTCTTGTGAAGTAAAAAGCTTCTGAAAATATGTCTCAACAACTTTGGAGATATCTTCATCACCCTTATGAACTGTTTCTGTATCATCTTGTATAGAGGTTATTCTGTTTTTAGCTCTTCTTTTTTTGAGAACAGCATGGTAGTATTTAGTGTTTTTGTCGCCTGCGGTTAACCATGAATTTCTGCTCTTGACTTTCCAGTATTGTTCCTCCTCCATATAGGTCTGATTTAGTTCTGTTTGCAATGTCTTCCTTTCTTGTAAGCTTTCTCCATTGCTATAGTTTGTATTTATTCTGTCTCGGAGAAGAGCAATACGTTCTCTTGTATTGCTATGATTTATCCGCTATCATTGAGAGATATTATTCCGACAACTAACTAAGCGTTGATACAGACTTATCGTTCTAGTAGTCGATCTTTTCTCCCAACCATGGATGACTGCCTCCTTAAAACCTTCTCTATATGACATACGATCATCATAGTTAAATCTTCCCCTCCTAACTTCTCGTGTTTCATTAATGTATGTTACCAAAGGTCGATGGTCAGACTCTCCTATTTCCAGAAAGTGTGTTTATGAATTGGAGTACTTTGAATGCCAAGTATGATTTGCCATTGTACGGTCTAAACAACAAGAGACATAGTGTTGTCCTATTTGACCATACCATGAAAACCTATTTCCAGTGTGTGGTAGATCTGTCAAGCCGCATGTGCGGTTCATGTTCCAGAAGTCCATAAAACTTGATTCTGGTCTACTTCTTCCTCCTTGTTTCTCTGCATTGCTCATAAATTCACTGAAGTCCCTTATAATAAGCCAAGGCTCATGTCTTGCGATTGATAATCTTTCTAATCGTTCCCATAATGTATGTCTTAAGCTAGGATTAGGAAATCCATAGACAAAAGATAAATAAAAACTTGTATCATTGCATTTGATATAACAATCTACAAGATTAGGGGATTGATAAAGAACAGAAAGATCAACATTTTGATTCCAATAGATTACAAGACCTCCACTCAACCCTACCGGCGGAACTGAGACATGTCGTGTGAAGCCAAGCTCGCACCCTATGTCTTTAATACGCTCGTCTTTTTGCTTTGTTTCTGAGAGACAGATGATGTCCAGAAGATGTTGCTTAATCATCTCCTTAAGGCGTCGAACTGTCGGGTCATTTCCCAAACCCCGACAGTTCCAACAGGCTGTCCTCATGGTGGAACTGGTGGTTTTGGGTCCACCATACCTCTCACTAGAGCTTCTGGATGCTCATCCATTGTTTGATTACTGCTTTCACCGGTTTCAAGTCGAGTATTCCTTTGTGTTTCTGACAGATTCTCTGCCGCAGGTTCTCTCTTGCACTTCAGGTTATCAGTTCTGTCCATGCGTGACTTGTTGCAGTATTGGTGGAGCTTGAGTCCCTGCTTCAAAGGCCTCTGGTACATCATTAATATCCGCAGGTGGTTCAACAGTTGGGAGTGAACCATTCGCTAATTGGCGACCATTAGCTTGATTCTGTCCAGCGATTTGTTCAGCTTATGCATCCGTTATCTCTCTGATCTGTAGACTGCGATGCTGGAAACGATCATTTCTTGGGAAATCACCGTTGTCAGGGCCTTCATCATCATTGTCATCATCCGACGGATCTGGCCCTCCATTTTGGATGAGGCAGTTACCAGAATCATGGGTAATGAGCCCACAAATCTCACATAATCCTCTTAATCTTTCATATCGGAATCGCAACAAGGTGTTAATTCCTGCTGAGAACTAGAAATACCGTTGGAATCGTAATGGCCTCCGGATATCCCAGTTAATCCTTACCCTTACGTTCTCTACTCTGATTGCTGCTTCAGAGTTATAATCCACATTCATGAGAAAGTGGCCATTGGGTTGAGCCATTGATCGTCCGATATGTGCATCGACTTCCTGACTCATGTATTGCAACGGAATTCTCCGGATTTGAATCCATAAAGCGATGAAGTTTAGACTTTCTGGATCCAGATAAGGATTCCAGGGTTGAAGCACTAACATCCTGTCAGTAAATGCCCAAGGTCCACGATTGATAACATTCTCCATTGTTTCCTCTGTTGGAAAAACGAATTGAAAACGACCTCCCTCAATAATTCGTCCATGTACTGTTCCTCCATGGCCCCAACTCCTTGGGAGATTTGCTACAATTGAGCGAAGGTTCTGACGCCTTGGGACCGTTGGTCGACCCAGAATGATGTAACGATTCTCGTCCGCCGCTTGATTAACAACGTCCGAAGGAAGTATGATTGGGTCATCTTCTGCTCCCAAATCCAGGTCTTGCATGGCTCGCCGAATGTTATCACTCATCTTATGGAGAATTGTGAACCGAAAGGGAAAGAAGATTCGAAATTTATAGATGAAGATTGACTGATTGCGCTTAACCTCACTCGATTTATACTGAAGTGCATCCTTCTGGAGTGAAGGGGATTGGGCATCACTAAAGATCGTGGGATCCTTAGTGGGGATTCGACAGAAACCGACATCATCGTGGACGGAATGTGGAGAAATTGCCGGTGATATCAGGATAACTGCCGTGAAGAATAACTGTAAAAAATTGCCATTTTTTTTGCTAAGAGTCGCCATTTTCTACCAATTGTTTCTTTTTTAGATTATTATAAGATATATATTTATTTACTTTAAAAGACACTTATACATATACTAATATCATAAAAGGCACTTACAAATTGTTAATTGTTAGATATTTTAACACTGAAATTCTAAAACCGACGTGTACCATCTCTCTCTCTCTCTCTCTCTCTCTCTCTCTCTCTCTCTCTCTCTCTCTCTCTCTCTCTCTCTCACATATTTGTTGGTAATATAAATTATAATATGTTTTTTTCTCTTTACTATGACACTCATTTAATATTTTTTTAAACAATCTTAGTTGTTTTGTTGTGTTTAGCTAACAAAAAGTAGTTTTGAAAGTAAAGTGTTTGAATCTTGATTTGTAATTTATTGATTTAAGCTTTGGAAACAAAGTTTGTTCTAAATTTTTAAATAAAAATGATCTCATGTGGTTTTTTATTATACCATAAAGATTACATCCATATAGATATATTTTTCTAATTTTTTAAACAATTTTTTGTGGACGTGAAAACGTTATAAATGAATGATTAATATGATTTAAACCAACTAGCTTTTTTAATAAGTATAAAATGGATGTTTATGTGTGAATATTTACATGTAACATGAATAAAAAACATGAACAAATGTTTTTGGATAAATTGATACGAACACCATTTTAGTGTGTAATCACAATTTTCAGTTTTTATGAGATTTTTGCTGAAAGATTTTTGGTTTCTTTGGCATCACAAGTTTATTGTATCTACACATAGGAAACATGTTCATGTTATTTTTATCATATTAACCGAGTTAGTATTCATGACGAATATTATACTGTAGTATTAGTATTTACGGGTAGTGTGGACAAAGTGTCATGGACAAATTATGTTGTATAATTTTATGTTAAATAATTTGTAATTTATTAAGGTTTGTTATGAAACTGGTTTGTAGTATGAACAAAATATCATGGACAAGTAAGGTTTGTTCTTATATTAGTTTGAAATTCATTGATCTAAGCTTTGGAAACAAAGTTTTTTATAAGCTTTAGAAATAAGTATTTCTCCCATATGGTTTTGTTTTGTTTTGTTTTGTTTTGTTTTGTTTTGTTGGACTATGATACACATTTTGTCTACTAATATTTTTTTCTAATTTATTTGTAATGCCGAGATAAATTGTAAAATAATTTATAAATTGGTGTTCACGTCGATTTTGAGAACATTTTTCCAAGTTACCGGTAAATCTTCATTCCACACATATTTTATGTTCACAAATTTCGTCCAAAAATTAGAAAGTATATCAAATTAGATATCACAATATAGAGAAAAAAACTTATAATAGTAAAAAATTATGTTTTAAAAACAGAAATTAAGAGAGAGAGAGAGAGAGAGAGAGAGAGAGAGAGAGAGAGAGAGAGAGAGAGAGAGAGAGAGAGAGAGAGAGAGAGAGAGAGTACACTTTTTTTTTTTTTTGGTCATCAAAGATAGATTATAGGAAAATTACTGTAACAACGAGATTACAAGGGGAGAGGAACATAAACGAGCAGTACGAGCTAAATGATCCGCAAAAACATTGGCCGGTCTCTTAATATGATGGAAGGCAAAAGTTGGATCAGATAGCTGAAGGATGTCAGCGAGATAAAGCTGTATGGACTGGTGAGCCTTCAAGGGAGAATGCAACATCAGAGGTTGATAAACAAGGGAGGCATCCCCACAGAATGTTACATGGCGATATCCAAGGCGTTGAATACACTGGACAGCTTCACGCAATGCCAAAGCCTCAGCCTCCAGAGAAGAAGAAAGGGGAGCTGTTGAAGTCGAGGCTCGGAGAAGGAGATCCCCTTGCGCAGAGTGAAGAGTCCCAGCGAGACCACAACTGGCAGACGGGGCTACCCAAGATGCCTCAACCGTACAACATAAGTGTTGAGAGACCTGAATAACTTCCTGAAACGTAGAAGGAGTAACTAGAGGAGCCGGAGCGTATTGTTGAGTTATGTGGGGAGAAGCGGAGACAGCTTCATGCCACAGTCTGTAATCAGAGTGGGCGGAACTGAGGATCTCGATAATGTGGCGACGAATGTTGCGAAACTTCAGTTCATTTCGAGATTTCCAGAGGCGCCAACCAACAAACGGGAAGAAAAAGCGCTGATCGTGAGAAGAAGTATCCACAGCTATGAGGGATTGAAAGATTAAAGAGGGTGATGGATTTGGATTGAGCAAGCGGCTTGAAAAGTCAAGCGCGGCGAGCTCCCAAATCTCCCGGGCAATACGACACTGGGCAAAGAGATGTGAGAGAGTTTCAGGATGTTCATCGCACAGGAGGCAGCGAGCAGCAGCAGGGATAGGGACATGTTGAGCGAGTAACGCGCTATCCACAGGAAGGGCATTGTGGAGGAATTTCCACCAGAAATACTGGAGCTTGGGTGGGATATTCATGTTCCAGACTGATTGACAGAGTTGAGCGCGAAGGCGGGAGGAGGCATCAAGTGGGATGGAGGGCTTAATAAGCTGATGATATCCAGATTTGACAGTATAGTCCCCCGAGGAAGTGAAGATCCAATGTGGTTGATCAGGCAAGGATGTTACAGAGGGGCGAATACGAAGGGCTAGAGCCTGATCTGCAGGAAGGAGATAGCGTTGAAGAACTTCAGTCTGCCACAAAGGCTCATTAGCAGCACGCAAGGCTGAGACAGTCATGTCAAGGGGAAAAGTATGCGGCCAAAGCTGTGCCGGTATGGGAGGGTGATCCAGCCACGGATCAAGCCAGAGACGAACCGAATCACCCTTGCCAATACGCCATCGGACCCCTTGCTTTAAGAGAGAGGTACCTTGACAAATGCTCCTCCAACCATGACTTGGGCTCGAACCAATCTGAGAATCTAAAAGAGAGGAAGTACTATAATATTTAGCCCGATAGACTTGTGCGAGGAGGGAGGTAGGCTGAGTGAGGAGCCGCCAGCTTTGCTTAGCCAGCAAAGCAATGTTGAATTTCCCAAGATCCTTGAAGCCAAGTCCTCCATATTGCTTAAGCATGGTCAGTTGGTCCCAAGATACCCAGTGAATCTTGCGCTTGTTTGGCATTTGAGACCACCAGAAATGACGTATGAGTCGCGTGAGATGATCACGAAGCTTACGAGGAAGGAGGAAACAAGACATGCAATAGGTAGGCAACGCAGTCACAACAGACTTGAGAAGAACTTCGCGACCAGCAGGAGAGAGGAACCGAGTGGTCCAGCTTTCCAATTTCCGTTGTACTCGTTGTGCAATGTATGAAAAGGTATCGTACTTACTTCGTCCCACAATCTCTGGTAAGCCTAGATAACGACCGAAACTTCCAACTCTGGAGATGCCAGTAAGAGACGCAAGGGTGGATTGCAGTTCCGGGGAAACTGATTTGCCAAACATAATAGCTGATTTATGGAAATTTATATACTGTCCAGATGCACTTGAATATAGCTGAAGAAGATGAAGGAGGTGCTGACAATCAAGGGTCGAGGCATGGCTGAAGAGTAACGAATCATCAGCAAAAAATAAGTGAGAGAAGACCGGACCACCACGGCTTGCTTTGAATCCATGGATGAAGTTCGATTGAGTTGCAGCAGAGAGCAGGGAGGAGAGACCATGTGTACAGATAAGATAGAGATAGGGCGACAAAGGATCGCCCTGGCGAAGACCACGGCTAGGCTGTAGAGATGGACCCGGCGAGCCATTTAAAAGGACTGAGTAGGAGACCGTTGTAACACATGTCATGACCCAAGAGCACCATTGGGGTGAGAAGCCTAATTTATGAAGCATGGCATCCAAGTAAGCCCAATCTACCTTATCAAAAGCCTTTGAAACATCCAACTTGAGAGCCATAGAAGGAGTCTTGAGGCGTTTGGTCTTGAGGGAGTGGAGGAGTTCATGAGCAATAAGGACATTGTCCGTGATAAGGCGCCCCGGGATGAACGCAGACTGATACTCTGAGATAAGAGAGTGGAGATGAGGCTTCAACCTTTCAGCTAGAATCTTCGAGAGAAGTTTGTATGCGACGTTACAGAGGCTAATAGGGCGAAAGTCGCAGGCCTTGGTAGGAGCTGAGAGCTTAGGGATGAGACAAAGCAGAGTCTGATTGAGTTCAGGGTCAAGGTAACCAGTCTCGAAAAAGTGTCGAATATAGTTGACCACACTGGATTTAAGAGCTTGCCAATGGAAGCGATAGAAGCCAGCGTTAAAGCCATCACACCCAGCTGACTTATGTACATTCATCTGGGTGAGAGCACTGTAGATCTCGTCCTCAGTGACCGGTTGGGTAAGAGCCTGGTTCATAGAGGCAGTGACCTTAGGCTGAACATGTTGCAAAACTGGATCCAGGATAGGCTGGCCCGGGGAAGCGTAAAGAGATGTGAAATAGCTGTGAAGCTCTTGATGCAAGGCGGGGACCGAAGAACAGAGATCACCAGTAGCAGATTCAAGAACGGTAATGCGATTAATGCAGCGACGTTGCTGGGTGATAGAATGGAAAAATTTGGTGTTCCGATCACCAGCTTGGAGCCAAGTCAATCGGCTTTTTAGTCGCCAGTATTCCTCTTCCAACTTGTATTCAGAATGCAGCTTTAACTGGAGATTAGAGAGAAGAGTGGGGTCTAAAGATGGACTTTCATACGCCTGTTGGATTGCCTCCTTGAGCAATTTGATATTCTGGCGAGAATTAAGTGCATATTGTTGCTTCCAACGGGCAAGACTGGAGCGGCATCGCTTGAGGGCTTCAGCAAAACGGGTCGGTGGAAGATGGGAACACTGTGAGACCCATGTACTGTCGATCAAAGAACCAACATCAGCAAGATGCCTCCACCTATTATCATAGCGGAAAAGGCGCGGGATCCGCTCAGAAGAGGACTCAGAGTGAACGAGAAGAGGTCGATGATCGGAGCCAATCCATCGCAACAACTGAGCCCACGCAGTCGGGAAGAGAGAGAACCAATCCGAAGAGGCTAAAGCACGATCAAGCTTAGAACGGATGGTACCTGTGGAACGAGTACCCAACCAAGTGTAAGGGCCCCCAACGGTACGGAGTTCCTGTAAGTCAGCTACACTAAGCATACGACGAAAGCGTGAAAAACTCCAGGCAGGTCGGATAGCACCTCCTAACTGATCACCGTTATCCAGCAACTCATTCAGATCACCCATAAAGAGTATAGGCGGCCGAGAGGAAGGGGCTGAGAGAAGATAAGAAATAAGCGAGTCCCACTGATGTTGACGGAGAGAGCGGACGGGGTGACCATACACATAGAAAAGAGAGAACACAGACGAACCAAAAGTAAGTGTTACATTAGTGAAGTGAAGAGTGGGAGGAGATACAAAGTGACACTTCACACTACTACCCCAAAAAATGGCCATACCACCACCCAAACCCTCAACTGATACAACAAAATGATGAGGGTATCCGAGATCAGAACCTAACTGAAATACAACACTATCAACATTCCTAGTTTCTACGAGGAGTAGGACATCCGGATGATATGTACGACAGATGTCCTTCAAAAAAGGAATGGTCAAGGCACTCCCCAGGCCTTGGCAATTCCAGTGGAGCAGCTTCATGGAGGAAGTGGTGGCTGAGGGGGCGCCACCATGCCCATGTCATCACCCAAAGGGGTTTCTGTGGATTTGAGACGGGAAGAGGAAGATTCATCTTCCGCAACTTCTTCTGCTTTACGCTTCTGACCATGAGGAGGATGCGAGGAGGAGCCTACCTCAAACACCGGAGCAGGATCACAAAGCAGGGGAGGCAGGAGCTCATCCGGAAGTAACTGGAGGATATCCGAGCCGGCGGGAAGCGGATTGGCAGCAAGAGCAGCTAAATTGGTATTAGAACCAACAATGGCATCATGAGGAGACTGGGGCTCTTTCATCGGAGAAGCAACAGGGACCGGACTAGCCATATCATGAGGCGGAGAGGGAGGGATTGCCTGAAGTGGAATAACAGCCGGGATAGGAGGAGTTGGCAGGTCACAGTCATCCAAGTCATGGAGGAGACTGCCACATGCAGCACAGAAGCGACGGAGGCGGTCAAACGTAAAGCGGACCGTCACCGGATTATCATAGGGGTGGAAGTGGATAAAGCGGACAAAGATGAGTCGGCGGTAAGCGCGCATAACCACCCTGATCCAAACGGATCCCGGTTGATCTCGAGCAGGTTGAGTGATACGGACCTGATCAACTTGGCCCAAGACATCTCCTATTTCCCTGATTGCCCGATCTTCGCGAGAGTCGTCGGGGATACCGTCGATTTTTACCCAGAAAGGGATTAGCCGGAGGAAATTCGGCGCAAGTCGACGAGACCATCTGTCCACGACTACCATCCAGCCACGATAGCTCCAGGGCTGATTCTCTAACACAGTCAGTAGGTGATGCTCGAACTGAAAGAAAAATTGAACAGACCCATCATCATTAATCCGGCTTGTGACACGCCCCTCCAGCCGCCAAGCGCGAGGAAGGACGACCCGGAGGCCCGCCGGATTTTGGTGCAGAGGATTGAGTCCTTGAACGACGAGGCTGAGGCGGTGGTGAGCATCCCGAGTTATAGTGGCTTCAACGGAGACATGGAGCGGAGCTCGATCGAACCCCAAATTAAGATTTTGCATAGCAAGCCAAACCTCACGAGCCATCGGAGAGAACGAGAGAATAGCGAAAGGAACTATGGAGAGATGAGGAGTCATCGGAGCCGATGAAAACGATAAGGTCACCGCCTGTGAAGGAGGTGAGTCAGAGGTCGGGAATCGCACTCGGGTCGCCAGCAGGACACGAAGAGAGAGAAAGTAATTTTGTTGATAAGCTTGTACACTTATTGCTCTACCAAAAAAAGGATTTTAACTTTTTGTTAATCTAACGGTTGACATTCATTCTCTTTATCCCAATCCCACTGAGTTTTAAAGCATAATAGAATCTCAGCCACACAATTGGTTCACTTTTTATTTGATGTACGGACATGATTGAAGAAGAAATATACTTCTCCTACTATTTTAATATCTTGCCCCATGAGACTTTTTTTTTCACTAGAACTATATTTTATTTAACATGTTGGTATGCATTTTTGGAATACAAAAATTGGAAGAAAACAAATTTTTTTCCAAAAATTATTTTTAAAAAATGGAACTAAACCAGTGGATTAATATAATATTTCCGGAAAAAGCCCATAAAAAATTGTTAAACCTACGGCTAAAAAAGTATAAATCAATACAAATTTTAAAATCTAACAATAACAACTCAAACTTGCAAATTATGAGATATGATACACTATTCCACACGTTAATATTAACCAACTCTAAAATATACCATTCACACGACAACGGGTTGGCAATATTATATTGGTGGTTATAATAGCCATCTACAACTAATTTTAATATATGGCAATATCGTCATTGTTGGCCATTGATCTTTGTAATGTTCATGGCTTAGCAACAATATCATATGTGGTTAGGCTTGGAAAAAAATACTTGAACCTAAAAAACAAATTAGAATCAACCGGAAAAAAGAGGAATCAAAACAAATTTGGAATCAACAAAATACATAAACATAACTTAAACTTCTTTACACAAAGAACTTGAATCGGAATAAAACCAAATAGAAAATCAAATGAATATTCAAAATATCTGAAAAGCAATTATTTTTTGTCAACAGATAAAAATTAGAAAGGTTCAATGAATTAAGACAGTGGAGATAGATTTACATAAATAAAATAAGACGGTTTGACCAGAAAACTTCGTGCGTCTGCCTTTCTATTATTTGTCAGGAGTATATATGTAATAACAAATTTGAAAAACAATTATATATCCACAATATTAATTATATTTAAACTTGATATAATTTAATTATCCAAAAATTTGTAAAATAACTGAAATACTCAAAATTATTCAACTACAAGAATTTTTTAGTTACATTTATCAAAAATTAACCAACGTTAACCAAATTTTTAATTTTATATACTGGATATCTGGAACGGACGTACTATATTTTATATTTTGGTATATCTGCTAAATGACGGTTTTTAATGTTTTTAATTTTATATATATATATATATTATTTTAGATGTAAATTTTTTGATATTTTCGAAATAATATTTCTTATCGGTTCATTTCAAAGCGAATCTTACTGTTGGATTAACAATAAGATAGTATATTCACATCAAATCAAGTGGTAAAAGATGTCAAACCGACCGATTCAGAAGTATATTCATATCAAATCAATTGGTTAGATGTTAACCGGACCAATGATCCTTTTAGAAACGGTAAGCTGTTGCAAATAATGGGTTACACAGGTTAATTAGTGACATATTTACGGATTTGCTGATTTGATTTGTGAGAACAAAAGTATAATTCACTTTACTTTGTGGAACCCTTTGGTCCCAACTAAAAATATCATTGGAATCCGACTATTCTTTAGCTTTGGAAACTTTTTGCCCCAATTAGAATGTCTTACTAGACCCTGTTAGTAATAATGCCCCAACTTTATATTAAACTTTATAGATCTAAACTTGTCAATAAAGAAATCAGTTTTACTCCTCATATAAACGTGAAATGCCTATCAAAGTGTCTTAAATAATAAAGTGTCTTATTTTAAACGTTAAATGCCCAACAAAGTGTCTTAGATAATATAATTGCACCAGTTCTAAGGAACAATGAGACTATATATGATTGATTTCAAATCCAATGTCGACTGTCGACGGCTACTTTTGTACAGTCGGAATTCAGCCACGTCGTCTTCTCTAAGACCATCTCCAATGTACCACTCCATTTTTTACTCCAAAATGAAGTAGTGTTTTACTCCAATGTATCACTCCATTTCTTACTCCATAAATGGAATATTCTTTATAGATTTTTTTTTATTTTGTTTTTAGTACATTATAGTTATAAAAATTTACAAATTGACCCTATTTATTTTATTTTTTCATAATTGTTTTATAAAATGTAAAATAATTTTACTTTACAATTATTTTATAAACAAGAAAATAGTATTAAATTAATAAATTTTTATTTTATAATATTTAAAAATAGTTATAATTGTTACTAAAATACATAAACATATATATTTATAATTATTACATTCATAAAAGTTAAAAATCAAAAGATTTAATATTCAAAAGGACTAGTTTGTAAATAAAAAAGTTTCACTCCAAAATGGAGTGGAAAATGGAGTTACTCCAAATATGGAGCAATCTCACCCATTACTCCATTTTGGAGTGGAAAATGGAGTGGAGTTGGAGAGGATTTTACTCCAAATCCCATTTTGGAGTGGGAAATGGAGTAGGGTTGGAGATGCCGTAAGAGATTGAACATACAATAGCATCACATTATATGCCTACTTCTCACGCCATCTCGTCTTGTAGTTGTACATTTAATTGTTTTAATTAAAGTTAAATTTGAGTCGGTAAATAGTATTAGCATATTAAGTGACATGTTATATGTAGTTATAATTTTATTTCTCTCTCTCCTCTGGTTGAGAGAGAAATTTCTCCCCAGAATTTTCTTCCTTCTTCCCTAATACAAATCTTTCAGAAGGTAAGAATAATTTTTGGGGTGGGGTTTTTTTTCTGATTTCATTCTCTCTTACATCTCCTTATCCTTTGAGTTTGAAATCTTTTTTTCCCCGTTTTGTTTTTTCTGAGTCGATCGTTTTCATGTTCTTGTTCTTCGATCGGCTTTTTCCCGTTTTAGTTCCAATAAGGTTTCCGGTCTTGCTTCCGGATTGCTCCCACCTGAGCACGTTTCCGATTAATATCGGAGTTCTTCCGATCTCCTCTCCCTGTTTTCTTCCCGTCGTTAAGTCCGATGCTCTTCGTTTGCTTCTCGGTGGCCTCATGTTTCTTGGATTAATATCTCTGCAGCTATGTCCCACCTTCGGCTTTGGGAGTTTAATGGCCGATTCTACTGATTCGGCCGGCGGCGGAACCTCCTCGGCGTGAAGCTTTCCGGTGGTTAATTGAAGTTGTGCTTTCCTTGAAGCGGTTTCTTCCTGGCGGTATCTTTTGTGGATGGGTTTGATCGGCGGCTTGGATATCTTTGGATTCAGAGAACGGCGTCGGTGTAGCTTTCCCGGTGGTGAAGTCTCTGTACCGGCGGTTGCATGTTGGAGTTCTTCCTGCGCTGCCACGTGGACTTCTTCAATCTTATCATCACTAATTGGGCTTTATTTTTTAAGTTCTCTGTTGGATCTTTCAATTTTGTAACCCAAGCTGTAACTTTGGCCTTTGGGCCTAATGAAAGCCTGCAAGTTGACAAAAAAAAAAAAAAGTGACATGTTAGAGCATACAAGATTATCTGGTCCACGTATGTTTCTCTCTCACTTTTAGACCCTATTTATACGTCACGTGATCGGGATCTCCAATATTTTTTTTTTTTTTTGTCAAGGGATCTCCAATATAACACCACACCGGTGTTGGGAACCTTTATTTATTATTGATTATTATTATTTTGGCCGACAACCTATATTTAAGTCCACAACTAATATATACCGTAGTATGTTGAGTATTAGACGTGAAACTATCTTTACATTAATTGAGAAATATCTTTGGCCTTATATTCACTTTCAAAATGGTTGATTACTATTTTAACATTGATGAAATTAGACTAAATACATAACATTAGATAAAAATATGATAAATATGAAATATTTATGGAGATTTGTTAAATTTTATTTAAGACATATACATAACCTTAAATAAAAAAAGTAAAAATTAAGATGAGATGATAAATATGAAAATATTTCTGAAGATTTTAATTTTATTTAGAGATATACATAACATTTAATAAAATAAAATAATAAAAATTGATAAATATAAGAATGTTTATGAATATTTTTAAATATCAATAAATATTGTTATTATTAATTTTATTAATATTAAATTATTAAATATTTTATTAAATATGATAATTTATGTATGTTTAATTATAAATAGTGTTATATATATTTTTATAATATTATTTTTTTGGTTAAATTAATTTGATAATTTTTATTTCAAGACTATTTATATTTAATAATATTTGTGCTCGCACATGGTGCGAACGAATCATACTAGTTATTTAGAATTCAAAAGTCGATGAGAGATTGTTTTAATGCACTCTGAAAATTTAGATATCCAAATAAATTAGATTTAAATTAAGACAATAAAATTTAAAATCCATTCAATTGGATTTGGATTCAGACTAGTTTTGGGACTTCGGATATCGTACCAAACGGTTCGATTAGTTTGGTTAATCAGTTATTCTTATTTTAAAAATATCTACTAAAATGAACGAAATTTATTATGGTTTAGTTCAGTTCTCGATTATTTTTATTTTTGAGATCTAATCCGAAAATTAACCTAAAAAAAGAAGAAGAACGAGAGGTGCAAAGAAGAAGATTTGAAGAAGAAGAAGAAAAAGAAGAAGAAGATTTGAATCCCGATTGAGAAAGAGAAGAACAAATCATATCGAGAAAAAGAACGAAGATTCGAATTAGATCTAAATAGATTGAAAGAGATGCAAGTTTAGTTCGAAAAAGATGATGGTTCATATCGAAAGAGATGAAGATTGAAACAAAGCGAAAGAAGAAAAAGATAAGAAGAATTAGATGCAAAGGAGACTGTTAGGGATTAAGAAAGAAGAAGATATCGGGAGAGAAAGTGTGTTTAGAGCTTGATTTTTTTTTTTTAATTTTGTTATTTCGAACCGAACCGATCCGAACCGAAATTTGAATATATTTTGTAAATCTACTGATCGATTCAGTCACTGTAAACTAAACCGAACCAAATTCTCAAAACTCGGATCGATTCGGTTTAAATATTTCGGTTAAGTTTAAATCCCATGCCTAATTAAGACTATTAACTATATTAAAATAGTGATTTTTGTATAATATATTAGTGTTAGTTATGTTTTTATAATTTTTGAAAAAGTTATGTTTTCATTATTATATATAGTTTTTAATAATTTTTAGTATATTTAGATTCAAATATCTATTGATATCGTAAATTTAGAAGAATATTCTTTTTTTTTGTCAACATTTAGAAGAATATTCAAATTTTAGATATTCAGAAATATGGATCCGGATCTTGATACTAATAGCACGAATATGATGGATCTGAATACTCTAAAGTTTATAAATATTTCAATATCTAACTTCCGTAGATAACTTGTAGAAAATATCTGCTCCTCAAACTATGAGGTGGATATTGAATAATGAAAAAATATGTTGAAAACAAACATTTTTCAGTCACAATTATCTACTCAAAAACTTAAAACGTTAGACAAATATATATAATATTTACTGGTTAGTGTGGTGTGTGTCAACATCCGAATGTGTTGATAGAAAAAAAACTATTAAAAACTGTACATGCAGCCGAAGAAAAAAGGAAGTTATGTTTTTCAAGTGGACTGTAACCACCCAACCCAAAATGGATTGGTAAGTAAAAAAATTTCTAAATTGATAATGTCAAACAAAAAGACAAAAATATGTATTATAGAATTATAGGAAAGGGCCAAAGGGACAAGTTGAAATGTTTTTGGATCGGAAGGGGGCAAGTGGCAAGTGGACCTTCTCAACGTCTATCTTCATTTCCTTATATATCATTATCACCATTGCCACGTTCTTGCTTT
This sequence comes from Orychophragmus violaceus, assembly GCA_030180135.1. Classification (NCBI taxonomy): domain Eukaryota; kingdom Viridiplantae; phylum Streptophyta; class Magnoliopsida; order Brassicales; family Brassicaceae; genus Orychophragmus; species Orychophragmus violaceus. Next base: position 84,064,252 of record CM058232.1, on the reverse strand, counting down.
GTAGAAAGGTTAGTTCAACAAACAAAAATTTGGATTAAAGTTCAACAATCATTTTAGTTATAAAAATATTAGGTTTTGGGTTTGGAAGTTTTAGATAAACCCACAAATGGTGGGGCGAAGTTGATAATTTAGAGTCATAATATCGTAAATTTGAACCAAAAAAAAAACAATTCTTTTATTGAAGTTATTAAAAAAAAACTTTAATCGAACAATTGAATTGTTGTAAAAGAAATCGAACAATTGAATTGTGTGTAGATTATGTAGTATTTCAAATTTTCAGTCGGAAGAAGCTTGCTCATCCATCCTATTATTCGAAATATATTCAAATTATTGATGTAAAATAAATTAAAATTAATCTTGTATAAGTTATTTAAGTTTGTCATCGTATATAGTTAAAGTCTTGATTGGTAAGCTGCAGAATGGCGGAATCGAGTTTAAAAACGTCATTCTGTAAAAAATCTGGTAATCACAAAAATTTGTGGAATAGAAAAAAAATACGAAAATGCAGGTCTGCGTTTTCGTAGAAAAAATACAAAAAAAAATTCATTCCGCAGAAAAGTGAAGTTTAACTAGATTTTCTGCGAAATTAACATTAATTTGATTGGTAACACTTGAGTAATCGTGAAATGGTAGAATTGCGTTTAAACGCAATACTTGTGGAATCGCGTTTTTGTTTTCTACAACTCACTGATAACTAGGATTTTGCAATCCTTTGAGGTACCAATTCCTCAAGCTTATCGATGTAGCTTTGAGGTATCGAACCTTTTTGGGATGGATAAAACCAATAAGCAAGTACTAGACCTTCAGAGTCAAATCAAACAATTTGGTTTTAGTTTCTAACAATCCTAACGAAAACAATTCAAACCGAAGTAAACAAAAAGCAAATAAACAAGCGATTCAATCAATGACACGGATAAGGCCTAAAGGTTAAGGTCAACGGACAGGTGACTCGGGATGATCAAGGAATCCTAATTCAAACTTCTAAAAGCTAATCTCCTAGCATGGAACACACCAAGTAAATCAGTTTAATCTCTTAATACCAATTCTTCACTTAATCCTAACTCAAGAACAAATCATCATTTGTGAATTAGAATAACACGAGCATTCAAACAGGTTCCAAACAGCAAACGATCACTCTAGACATACATTTTCATGCGCTAGAATGTGAAAGTCCTAACAAAGCTAGAAACCGAAATTTCATCGAACATGTTGTGAACAAGAAATTCTAAACATCCTAATCAATGTGATCAAGATTAATTAGGCACTAAGCACACTTTGCTAGATGAGATTTTAAACAGTCAATCACTAGAAATCTATTGCTCACCCCTAATCAACCTAATCCTACCTAACCCATAAGCCTATGGAGAACTACTCACTAATAATAATTAGATCAACAAAACTCATAGAAATAGAGTTGATCATGGGAGATTAGTGATGGATTGAGAAATTTGTTGAAGGAATAACAAAAGAAGTACTAGATTAATCAAAAGAATCCAATTTGTTCTTACAAAAGAGTTTAGAACATCAAAAACAGCTTAAGAAACAATAAGAAATAGGTTTTTGGCTTAAATTGTCAATAGGGTGCGAGCCGGGTCAACCCGGAACAAACCGGGTGTTGACCCGGATCCGAAACAAATTCTAGGATGTGTATCGGTCTGGCCAGCCGATACGTCAGCCGATATTGACTCTCGGATTTTTCTGGGAAGGGTCGTATCGGCTTGGCCAGATCATCGGCTTCAGCAGTACCTTACCTGCTCTAGCTCTGTCTTCTCAACCAGATCATCGGCTTCAGCTATCACTTCCTTAGTTGCTGCCCGAAGCTCCTCGTCCAAACCAGTCTGAGCCTCTCGGGATGTGGAAGTCTGTCCCGTAGCACCACTCTTATCCTTCTTCCCCACGAACATCTTCAGAACCTTGGTCACTTTCTTCAAGCAGGTAGCCATCTTCTTGATGTTCCGCCCGTGCCATTTACTCTGCCTTTGAAGGTCCCGGTTCTGGTCCCTCAGTGCACTAACTGTCTTGTTCGCGATCGGGTCATCCAGCGGCTCAATGTAGTACATGTGCAGCCCATACACCCCAGCAGGTGCGTCGGGAGAATCTGAACTGGCTGCAGGTGCTCTCCGCGGTATGCGAGGCTCAAACTGATGTGCCATTTCCGGCATAAACCTGATGTTGGCCCTGTTGGCAAAGCTTGTGATTGTGGGGTTTGGAAGCAGAAACTTCTCCTCATATTCTGTGTCTGAACACATCCTGAAGAGGTGACGACCTGGAGGCGATTTGGAGCCTAGGTAATGGATCTTGATCAACTGGTGCTTGTCCAACCATGCCACCGGTGCAGGCTGGCCAAATGTCTTGTCCCTCAAACTGCCTTCAAGTTTGATCTTCTTTGCCTTAAGGATAGGTGTGATCAACCCGACCATGGTGAACTTGGGGTCAGCATCCTTAACAGAAGTTCCCCAATCTCTGTGAACTGCAAACTGCTCTACCAAAATGGCCGTGTAGCTCGGTAAGCGCTCAACGGGTGGTATAGGCTTGCCGTTGGGAAATGTGAGCAGGAGTGGCTGCAACCCAATGTATAGAAGTTTCATCTCCATCTCTGTGACTTGGTTCGCCTCCTTCCTAGCAAACAGAGTCTGAGCTAGTGCCTTATGCACGTACCGAATAGCCGGGTGCCGGAGCCTCGCAGACTTCATACCTCCTGCCTTGTACGGCCCAGTGGCTATCATGAACCACAAATCCTGAAGGTCGTCCTTGTCGATGGGAATGGAAGAGCCTAACGAAGCACCATTTTCCTCAAAACCGAAGATGGAACTGATCTCTTCAAAGGTCATAATGTACTTCTTCCTGCCCATCGTCCACTCTATATTCCCTCGGCTCACTTCTCCTCTTAAGGCTGCCTTCCTCATGTTGATTGTCATCTTTAAGGTTGAGAGGAACTGGCAGGCTGAGCTCTGATAGCCATCGCTGGAGACGGTGAAGAAGGTCTTGAGTCCCATGTTCTCCACAAGCTGGTCGTAGTCCTCTAGCAGTCCAAGAGCCGTGAGGGTCGGGACATAAGGATACCGTGTTGGCCAAAACTGTATACCCTCCAGCTTGTCAAAGATTTCAGTAGGGGTATATTTCATTGGTGACACCTCAATCACTTTCCCAGTGATCTCTGGAGCTACTTCCTCGACAGCTATCCCTTTTCCTTTATCTTTTGTGGAAGTCCCCACATCTTGTTCTGATGCCTTTGCCTTTGGTTTTGGGTTGGCGCGAGGTCTAGTCATTGTCCTACAAAAGACAACTCAAAGAATGAATTAGCACACAACGCAATCTAACGGCACAATGAGTAATAGCTTGAGACATCCATGATCAACAATTGTGGGAGCTTAACAATTGCATAAATTTCGTTTTCAATGGAACAAACAAGCGAAATCATCTTAACCATTTGCAATTCAAGCTCATCAAAGGCATAATGTACCAACAAGTCAATCACATTCACAAGCAACTCACATTCTTATCAAACAAAAGCTCTCAACATGCATTTTGAAAAATTTTGTGAACCGAAACTCAATTAAATCGAGTAGTATCACAAACTTAAGCCTTTAACAACTCAATGCATCATTAGAAACCATCCAATTAGAAAACCCCCAAAATTTTCGGAAATCAAAATTCTCAAGAACCCTAATTCACCAAAGATCAAATCCATTAACTCCTAGGGCGAAATTGGCTATGGGCATTCACTCAAACACATATTGGGGAGGAATTCAAGCAATATCAACCATCAACAACCAAAAAATTCAAGTTCAAAATTTCCGGGTTTTTCAATCCGAAAATCTTGAGAAAGTTTGAGAGCTTTACCTTGGTTTGTGATGAAGGATGGTGGTAGAGAGCGAGAGCAAGTGAAAAAGCTAGTGAAATCATGAGTTTAGAGCTTGGAATCACTTAAAACCGAGTTGGATTGAGAGAAAAGGAGTTTCAAAGCTTTTGTGCTCTTGATGAGAAAAAAATGGATATGGAGAGCTTGAAAACATGAAGAAATCGATGGGGGAGGAGAAAACAAGGGAAAAATCGGTCCAAACCGGTTTAATCTGGTTCATTAAATCAATTTTTGGTCGAAACCCGGTTTGAAATCGGTTTAGAGTCGAAAATACTTACCTGGGCGAAGGGGCGTATCGGCTTGGCCAACCGATACGCCAGCCGGTACAGACTCTCGGTTTTTTCTGTGTAAGCACGTATCGGCCTGGCCAGCCGATACGGTGCCCGATATCAACTTCATCACGAGATTCCGTATCGGCTTGGCCAGCCGATACGGACACCGATACTGATCCTCAGATTAATTCTCCAGATTCCGTATCGGCCTGGCCAGCCGATACGGTACCCGATACTGAGCCTCGATGTAATTGATAACTAGGATTTTGCAATCCTTTGAGGTACCAATTCCTCAAGCTTATCGATGTAGCTTTGAGGTATCGAACCTTTTTGGGATGGATAAAACCAATAAGCAAGTACTAGACCTTCAGAGTCAAATCAAACAATTTGGTTTTAGTTTCTAACAATCCTAACGAAAATAATTCAAACCGAAGTAAACAAAAAGCAAATAAACAAGCGATTCAATCAATGACACGGATAAGGCCTAAAGGTTAAGGTCAACGGACAGGTGACTCGGGATGATCAAGGAATCCTAATTCAAACTTCTAAAAGCTAATCTCCTAGCATGGAACACACCAAGTAAATCAGTTTAATCTCTTAATACCAATTCTTCACTTAATCCTAACTAAAGAACAAATCATCATTTGTGAATTAGAATCAAACGAGCATTCAAACAGGTTCCAAACAGCAAACGATCACTCTAGACATACATTTTCATGCGCTAGAATGTGAAAGTCCTAACAAAGCTAGAAACCGGAATTTCATCGAACATGTTGTGAACAAGAAATTCTAAACATCCTAATCAATGTGATCAAGATTAATTAGGTACTAAGCACACTTTGCTAGATGAGATTTTAAACAGTCAATCACTAGAAATCTATTGATCACCCCTAATCAACCTAATCCTACCTAACCCATAAGCCTATGGAGAACTACTCACTAATCATAATTAGATCAACAAAACTCATAGAAATAGAGTTGATCATGGGAGATTAGTGATGGATTGAGAAATTTGTTGAAGGAATAACAAAAGAAGTACTAGATTAATCAAAAGAATCCAATTTGTTCTTACAAAAGAGTTTAGAACATCAAAAACAGCTTAAGAAACAATAAGAAATAGGTTTTTGGCTTAAATAGTCAATAGGGTGCGAGTGTTGGGAATGTCCTGAAATCTATTGTACTTGCTCCCAAGTGAAAGTCGTATTGTCGAGATGAGACAATCATATGACACTAGGTAGTCATAATGCTTTGCTAGAAGCCACTTATGATCAATGAGTTTAGAACTCATTGCTAGTGTTATATGATCCTACAGGGTCACACACTTAAGCAAACTGGACGTTAAAGACGAGGTTGATCATTAATGTAATGATCTAGGGAATGCATATTTGATATGCATTCGATATCAATATTCTGGGGCAGTGTCGATCGATGCAAAGAGTGCATCGATCGATGCAACTCGCGGATTACCAGATTAATTCGGTTTAACCGCTGGTTAATTCTGTTATGGTTTAAGTCGACATATATAAGATATATGGTCGACCTAAACTGAGTGCTGACCTAATTTACAGCCACCAGAACTTGAATAGAAACCTCTGAAGAGATTGGATCTCTATAGGCACTAGCATCCCTCCTGTTCAGTTTGTGTGCGTGTGGATACCAGTAGAGGTGCAGCATTTGAGGCGCTCTAGATCTCGATTATCTGCAAATCTTCCGCTGCTAATCACCAGGTAATTTTGAGATCCCTAGATTCAATTACATGAACCCTAGATCCTAGGCTTGGAATTTAGACCAAGATTGCCTAATTGGATTAGGAACTGCTAGAAATTCCTTCAGTGGTATCAGAGCTTTAGGGTTCCATTGAATCTGTAGCATGTTGATTAGATTGGTTGAATCTGGATCTCTGTATGATTGATACAAGCATGCTAAAACTCGTTTTGATCAAAGTAACCTAGTTTAGGGTTTTGTTCGAAAAACGTTTTAGGGTTCTTCGCATGGTGTCGATCGATGCCAAACCGGCATCGATCGACACAGGGCGAAAACCCGAATAAAATTTAGGGTTTTTTCGCATGGTGTCGATCGATGCCAATCCGGCGTCGATCGACACAGGGCGAAAACCCGAATAAAACTTATGTTTCGCCTAGTGTCGATCGACACAAGAGTTGTGTCGGTCGACACAAACCTCGCGAGATTGATGAATCGGTTCAATTGGATTGGACCGGTTATCGAGTTTGGTTAATGATGGTTAAACGCTAAGAATGGTTTATTGCGATTGGGTTGGTATCGACCGACGCTAATGTAGCATCGATCGATACTGACCGGTACTCAAACCCGGATCAATTGGATTGATCGGTTATCGCAGATTGGTTTTGGTTAATCAGCATCGATCGACACTAAAGTAGTGTCGGTCGACACAAGATTCGATGGTTTAGGTTATGGAACCTGAAACCACAGAACCAAACCAAGACAAATCATTTAATTAGAAGAATTAAAACATAATAAAACTGAACGTTTTAAATGGTTCTGTTCCTCAATCAAATATCAAGTGATATTTGATGTCTTTCCAATCTTGTCAACTGTCAAGACCCATTTAATTGTGTGATAGACTTGCAGTGCAAGATGTTCACAATTACATGAGTAAGACAGAGGTAATCGTGTTGATGGATTTGCAGTGCAAGACATCGACAATTACATGACTAAAGAGATTGGTTTACTTGACTGGGCCATCAAAATCGTTTTGGGCTCAGAGACATCAGGTGGATTTGACATGAGATGTTAATCCACAACCAAGAGTTATATTGGATATAACTAGCAAAGTTGTTGCTTACCTAGATAGCTAAAATTTGGGTGATAGCCAGTGGCTCACTCAAGTTTAGTGAAGTAAGGGTCTTGGATCATTATATTCATCTGAGGAAACATTGTTTGAATATAATGCGAGTTTTCTTAATAGTTAAGACTTCTCATTTCTTGAACATCATAACTAAAACCTCCCTTGTTTTTCAGCTATGTCTAACACAAACCATCGTAACAATTTCTCCCTGCGATCCGTCCTTGAGAAGGACAAGTTAAATGGATCCAACTTTCTTGAATGGTATAGGAACTTGAGAATTGTTCTCAAACAGGAGAAAAAGGACTATGTCCTTGAGAAAGTTCTCCCCAAGAAGTACCGAGCCAATGCCTGGCAGTCAGATAAGGATGCTTGGGATAAGCATTCCAATGATGCGGTGGATGTGAGTTGTCTCATGTTGGCTACCATGAACTCGGAATTGCAGAAGCAATATGAGTACGTGGAGTCGCCAATACAGATGATCACTGGCCTGAAAAGTATGTTTCAGGAGCAGGCACGAACTCAGAGATACCAGACAGTTAGATCTCTGATTGAGTGAAAGCTACCAAAGGGCGAACCAGTTAGTCCTCATGTCATTAAGATGATGGGTTATATTGATAACCTGGGGAAACTGGATTGTCCCATTAGCCAAAAGTTGGCTACTGACATCATTCTACAGTCACTGCCGTCAAGCTATGATCAACTTGTTATGAACTATAACATGAACAACTTGACGAAGACGTTGACTGAATTGCATGGGATGCTTAAGACTGCTGAACCTAACATCAAGAAGGACACCCCAAATGTCCTTATGGTACAAAAGGGTAAAAAGTTTAAGAAACTTGGTAAGAACAAAGGTGATGGCAAGACGAGCTCGATTGTGAATCCAAGCGAGTCTGGCCATGTTCCTAAGGTTAAAACCAGTCCTTCTGAAGATGTTAAGTGCCGTTATTGTAATGGTTATGGGCATTTGAAAAGAAACTGCAATAAATTCTTGGAAGATTATGAGAAGCTGAAGAAGACATACGAGACTTCTTCTTCAGGTATTATGTTATAGAAGTAAATGTTACTTCTTATAGTCTTACTTATTGGGTATTGGATACCAGCTGTGGTACTCATATTTTGTGAAAATGTGCAGGGCCTGAGCAAAAGTAGGACTATGGAGAAAGGACAAGTGGACCTATGAGTGGGAATGGAGCAAGAGTTGCTGCATTAACCGTAGGAGTATTTCATTTGTTTTTCCTTTTATGGCATGTTTTGAACTTAAAACTGCTACTATGTACCTGCTATGAGCAGAAAGATTATTTCTATTCCTTGTTTGGATATGGAAGGATATCAGTTTTCAAGTTAAGAATAAGTGTTATTCATTTGATTACAGTGATATATTTTATAGTAGCAATCCATTAGAGAATGGACTTTATGTTCTAAACCAGAATGTGCCTAACTATAACATTAATACCAAGAGATTCAAGTCAAATGATACGAGTCAAACTTATCTCTGGCATTGTCGTTTTGGGCTACATAAATGAGAAATAGATTCAGAAGTTCCATAGTGATGGGCTTTTGGGCTCATCTGATTGAGAATCATAATGAGTAAAGTGGATCTTGTTTATTAAGTAAAACGACAAAGGCTCCTTTCAACATAGGTAGTGTCTGTGATACCCCGTATCAAAAACACGGTCAACGGGCAGCAGAAAGTCAACCAGGGGTAAAATTGTCATTTTACCTAAGTCAGGGGTAAAATGGTAATTTTACCAAAAGTCGAGACGGAAGCCGAGACGGGCCGAATATTCTTATATTTCACTATAAAGAATGTTCACAAGATCAGAATTGGAGAAATCGGAGCAGAAACATGTTTTTCGGTGAGTCGGGAATGGAAACCGATAAAACTGAGAAAACTTCGGAAAATCATAACGGGAGCCAGGAAACTCCAATTGAGGTGATTCAAAATGCTAAATTCATCTAATAGCATGGAGAATCTGATTTTGGAGGTTTGGGGATTTATGGGAATCAGTTGGTATTTTCTAAAACAATATTCGTGAAATCGAGAGAAACCGAAGCATCGGATCAAGATGGGTTTGAGATTGGTTTGGGCCGGTTTAGCAATGGTTTTTGGACTTAAAGGCTTCACCAGAGACATCTGTCATCACCCCATAGGCGCCAGCACACTCGTTTTGGTGCAAAGAATGGGTTTACATGCACAAAAATGAGTACATGCATGTGAGAAAGGTTCATTCGCTCTCTCTAAACCTCTCTCTAGCCTTACCCACGCCTCTCTCTCTCTCTATTCATCAGATTCATCCCACTTGCCCAGAAAACCCTTTGAATCTTCAAAGAAACTCAAGAACATTCAAAGTGTTCTTGAGTGTTCTTCAAACCTTCTTCCACCAAAAACACCATAACTCTTTCATTAAAAACCCAAATCAACTTCTGCAAAGTGCTATAGCTTCCTATCTCCCTCCTCTACAACCGCCATCCAGCCAGTCCTGACCGCCGTCGCCGGAGCTGGCCGGAAACTGGCCGGAAAGAATCCGCGGATTAGGGTTTGGTGGATATCTCTCTTCCTTCATCAGATCTGAATGTTTTGAAGCCATGGGTGGCTAGATCTCTTCTTTGCGGTCAGTTTGATAGGTGGATCGTCTTCTGAGTCATAGGAAAAAGGGGTGAACCGGCCGGTCAACGCCGGACCACCGTCGGTCAACGCCGGAGAAGTCGCCGGAGCCGGTCACCGGAGAAGCTCAACCGCCGCCAATCTTCAGCCGGTTCTTCAAGGAGTGTGATGGGATGGTTTGATTCAAGATTTGGGTCGGTTTAGGGCTGGTTTAGCCTTGGTCAACGGTTAGGTCAAACTGGTCAATGTTTGACCAAACCGGTTTAACCTAACCGGTTCTAATTAGACCGGTTCAGATGGTTCAGTGGTTAAACCGGGTTGGTTTGGGTGGTCAACCGGTCCAGTCAAAGTCAACGGTCAACCCTTGGTCAACGGTCAAAGTCAACGGTCAACGCCGGTCAAAGTCAACGCCGGTCAACGCCATGGTCAACGCCGGTCAACGCGTTGACTCCGGCCATTCCTAGCTTGCGGTTCATGTCAGGGTGTTCGGGAAGCTTCGGGGTTCGAGTTCGTGCGTGCGGGAAGTTCGGGTTTCAGTTCGGAGGTCTCGGGATTCATACCGCGTCAGACCATCATTCCGTGCCTATCTCACAGTGAGTCGGCTCACAAACCTTTGGATTCATATAGACCGTGAATTGAGAAACCGTAGTGCTAGGAGTGCATACCCGTTAATTAACTTGATTGATAATTAATAATTAATTGGACGTTTAATGATAAACCGGTTAGGAACAGATAAGCATGATTAGGTCAAAGAATTAAAAGGTTAATCAATTGTGTGCCGCTAGGTTGTTAGTATCGATTGGGTGATGCATTCATATAGACCGTTTGTTTAGGACTGTATATGCATATATATGTATAAGAACGATAATTAATGAATCTATGTACGGGAATTAAGACGACACTAAAATACGAGTTAAACCGAAACAAACTTATAGAATATTGTATCGGGATCGGGGTTTAGGTTTAATAGCGGGTTTGGGTAATGAATAAAGTTAATTAATAATGAGACGTTGGGGAGTTAGTAAGTTTACTAACTCTAAACCGACATATCGAGAAGTTAATAAAAGATACCTAGGATGGGTTAATAAGGAAGAGGGGTGTGTTGTGAGCCGTCTACGGGTTAGCGATCCGCTAACCCAAGGTAGCGGACGAGAATGAATTAAAAGACTTAGAAACCCTAATAAACCTGCTTGTGTGATTATGTGATTGTGTGATTGATTATGTGATTGTGTGATTGTATTGCTGTTGTTGTGAGCTTTGTGTGCAGGCTTGTTAGACTGCTCGGTGTTGGGCCGAGCAGTTATTGCAGACACTTACTCCGGTCATGCGACCGGGTAAGTTAGTGGTGCTGACTAGGTACCTTACCTAGTCAGAGCGGTGGTAGTGTAGTGGCTTGCGAAATGGTTGGGGACTTGTTTTTGTTATTATTGATTGCGTGATCTGTGCTAGAGTCCCAGCGAGTCTGCGTGTTTACATTTCCGCACTAGGACGCTAGGGTGCGTTAGATTCCGCAAGCCTAGGTTTTGTTTACGTTCCGGTACTTCCGACCCGATTGGATCCTCGGGTTTGACCTAACCGGGCCATGGTGGTTCTGGTTATGGTGTTAACCTATCGGGTGACGCCGGTAGATGTGCGGTCCGGAGAATACGGGGTCATGTCCTAGGGCCGGACTGCATGGAAACTCGGGCTATCTAGGGGTAGTCAGAGTCACCACGTATCGATGGACAGAGAACGGTGTCCTATGCGTGGGTCCTTGTGAGCACGTATAGGAGTCATGGGTTAGTTACCATGTAGGTAACGATGTAGACCCGTGGAAGTTACCGAGTTCGTAGGGCCCAGCGTTGTTTTGTTATTTCTCTTGTTGCGCGATAGATAGATCGAGTCCAATCGAGGACATGTGCCGCAGTGCCTTCGATTCCCTTAATTCTCTTTATCTTTGGCATTGATTGTGTGTGTGGGTTTATCACGACAGGGTAGTGCGTGATAGACCCTTTATTCCTGTTGATTGTTATTTTGGGTTTTGGGGCGGGAATCTGTAGTTCTAGATAGACTAGAAGCCTTTAGTGGGGAGCCGATTCACTGGGTGATCTTAGATCGCTCATTAGACTCTTTTTGTGTTTTTCAGGTTTAGCAGCGACGGACGCGGGAGGTCTCGGTGTGGTTTCGGGATTGCTTGTGGCTGGATTTGATTCGGGGTTTTGGATTGTTTTATTTCGGTTCGGCTTTGGCGCCATTTTATGTGTTTGATTTACTTTTGTATATTTGACTTGACGATTATTTGTAAAAACCTTTAAACGTTGTGCTTAACGTTTAGTTACTCATAAATGAAATTGTTTCCCTGATATGAGGTTTCGTCCGAACCGACACAACTCACCGAAGTGGTACAAGGTGTACAACTTGTATTAAGGAAGTGAGGATAGCGAGGTCAAAGATGGATTAGTGCGAGCCTTTGTCTCAAACCGATCCGTCTCTGACTTCGTCCTGTGACGAACTTTTCCTGTTCGACTTGCTCGGGTTCGATCGGTCATGTTCTTGTTTGATTGTTGACCGGTCAGCTCGACGGTCAGAGGAGAATGGGAAAGAGGCGTTACAGAAAGGTGGTATCAGAGCATGGTTCTGCCTGGGTTTCGAAACATTTCATTTTTTAGTGTTTTCCGTGTTTTATCGAGTCAAATGTGTCACACAAGCATCCATTAGGAAACCGAGCCGCGTCCATTACACCCGGGGTTGGGATGGTAATGTAGAATTTTAGTATTATTTGCACTAACTTGTCCTGAGTTTTTGATTGCAGTCATGCAGCAGCGTGTCCTGGGTGGAGTGGAGGTGTGTGTGTGTGTGTGTGTGTGCGCGGAGCAGTTACTGATGAGGGGCTTGATTCAGCAGGGATCAGTCGGTTCGCAGCAGGGTTAGTTGGTTTAGTTTCAGGAATGATGGGATTCTTGGGAGCAGCAGGTAGATGAGCAGGTAAATATGCTTGAGGATGTTTTGGAGCAGCAGGTCGGACCTTATCACCAGCCGGACCTACGACATCGATCACCTCGTACACCGTTCGACATGGTCACGTCACCAGCATTTTCGGAGTCACAGTTCGAGTCAGTTTCGCCACCAGCTGAGGCGATAGAGGCACCACCAGCAGTACTAGAGAGCCGAGCATGCAGTGGGTGTGGAGTGCGTGAGTTTTATTTACATTGGTGTCCCCGAGCAGTAGACCTGTGTCTTCGAGAGCCGTATCATCCAGTACTGGGACCCGATCACTGTACTTTATGTGGTCACGAGGGCCATGGAGCATCGACTTGTCCCACCGTTGGATCAGGAGCGTGTATACCCTATGGAGAGCCGTACCGAGTACCAGTACCAGAGGATTATCGAGTGGGACCCAGCCGCAGATATCCCGAGCCCAGTCAGCCACTCGTTGTTCAGTTACCAGTTGTCCCATCATCTAGACTCGAGCCAGTGAGGACTTGCCAGTTGTGTAGAGGTGAGGGTCATCGCGCACCCGATTGTTTCATCGATCCCCCGCCAGAGCCGACTTATCTTTGTCAGTTGTGTAGTAGCTATGGTCATCAGGCGCCCGTGCGTTATCGTGGACCACGTTCATCGTCCACTCCAGTCAGTCAGTTGGGTGGCCGCGCAGGTCATGATGCTCACCTTCGCCCGATAGCCGATCCACAGCATGTTGGAGCACCGTTTCGAGACACACACCTGCCACACTCTCCCGGCGCACCTGTCAGCAGATACTTCAGTGAGCCGTTTTGCCAGTGGTGTTGGGCATTTCGGTCTTGCTGAAGGCGTTGGGTTATGATAGGAGTAGTTAGGCCAGGTAAGTGGGGGCACTAACTTCTTTTTGTCTTGTAGATAGATCGGCGGATAGGCGACTTTGTGTGTCGTCTTTGATTTTCCGGATGTATAGCGGAGTCGTAGGGGTTTTTGGATATGATGGCGGTCATGTGTGTAGGGACTCTGATCGGGACCATGTACTAAAAACCTTATGATGTATGATATATCGTTTTATGTACGTGGTGGATGCAGAGTGTTCAGCTGATCGTTTTGAGTAGCATAGTAACTGTTTGCATGACTAAGATGGTTCTGAAAGCAAACAGATTACTGTGTGAAACTAAATGTTGAGCGGAACTGACGACCGTTCATCATGACCTGAACCCGGACCGACGACGCATCCGACCGATCATTAGATTGCGTGATTTTGTGTTTGGTGATTGCTTGTTTTTATTTCCTGTTTGATTGATTGATTGTTTGATTCGTTATTGCGATAGAATGCGTTGTATTTGCGTGTGTGGTTGTGGTAGATTGATGGTTGTAGGTCTTAGAGACCTTCGGATGGTTAGTTGGTAGAAAGCTTGATTAGTGATTAGTAGCTTTCCCCGGTTTTATTAAGAAGGTAAAATATTGATTTTATTTCAAGTTTTGAGCCAACTTGAGGACGGTTGTGTTTAACCGTCGATTCACGAGGGAGCGGACTTATAGTGTATTGTTATTTAATCACGAGTAACCGTCGGGTACGTGATTAAGTAACCATATTTCTATGGGAAAGTGATATCGGGGATGGATCGGGATGAAACTGATTGTTCCAGTGAGTTGTTGTATTGATTGTAGGATGGAATGGCGACGCAATGTGAATCCGAGACCGAACCCGAACCCGAAAGCGAGATGTAGTGTCAAGACGTCGTAAGATAAGTAGACCGGACCGTGAAGCAGTGGTAGACATTGTCAGTGGGAAATGAGTCAGCTTAGCAAGTGACCGACAGAAAGCGAGGCAGTTGGTAAAGGCATCAGTGAGGAAGTGCATCAGTATCAAGCAACCGACAGAGTAAAGTCGAGAAGTATGATGAGTTAGCAAGGAAAGTTGGAATGAAGAACCAGTGTTGTTGTGGGAAGCTGTCAGAAAGAAGCAGATGATCAGATTCTTGAAGAGTGTCGCAGAAGGGAAGGAAGAAGTTATAACCTGAAGGATATGGAGGTCGAAGCGAAGTGGGGAAGCCGAAGTGAGAATCAGAGTAGAGAGAGTAACCGGAGTTCAGTTAAAGATCGAGACCGATGGAGTCAGTTAAGGGTTGAGTGAAGCAAGGAATACAAGAAGGAGAACCAGGGCGGGATAGTTGTGAGGATCAGTTGGGTAGAAAGGAACGAGACAAAAGGATCGCAGTAATGATGGGTGTCAGCAGAATGCATCAGTGATCGAGTATAGAAGCGTCGGAGTGAAGCGATGAAGCTACTTACAGGTTTCTGAACCAATTCGAAGTCTGTCAGTGACGGAGAATTCGGGGACCGAATTCCTGTAATTGGGGAAGAATGTGATACCCCGTATCAAAAATACGGTCAACGGGCAGCAGAAAGTCAACCAGGGGTAAAATTGTCATTTTACCTAACTCAGGGGTAAAATGGTAATTTTACCAAAAGTCGAGACGGAAGCCGAGACGGGCCGAATATTCTTATATTTCACTATAAAGAATGTTCACAAGATCAGAATTGGAGAAATCGGAGCAGAAACATGTTTTTCGGTGAGTCGGGAATGGAAACCGATAAAACCGAGAAAACTTCGGAAAATCATAACGGGAGCCAGGAAACTCCAATTGAGGTGATTCAAAATGCTAAATTCATCTAATAGCATGGAGAATCTGATTTTGGAGGTTTGGGGATTTATGGGAATCAGTTGGTATTTTCTAAAACAATATTCGTGAAATCGAGAGAAACCGAAGCATCGGATCAAGATGGGTTTGAGATTGGTTTGGGCCGGTTTAGCAATGGTTTTTGGACTTAAAGGCTTCACCAGAGACATTTGTCATCACCCCAGAGGCGCCAGCACACTCTTTTTGGTGCAAAGAATGGGTTTACATGCACAAAATGGGTACATGCATGTGAGAAAGGTTCATTCACTCTCTCTAAACCTCTCTCTAGCCTTACCCACGCCTCTCTCTCTCTCTATTCATCAGATTCATCCCAATTGCCCAGAAAACCCAGAAAACCCTTTGAATCTTCAAAGAAACTCAAGAACATTCAAAGTGTTCTTGAGTGTTCTTCATACCTTCTTCCACCAAAAACACCATAACTCTTTCATTAAAAACCCAAATCAACTTCTGCAAAGTGTTATAGCTTCCTATCTCCCTCCTCTACAACCGCCATCCAGCCAGTCCTGACCGCCGTCGCCGGAGCTGGCCGGAGCTGGCCGGAAACTGGCCGGAAAGAATCCGCGGATTAGGGTTTGGTGGATATCTCTCTTCCTTCATCAGATCTGAATGTTTTGAAGCCATGGGTGGCTAGATCTCTTCTTTGCGGTCAGTTTGATAGGTGGATCGTCTTCTGAGTCACCGGAAAAAGGGGTGAACCGGCCGGTCAACGCCGGACCACCGTCGGTCAACGCCGGAGAAGTCGCCGGAGCCGGTCACCGGAGAAGCTCAACCGCCGCCAATCTTCAGCCGGTTCTTCAAGGAGTGTGATGGGATGGTTTGATTCAAGATTTGGGTCGGTTTAGGGCTGGTTTAGCCTTGGTCAACGGTTAGGTCAAACCGGTCAATGTTTGACCAAACCGGTTTATCCTAACCGGTTCTAATTAGACCGGTTCAGATGGTTCAGTGGTTAAACCGGGTTGGTTTGGGTGGTCAACCGGTCCAGTCAAAGTCAACGGTCAACCCTTGGTCAACGGTCAAAGTCAACGGTCAACGCCGGTCAAAGTCAACGCCGGTCAACGCCGTGGTCAACGCCGGTCAACGCGTTGACTCCGGCCATTCCTAGCTTGCGGTTCATGTCAGGGTGTTCGGGAAGCTTCGGGGTTCGAGTTCGTGCGTGCGGGAAGTTCGGGTTTCAGTTCGGAGGTCTCGGGATTCATAACGCGTCAGACCATCATTCCGTGCCTATCTCACAGTGAGTCGGCTCACAAACCTTTGGATTCATATAGACCGTGAATTGAGAAACCGTAGTGCTAGGAGTGCATACCCGTTAATTAACTTGATTGATAATTAATAATTAATTGGACGTTTAATGATAAACCGGTTAGGAACAGATAAGCATGATTAGGTCAAAGAATTAAAAGGTTAATCAATTGTGTGCCGCTAGGTTGTTAGTATCGATTGGGTGATGCATTCATATAGACCGTTTGTTTAGGACTGTATATGCATATATATGTATAAGAACGATAATTAATGAATCTATGTACGGGAATTAAGACGACACTAAAATACGAGTTAAACCGAAACAAACTTATAGAATATTGTATCGGGATCGGGGTTTAGGTTTAATAGCGGGTTTGGGTAATGAATAAAGTTAATTAATAATGAGACGTCGGGGAGTTAGTAAGTTTACTAACTCTAAACCGACATATCGAGAAGTTAATAAAAGATACCTAGGATGGGTTAATAAGGAAGAGGGGTGTGTTGTGAGCCGTCTACGGGTTAGCGATCCGCTAACCCAAGGTAGCGGACGAGAATGAATTAAAAGACTTAGAAACCCTAATAAACCTGCTTGTGTGATTATGTGATTGTGTGATTGATTATGTGATTGTGTGATTGTATTGCTGTTGTTGTGAGCTTTGTGTACAGGCTTGTTAGACTGCTCGGTGTTGGGCCGAGCAGTTATTGCAGACACTTACTCCGGTCATGCGACCGGGTAAGTTAGTGGTGCTGACTAGGTACCTTACCTAGTCAGAGCGGTGGTAGTGTAGTGGCTTGCGGAATGGTTGGGGACTTGTTTTTGTTATTATTGATTGCGTGATCTGTGCTAGAGTCCCAGCGAGTCTGCGTGTTTACATTTCCGCACTAGGACGCTAGGGTGCGTTAGATTCCGCAAGCCTAGGTTTTGTTTACGTTCCGGTACTTCCGACCCGATTGGATCCTCGGGTTTGACCTAACCTTGCCATGGTGGTTCTGGTTATGGTGTTAACCTATCGGGTGACGCCGGTAGGTGTGCGGTCCGGAGAATACGGGGTCATGTCCTAGGGCCGGACTGCATGGAAACTCGGGCTATCTAGGGGTAGTCAGAGTCACCGCGTATCGATGGACAGAGAACGGTGTCCTATGCGTGGGTCCTTGTGAGCACGTATAGGAGTCATGGGTTAGTTACCATGTAGGTAACGATGTAGACCCGTGGAAGTTACCGAGTTCGTAGGGCCCAACGTTGTTTTGTTATTTCTCTTGTTGCGCGATAGATAGATCGAGTCCAATCGAGGACATGTGCCGCAGTGCCTTCGATTCCCTTAATTCTCTTTATCTTTGGCATTGATTGTGTGTGTGGGTTTATCACGACAGGGTAGTGCGTGATAGACCCTTTATTCCTGTTGATTGTTATTTTGGGTTTTGGGGCGGGAATCTGTAGTTCTAGATAGACTAGAAGCCTTTAGTGGGGAGCCGATTCACTGGGTGATCTTAGATCGCTCATTAGACTCTTTTTGTGTTTTTCAGGTTTAGCAGCGACGGACGCGGGAGGTCTCGGTGTGGTTTCGGGATTGCTTGTGGCTGGATTTGATTCGGGGTTTTGGATTGTTTTATTTCGGTTCGGCTTTGGCGCCATTTTATGTGTTTGATTTACTTTTGTATATTTGACTTGACGATTATTTGTAAAAACCTTTAAACGTTGTGCTTAACGTTTAGTTACTCATAAATGAAATTGTTTCCCTGATATGAGGTTTCGTCCGAACCGACACAACTCACCGAAGTGGTACAAGGTGTACAACTTGTATTACGGAAGTGAGGATAGCGAGGTCAAAGATGGATTAGTGCGAGCCTTTGTCTCAAACCGATCCGTCTCTGACTTCGTCCTGTGACGAACTTTTCCTGTTCGACTTGCTCGGGTTCGATCGGTCATGTTCTTGTTTGATTGTTGACCGGTCAGCTCGACGGTCAGCGGAGAATGGGAAAGAGGCGTTACAGTGTCGATCGACACAAACGGTGCGTCGGTCGATACAGGTTGCGAACGATCAAAATGAAAGGGCCAGGAGCTTATTGGGCTTTATACATACGGATGTATATGGACCGATGAGCACTAGTGCTAGAAGAAAATTTCAGTGCTTCATTACCTTTACTGATATTTTCAGAAGGTACGGTTATGCCTTATTTATAAGGCATAAGTCAGAATCTTTGAAAATTTCAAAGAGTTCCAAAATGAAGTACATAATCAATTTGGCAAAGGTATTAAACCTCTACGATGAGATCATGGAGGTGAACACTTAGGTCAAGAATTTAGTGATCATCTGAGAGATTGTGAAAGTGTTTCACAATTCACTCCTCCTGTATCGGACTTTATTAGATATGGTTCGATCAATGATGAGTCACTTAGATCTTCCATTATCCTTCCAAGAATACGCTCTAGAAATGTCTGAGTTTACTTTAAATAGAGTTCCATCAAAATCAGTTACAGAGATACCACATGAGATGTGGAATGTAAATGTTTCTGATTTATCCATCATGGAGATTTGGAGTTACGAGACTTATATAAAACGTTTAATCTCTGATAAGCTCACACCCAAATCTGATAAGTGCTACTTCATTGGTTGTCCTAACAAAACCAAGGCATGTTACTTTTACAACCAGTTCGAGAACAAATTGTTTGTTGCTCGGAACTATGTTTTCTTGAGAAAGACTTTCTTTCCAAGAAGAACAGTGGGAGTAAAAGTACAACTCGAAGAAATTCGAAAATCACAGGAGACTGCTCAACCTGATGAGGAAGAGCAGCAGTTGGATCTACAAAGAGTTGTAGAACCTGCACCTGTGGTGCCTAGAGTTTATAAAGGATCTGGTGAATGTATATTCGATATACATTTAAATGGCGAGTTTCTGAAGAAGTGTCGATCGACACAAAAGTTGCATCGATCGACACAGATCGCGAACTAAATATTGATTTTGGTTTAGGACTTAATTAACTACGGTTTAAATCTTGGTTAATTAGGTCA
The DNA here is from genome assembly GCA_030180135.1 of Orychophragmus violaceus. NCBI lineage: Eukaryota > Viridiplantae > Streptophyta > Magnoliopsida > Brassicales > Brassicaceae > Orychophragmus > Orychophragmus violaceus. The sequence goes on along the minus strand of CM058232.1, from coordinate 84,044,788 downwards.
TGGTAAAAGTATACATATGAGATATGTGTGCGCGACTTTTACAGGAAACTGAAGCTCGTAAATCCGAAAGGATCCGTCACGTACCCGAGAAATATGGATTTCTCGTAACCAATTGCCGTGATCTACTGATCATTGAAAGTGACGGGCCTGCGAATTTTGAAGAAGCAATGATGGGCCTTGACTCCGAAAATGGCTGAAAGCCGCTGAATCCGAAATGGGATCCATGTCACAGAACCAAGTATGACTTGGGTTGATTTACCCGATGGTGTAGAAACCATTGTGAGTAAATGGATTTTCAAGAATAAAAGTTGACATGGATGGTTATATTCAGATGTACAAAGCTAGGTTGGTGGCAAAAGGTTTCAAGTAAATTCATGGTATTGACTGTGAAGAAACCTAATCCCAGACACCGTGCTTATGTCCATTCGGATTTTTCTAGCAACCGCCACTCATAATGGTTATGAGATCTGGCAGATGGATGTGAAAACAGTTTTCCTTAATGGAATTCTGAAAAGGATGTGTACATGACACAACCTGAAGTTTTCATTGATCCTAATGTAGCTAGGAAGATATGCAAGCTTCGCCGATCCATTTATGGATTAGAGCAAGCATCTCGGAGTTGGAATCTTCATTTTGATAAAGCAGTCAAAAGGTTTGACTTCGTCAAGAATGAAGAGGAACCGTGTGTTTACAAGAGGACTAGTGGGAGCGCAGTTGCATTTCTAGTATTGTATGATACTACTTCTCGGAAATGAAGTTCCATCGTTTCAGTCTGTTAAGACTTGATTCGAAAGTTGTTTTTCGATAAAATTATGGGAGAAACAGTATATATTCTTGGAATAAGAATCTATAGAGATAGATTGGATAAGCTAATTGGATTGTGTCAAGATACTTATAGTGATAAGGCCTTGCACATGTCCAATATGCAGGATTCCAAAAAGGGCTTCATGCAAATGACTCTTGGTATTACTCTTAGCAAGACGCAGTGTCTTTCGACACACGCTGAGCAAGAGCGAATGAGGGTCAGGCTACTGCTAAAGGCATTAGATGTCTTAAGATGTGATCTTAATTTTAGTGGGAGTCATTGTTATTAATTTTAGTTATGATATGATGTTCGTATAAACATAATTTGATTATGTTATTGAAATCTGACATCTGTATTATTTAATAATGGTTATTAAATAATAGTCCCAAAGTAATTTATGACATTTTATAGGTCATCAAGTATGTGACTTGATCATGAAACCCTATAGATAATAAATGACATAAATTATGATTGGTCTCTGATCAAGGTTGTTAAAATGGGACATTAACGACCGCGTGAGACTAGTATGTGAGGTGACTGATGACTAAGTTTCATGGAGTCATTAATAAGAGTATTAGAGTCAATCACATAGATATGTGTTGGAGAACACAGGATCGGACATGACCCACTGATGAGAACTCTACGGGATAGTTATATAAGTGTCATGAGAGTTTTCATTACGACTATAGAGTATAGTCCTTAGACCTGAGTTCATCATGTTTTCTTACATGTGAATTGGTCCGCTTTAACCTTGTCAAACGTCAGCCGTAACTGGTGACTATAAAGGCATTGATTGGGCGTATCATGAAGCGTGTGAAGAGACAGGGATGGAACAAGATGGGATTTGTCCCTCCTATATAACAGGAGATAAATATCTCAGGGCCCATCAAAGATTTGATACTGAGAAACGTGTGGCCACACTCAAACGAGGTGATTGTCAGTCGTTTGTATTGTCAGTATAAATCAGAGTTCGATGAACATGATCTTGGCTAAATAAGGGTGACACAGATCTTGCCTTATGCCAGATCGAGATATAGTGACGAAGGGATTATGGGAATAGATGATTCCAGTACAAGTGGGAGATTGTTGGGAATGTCCTGAAATCTATTGTACTTGCTCCCAAGTGAAAGTCGTATTGTCGAGATGAGACAATCATATGACACTAGGTAGTCATAATGCTTTGCTAGAAGCCACTTATGATCAATGAGTTTAGAACTCATTGCTAGTGTTATATGATCCTACAGGGTCACACACTTAAGCAAACTGGACGTTAAAGACGAGGTTGATCATTAATGTAATAATCTAGGGAATGCATATTTGATATGCATTCGATATCAATATTCTGGGGCAGTGTCGATCGATGCAAAGAGTGCATCGATCGATGCAACTCGCGGATTACCAGATTAATTCGGTTTAACCGCTGGTTAATTCCGTTATGGTTTAAGTCGACATATATAAGATATATGGTCGACCTAAACTGAGTGCTGACCTAATTTACAGCCACCAGAACTTGAATAGAAACCTCTGAAGAGATTGGATCTCTATAGGCACTAGCATCCCTCCTGTTCAGTTTGTGTGCGTGTGGATACCAGTAGAGGCGCATCATTTGAGGCGCTCTAGATCTCGATTATCTGCAAATCTTCCGCTGCTAATCACCAGGTAATTTTGAGATCCCTAGATTCAATTACATGAACCCTAGATCCTAGGCTTGGAATTTAGACCAGGATTGCCTAATTGGATTAGGAACTGCTAGAAATTCCTTCAGCGAGCCGGGTCAACCCGAAACAAACCGGGTGTTGACTCGGATCCGAAACAAATTCTGGGATGCGTATCGGTCTGGCCAGCCGATACGCCAGCCGATATTGACTCTCGGAATTTTCTGGGAAGGGTCGTATCGGCTTGGCCAGCCGATACACCAGCCGATATTGACTCTCGGATTTTTCTGGGAAGGGTCGTATCGGCTTGGCCAGCCGATACGCCACCCGATATGGGTGTTCGAAAATTAATCCGAGAGGTCATATCGGTTGGGCCAGCCGATACGCCAACCGGTATGGACTCCTGGTCTTCTGTCAAGGGGCTGTATCGGCTTGCTTGACCGATATGCTCACCGGTACGGCTTGTATCCGCATCCTCCTTAGTTCCTTGAGCTCTAGACTCCACTTCCAAGTTCACCATCGCTCCTAGACACCTCCTATCACCTGCAAAACACAAGAAACACTCCAAATGCAAGCCTAAAGTGCCTACTCCTAGTCCTAAACAACTCTAAACTCTAGATGCGACAATGACTCGACAAAATGGTATGAATGATGGAGAAAAAAAGTCAAAACAAGAACTATATACAAGCCTAAATGCATGAAAATGTATGAATATCACTCACACAAATGCACTTTACCAGACTTGAACTCTAATGATAATACCGTAACACTACTTGTACAACCCATTGGCTTCGGGTTTTGATCCATCTCATTCATTCTGATTTTTTTAATTGTACAAAATTTTGAGTTATTAAACTAATGTATTTTAAATTTGAGAATTTTTTTTTTGAATGTCATAATGCAAACTTCGGTAACTATAAGTCTCAGGATGTTTGTTTATTATATTTTCATTACATGATTCATCTCATTGTTTTGATCTATTTAAATAATGTCCGTTGCCGCAGTTAGATGGTAGCCACAGATATGAATACTGCACTAATGTTTCTTTTCTCTGTAAAGAGAACTTCATTGATTTATGTAGTTATTTAGTTAAATCTGTTGTGACAAATACTTTGCTACTATGAAATCCACACATTGTGCAGTTTCTGGATTATAAAGCCTAACCCTTTCCATGAAAATATGTTCATGGGTACATTTCTCATATGAACCCATAAAGGTACTGAAGTAACTTCCTGTTGCACCTTTTCTTCAAGCGAAGACCATATCGTCATAACCATAAGAAATCCCGCTAAGTTCCACATATCTCTATGCATAATCATGTTTCTAGTTGCAAAGTCGCTGATCTTGAATTTCATTGTCGTGGCATTGACGACGAACACGTCAATCATCTGCGTTCGATCTCCAAACGCACATATCTTGTTAACTATAACATGGATCTTAGTTACATGTGGAGCTTTGTCTAGAAACTTGCCAATCAGGAAATCCTCCCATAGAGAAGAAGAATCCTACAGAATTTCATCTGAAACAACTACTGATCCAATCCCGTCCTTCATTGTTACATTCATCTCGTATTTGGTTAAACTTCATTTCTTTTGGACCAGATCTGCCCATGTGTTCTTGTTTTGAATGGTGAAGTTGGTGTTGATGGAAAAGAAACATCTCTTGGGTCCCCCTTATCTCCCTCGACGACCATGACGGTGCCGGAAGATTGTCGTGGAGAAGCAGAAGCCCTCAAAACCCTACTCGCGTTTGGAATCGCCCCAGTGCAAATCGCGTTTGAAACATTCATGGTCTGAATAAATATGAAAGTAAAATGTGATTCGAAGATGGATTAAAGAAGCTTCTCTACAATTCGGTTGTCTCTTGGAAAACTCGAGTTAAGGAGAGTAAATCAATGAACATAGCAAGCTCAATCTTTAGAGATTGGTCCTTTCTTGCAAATTACGAGTACAACCGCCTGGAAGAATATGGATAGTCTGGAGCTCTAAAGTGAGGTTAACCCCATGCTTTAAAAGCAGTCAGATGATTACTTGTTATGTTAAGGTGGAAGGGAAGCATGAGGAGTTCTTTTTTTCTTTCATCTATGCCTCTAATTTTGTAGAAGAACAGAAAGAACTATATGCTGATATTAAGGACCACCAAGACTCTCTGCTCTTTAGAAATAAGCAGTGGTTAGTCGTAGGAGATTTTAACGAAATTCTGAATTCGGATGAACACTCCGGCTATGAGACAGTCCCTGTCTTGGCTCCTGGTATGACGAATTTTCAGAACTTAGCTCGCTACTGCTCTCTAAGACATGAAAAAGCTCATGGACCACGACTTACTTGGTGTAACAAAAGAGAAGAAGGGATAATATGCAAAAAAACTGGATCGTACTTTGATGAATGAAGAGTGGTTGTGATATAATCCCCAAGTTTATTGCGTCTTTGAGTCGGGAGGGTGCCCTGACCATCTTAGGTGCAGGATTAACATCCTACCAACACCGCACAAAGTGAAGCGTCCCTTTAAGTTTATAAATGTTCTTGTTGAAAACCCCGGGTTCATGTCAGTGGTCAAAGAATATTGGGAAAGCACAAAGGACATCTTTACCTCAACGTCAGCTCTGTTTAGTCTATCCAAAAAGCTTAAGGCGTTGAAACCTTTGCTTCGGAAACTTGGTAAGGAGAAAATTGGTGACATAGGAAAGAAGACAGGAAGCTCACGCAAATCTTTGTAATTGTCAGATTCGAACATTGGAAAATCCAACACAGCAGACGATGGAACATGAAAGGCAAGCCTATAACAGATGGTCCCTGCTGTCAAGTATTGAAGAGAAAGTTCTTAGTCAAAAGGCAAAAATTAACTGGTTGCAGGTGGGGGATGGAAATAACAAACACTTTTATCAAGTCGCGAGAATAAGAAAGGCTAGGAATGCAATCAATGAAATTCAAAAGGAAGATGGTGCTATTGCGGACAGCCAAGAAGAAATAAAAACTGAAGCAGTGCCCTATTTTGAGAACTTCCTAACTCATAAGGATGAAGATATTCGACTAGTCCTGGTGGAGGTATGTGATGCTTTAGATCATAATTTTTTGCAGGAAGAGGTTACCTCAAAAGAGATCAGAAATTTCCTATTTATGATGCCAATTAATAAGTCTTCCGGACCAGATGGTTTCAACAGTGAGTTCTATAAAGCGGCCTGGCCCATCATCGAGAATGAATTCACAGTGGCTGTTAAAGCATTCTTTATGAATGACATCCTACCCACTAGTATAAACTCCACAATTTTAGCACTTATTCCGAAGAAAGAGGAAGCAAAGTTGATGAAAGATTACATACCCATATCTTGTTGTAACGTGATCTACAAAGCGATATCGAAAATACTAGCGAACCGGCTGAAAAGGATGCTCCCCAAGTTCATCTCACCAAATCAATCTGATTTCGTCAAAAACAGGCTCCTTGTGGAAAATGTTCTTCTAGCGTCTAAGTTGGTCAAGAGCTATAACAAGGACAATATCTCTTCTTGTTGTGCGGTAAAGATCTATATTTCTAAGGCCTTTGACTCAGTAGACTTGAATTTTCTTCTCAATATTCTCACAGCTCTTCATTCCTGGACAAGTTTGTTTACTGGATTCAGAGGTGTATCACTCTAGCGTCTTTATGGCTGCAAATAAATGTGGAGATCGCAGATTAATTTAAGAGTACAGGAGGGCTGCGGCAAGGATGCTCTCTTTCTCCATACTTATTCGCCATATGTATGCATGTTCTATCAAAGGTCTTGGATAAATCAACAGAAGAGAAACGAATAGGCTATCACCCATACTGTCAAGGCTTGAACCTAACACATTATGCTTTGCCGATGACATCCTGGTGTTTTCGGATGGGAATAAGAGATACATTGAGGGAATTCTTTGGATTTTTAAACACTTTTCTCAGATATCAGGACTGTGAATAAGGCTGGATAAATCCACTCTCTTCATGGAAGGGGCTAACGAAGAAGAACATGAAGATATTCTCGATCAATTCCCTTTTGATTCTGGTGTGCTTCCTGTCCGATACTTAGGTCTACCTTTGATGACCAAAAGAATGTCGGTTCAAGAATACAACCCTCTCATTGACAAGGTAAATGCTCTTATAAGCTCCTGGACAGCCATATACCTCTCCTTCGCTGGTCGGCTGCAGCTTATCGGTTCAGTAATTCATAACTTAACTAACTTTTGGTTATCTGTTTTCAGATTACCGAAGAAGTGCATACAAGAGATTGACAGCCTCTGCTCCACTTTCCTATGGTCTGGCCCGGACTTAAACCCTCAGAAAGAAAAATTTCTTGAAAAGATGTTTGCAAACTAAAAGCAGAGGGCAGATTGGGTTTGAAATCTATCTCTGAAGCTAATACTGTTAGTTGTTTGAAACTTACTTGGCGGATTATTTCAGATCACTCCTCTCTTTGGGTTCGATGGATTCATAAATATCTAATAAGGAAAGGATCAATATGGTATGTGAAGCAAAACAGTCTCAGAAGATGGATGTGGAAAAAAATATTAAGGTTAAGAGACCTAGCTGCAGCATTAACGACAGTCGAAGTTCAGAATGGTGCCACTGTTTCGTTCTGGTACGATTCGTGGTCTCCGCAGGGTACACTTATTGAGCTCACAGGGATGCGAGGATACATTGATATGAGTATCAAAATAACAGACACGCTAGAGCATGCCATGAAGATTCACATGAGATGGAGAGCTCATAGATGCTCGTTGTTGAACATGATAGAAGACGAGCTGCACAACCTCCGAATCAGAGAAAGAACTCAAGCGGATGATATCTGGCTATGGAAAGGGAAAATGAAGTGCCTAAACAGAATTTCAACACCAAAGAGACCTGGTATCTGATCAGAAAATCACAGCCTTTAGTTCAATGGTATAGATGGATATGGTTCTCTTCAACTACTCCAAAATTCTCGATATTCTGCTGGTTGGCAACTCTTGACTGCCTTGCCACTGGAGATAGAGTGAAGCAGTGGAACACATGACCATCTGTATTTCCAATGCCCTTACACTGCTGTTGTATGGAGGAACTTGGCGAGAACTCTATTTGGAAATCAGTACACGACTGACTGGAAAACGATTTTATCAAGCTTGGAGACTAGGAATGTTGACAAAACAATAATCTTTCTCCGAAAGTATCTCCTTCAAACCACAGTTTACATTCTTTGGCGAGAAAGAAACTCTTGGAACCATGGCGAGAAACCAATCACGAAGGAAAGGATCATTCATCATATTGATCAAGCTGTCCGAAATAAACTCCCCTATCTTCAACACCAGGGATATATGCAGCTATCTGGAGCAAAGAAGCAATGGTTTTCTACTGGAGGCAATTATATTTTCGGTTCTAAACAAAGCTCTAAACAAAGTGTAAATTCAAAACAGTGTTGCATCTCGATGTAAAAACGATTTTTTGGTTTGAATAAATTTCACACGCATTAAAAATATATAAATAATAATTTTCGTTTCAATTTTTCAAATATTCATATAGATGAAGCATATGAATGAAGTTTTGTTTGTGTGCTTAATTTTTGTAAATTTCTATCTATTTTTTTACTTAATAAATCATCATCTCTATACAGATGAATTCTATAAGAAAATGATAAAATATCTATGATTTGATCTAATCATATATTAATAATAATAATATTACCATTAGAATTTTAATTATTAATCTAAATAATAGACAACTATATAATTTAACTTTATTATTTTATTATTTGAAATTTTGAAGAACAACTATGATTTTACGGTTTTAATAAGAAAATGCAATTTTTATTAGAAAGTACGATTCTGCAGTTTTGACAAGAACATAATTTTGCGATTTTGGTGAAAAAGATGTTTTGCAGTTTTGGGGAAAACATGATGTTCAGGAGAAGATAATTTTGCGATTTTGGAAGAAAACCATGGTTTTACAGTTTTGACAGGAAAATGTTATATTGTTGTTTTGGCTGGAACACATCATGCATCGGTTTTGATGGAAAAATATGATTAAGTGTATCTTCTCTCAAATAAGAAAACTCCCTCACTCTCCTCTATTTTCTCCTCGTTCTCCCTAACACAAAAATCTCCGTCGATCGTTTCCAGTTCCGGCCACTGGTTTTTGGTTTCCGCTAAGCCAGTGGCCTGGTTACTTTTGGTCAGGTCCGTTGTTTTCTTAAGGGATTGGTTACTTTTTTTTGGTTGTTGTTTTCACCAAATCCATATCTTTGTCCGGTTGTTTTCCCGAGATGGTTTGGCGGTATCTTCCAGCTGCTTGCCAGATTTCCGATCTCTTCTACGGTGCTTTTCCATCTCGAAGCCGCCGACCTCTTTTTCCGTTCTTCCAAGTCACCGTGCACTTTGTGTTGTTAGTTCTTTGGACCTGAATGGGCTCGGCATGAGCTTAAGTGAAGTTTGCTTACTCTGTTTACGGATTAACTTCTTATGAGGCGCCTTTTTCTGGAGACAGTGAAGCTATGGACAAAGATTGTGATTCACGATGCGATGACCATCAAATGAAATGTGAATAACCCTTCAATTCAATGGAATTGTTTGATCTTTAACTCTTGGCAAACATATAATATGCTATCCTATTTTATTTTCCTAAATGAGTTAATGGGAGATTAATTGGTGTAAGGCGATGGCTAGGATGGAATTGGATCAACAGAGGAGTTTTGTGACAGAATGCAGGAAATCCATCGTCGTCGGAAAACCGTCTCCAGCGGTGCTGTTGCATGACATGATTTGCAGACATTTTACAAGTGTTCCTCGGTTGCTTTGTCACTGGCCACATGTTGGCTTTCCGACTTTTCTTCTTGATCAGTTAGAAATTCAGCCTAATTGCAGGCCCGTTTGTATTAGACCTGAATTATATTACTTACTCTCTCTATTTCAATCTACTAGTTGATTTTAAACCCCGCACACGTGCGAAGTCTCGTGTGCGGTAAGTGTGATTTTGACTTTTTAGTTACAGCTTTTGTCTTAATCATCAACACCTAGACCTTACTAAAATTTTCACATTGTCAGTTTCCTAATCCAATATATGAAAACAGATTAAACATCAATGATTACAAAGCAATGGTTTGCCCAAGTAATGTAGCAGAGTGAAGTGAGAACTAACAAAAATAGAAAAAGGAAAAAAGGATGTTAAAAAAAGATGACACATAAGAAGATGCTAATTCTTGATCCGGATGCTACGACTTATTTTGGGATTGATACCGAACCTTTTCCTCCATATGAACCCGAAGGTTTCATGATGTCTCTCACTTATCCTTTGCTACTCTTTACTTTTTGATGTGCTTTTACTGCAAACAAAACCAACGTCCCAAAACATCTTATATGAGGCAAAGATACAAGGTAAAAAGGAAACATACAATGCAGAAACTGGAATTCAATGTTTACTCGGTAGTTCTTTCTCGGGTTCATTTTGTCCATGTTGTGATGTCGTGTCAATCCTTTGTTACCCATAATCTAGGTTTGGTGGAGAAAGAGAAGGAACGTTTAGAGATGGTTGGGTGCACGGTTAGAGAAACATAGGATATTGTTGTGTGTTTTAACAACATTCTAACCTTATTTGAATACAGTCGTTTTCCATCCATGCTTTCTGGTAAGGACAAGGTCGATGATGGTTCCATGAAACAACACAAATCGTGGCAATGAGATGCACACATGTTATATTATCACATGTGACAGTCTGCTAAAGGTTGAAGTGGTGTGTAATCATCTTTAATATATCTATGCTTTGGCAGCTCGTTTAGCTTCTTTGTTCTGTTTTACTTGTTTGTAAAATTCACCTTCTAAATCTACTGATGCGCCATCACTATCAACCATGTCATTATCATCATACTTACCATAGTCGTCATTTGGTGCAAATATCTCACTTTCATTCTTGCCATCTTTCTTTGACTTCACATCAGCTCCAGCCAAAAATTTGAGCTCAAACTATCTATGCCGCTCTCCAATATCATGCCTTTGCGGAAAATCATCATCTCCAGAAACTAGTCTTTCAAAAACATAAGGTGAAAAGGTTTAACAAACTAAAGGGAGTAATAAGTGACAAAGACATGTCTAAGTTTCACATTTGCTAAATGTTACCTTGGGCTTCCATTTGGTGGACACAAGCTTGGTGAGCTTACCAGCTGGTACATCATGTATGTTATTGTCGACATCATCCATAAAATCATCGAATGTCTCTAGCTTCATGGGTACATCCGGGATTGGAAATTATTAATACTTCATTAATCTTCAGATTGACACAACATAGACCACCACAATAAAGGAGTAAGAGAAAATCTCAAGATATTACCGATTAGCTAATTTGTGACGTCTTTGAGCTTTTTCAGACTTCTAAACAGTATAACCAAAAACTACATTGTTTCTTAACTTTACCTCTAGAGCAGCTATAAGTTTCAACATTTCCTAACTCTGAATATCAACTTGATCATTCTGCTACAAAGAAAACAGAATTTGTTCAACCTAAACAAAAAGGCAAAGATGACAACAAAACAAAAGAAATGTGCCACTAAACTAGAGCTTCGGAGGGTTCATTAGAAAACTAAGGAAAATGCTTTGATATTTTTTTTACCTGGTGCTTGCGTTTCTTTCCTTTTCTCTTTGTGTCTAGCCTTGATTTATTGATTTCCACCTGCTGTATAAACAATGGTCAGTAAGTGGATACAAAGGAAATGTCAAACATCCCTAAGAGAATAACTCAAGGGACAGCAAGTAAGGCTTCTATCTCGACTGTGTCTTGTGTGATTCTAATTTCTGAAGCCGAAACATGTGAAGAGATCGCATCTTATTTGACTACATTTTGCATTCTTCCATTAGCAATACTTCTCTCTAGAGACTCATCAAATCCAGGGGGAAGCTCTCCATCAGGTTCTTTTATCTAATTATATACATAGGAGTTCAATAATTAAGCTGTTATGATAAAGTAACAAACATCGCTTGTATAGTCATAGGACATAGATGCACACAATAACACATATATAATTCGAAGAAAAAATTCAATGATTCACAGTTGCTTATCAAGCAAAAGCTGTTCAATTTTTTGGACAAACAAAGCAAAAAACCCATAAGAGGTTCGAGATAAAACGTATGCAAATCATGAATATTTCGTGAATCAACCGGCGATGAGAGAACCAACTGCAACACCAAATGTTCTGACCTGAAGAAGAAGCTCGAATATGCTGATCTCAAGCCTGCGAGAACTGAGAAACCATTTAAACGGATAAGATTCAGGTTTAACAGTATGAGCACCTAATCATTTAGGAGAAGAAAGAGTTGTGTTATCTGCCGAACCTTAGATTAACAGTAATGGAGTCTTTCGTTTCCTTTGCAGAATCCATAAGCCTTTCTGCTTAAACATGGCATGACTCGGATCTGCACATACAAATCCAAAGAGTTCACTACAGAACATATTCATATGTTTCTAGTCTAAGTTATTTGTGCGGGTGAAAGTCAAAACCTTTGCAAATAGTTCTCCAAGAGCATTTCGATTTCTTTATCTTCTTTTTCAAGGAACCATACAAGAAAATCAGTACTGATAAATTCACATGTTTGTGGTGAACGTCATGAAGGATACATTTGCAGTCTTACCCTTAGCAATCTGATTAGATTGTGGTGAGTTGATAGTCGTGGGTTGTCAATACGAAATCTCCAATTGAAAGGGGTGCATAGATTGTGGGTGATTTTATGAGTCGGATGTAACCTTTCTTGCGAGTGGCTATTGCGTTTAATGCAGACTGTCTTCATCTCGAGAGGAATTTGTTTTGGCTTCACCGTTTCCAAATTCCAATATCCATTTAGCAAATTCTTTCTCATCTTGATGCACTCGCATGTTTTTTTGATAAGATGTTTATGTTGCAGTTTTCCCATATATAAGATCTATTCAGCGACGCCAGGACTGTATCTTGGCTTTTTCCTTTTGGGATTATTGGCAATACTTGACGAAAATCTCCCCCTAACAAGACTGTTTTCCACCAAAAGAGCTTTTCGGTAGTAGTTGGATCAACATAACTCATGATATTTTTGGGCGTTCTATCCAATGCTTCAAATGTGTTTCGATGTGCCATTGGTGTCTCATCCCATTTGATTAGAGCTGCTTCTTGGATAAGTTCTGCAAGCAATGTGTTCGGTTTGATGTCACACATTGAATCTCCATGCAAGTTTAAAGGAATTTAAACCGTGAATGTGCTGTTCTACCACCCGGTAAAAGTGTTACAGCTATACCCGATGTTGCAACTCGAAGGACTATTCGTTTCTGTGAGCAGAGCTAGGAGATTAGCGTAGTATAAACATAAGTCTTTCCACTGCCCTCTGGCCCATAAAGAAAGAAAAATTTCTTTTATGAAATATAGGGAACTATTTTATTCTTATCTATATTAATTTCTAAAATATACTACCATTTCAGTATTTATATATGTAAATAATCTTCAAAAATCAATTGCATGGAAATAGTTTTTAATAAAAATTAATGCTAATTTTAGTATTTTGAAAACTTTAAAAATAATATATTGTAAATGGAAAATGATTTTATAGCTATTTTCACATGTTTTATTATCTTTTAGATTTAGTTGTATCTTACAGTAAACATGTTTTTGGATCCGCCCGGGTCTTACCCACCAATATATCAACTCTAAGAAGGATACCCATTCACATTAAACAACTCAAACCTCATCCACATTCAAAACATCTTAGAGAGAGAAGTCGAGACATTTAGAAGACGTAATGAACATGTCGACAACCACACAGTTTGATGTTAATACCTATTTCAAGTTGTGTTATTGGCTCTAATCGGCAGATGACATGTTGTGTCCTCTTGGATCTGTTACTCTCCTGCGCCGACAGAGCATCCGGCGATAGATCAACTTCCCGAAACACTCCTTTTCCCGGAGGCTGTGGCGGCGCCGGTTGTGGTGGTGGTTGTGGAGATTAAGAATTTCTTAGTCTTCATCATGGAAAAAGACAGTAGTGGACTACTTTTCGTCTTATGTTTTTTTGTGGTCAGCTTTTGTATAGAGCTCTTTCGTTGCTTTTTTCATAAATATAAGACAATAAGTTTTTTTAAATCGTAATTGCCTATCGATTTTAGGGTTCAAAATTTAATATAGCTCAAATTTAAATAAATACATATGAAATAAACTTTTTAGGTAAAACTTGCATCCAATTAAGAACCCAAGCGAAAATGGTACCATCTTTCTTTCTTTTTCTATAGTTACTTTCTTTCTTAACCAGTAAACCGGGCAAACCGATCCAAATCGCATATTGAAACACAATTTTCAGAGGAGGAGGTTCTTATCGTAATCCATAGATAAATGCTGACTGTCTCACGATCCTACTATGCCCCAACGACACGACCAAGTTTAATGAGAGGAGAAGAAGGAACCAAAATAAAAATATGGAGTTACCATCAAATTCTTTATCGATCTGAAACGTGTACGGGATCAACTGATGGTCCAAAAAAGAGACGATCAACTAGATTCTTTGGTGAAACGAAAAGCACAAGCCAGGAAAATTTCTTCATGCGTTTATGGGATTTGATTCTTTAGACTTTATGATCTTGGCTTGTAGTTTCTGCATAAAAGATTGATTGTCTTGGAGTCTTTGTTTCACATATGAAGTTCTTATGTCCTCAATGATCTTGTTAGCTTTCACAGCTTCCTCTATCAACCCGTAAAGCGTACTCAAGCAATCTTTCCTGTTTTCATCTCGATGTTCAAACCTATGATAAATGTGTTATCACAACGACATAAGCAGTTCATGATTCAACAACATTCTTCTCTTGTCACAAAAAGGCTGTAAACCCCACAGTATGGGTTATATGCGAACGGTGAATGAATTGCGATTGGTATAGACGTTAAGGAAAGAAGAACGGAGTCGAGACTATGAAGTCTCTTTCCTTAACTCGAATTATCACCCGCAGTGAGACGGCTTATGTGTGATAATCGAATCCCAGGATAAAACCGATATCGAAACGATTTCGCAAACACTCGAAAACGTTTCCAACGGACGAAAGCACTATGATATCCTCTCGAGACTTACTTAGAACGAAGGAGATGAAGGAACAATTTGAACGATTTTAGTTTGCGTGAGCGTGTATCAGAGCTTAGAGCTTCAGCTCTGGTTTTATGGAGGAAGGAGATGATGATCTCGTTTTCAAAACGAGCCGACCAGGAGGGACAAGAGCCGTTGAGTCATGCGCGTAATTCACGGTGAGTGGAGTTGCTTTCGGCGAGGTGGGAAAGAAGATGTCGAGAGCATCTTCTCTTGGTCCAACCAGAATTCAATTAAACCAAATCGTTTAATTAAACCACCAAATCGATTAACCAATTTATTTTAGTTTAACATGCGCGCGGAGGCCCCTTCGGGGACTATTACCCAGACCCAAGAACCAAGACCCAAGACTAGGCCCAGGCCCAGGCCCAGGCCCGGCTCGGTACGGCGGCGGCGGCGCGCGCGTGTGGTCTTTCCATCCTCTCTCTCACCCTCCATAGTGTAAGCTATTTGGACAATGACATGAGAGTGTCCTTATTTATACTAGTGAAAAATTTCCCATCCAACCAATGTGGGACATTTTACACTTGCTTCCTCATTAAAATGTGCCAATATATTATGGCTTTATGAGCCCATAGCCCATTTCATTTCTCATTCACACACACACACATTTTATAAAGCCATAGCCTTATTATATCACAAATGTGGTCCAACAAAGGCTTTTATAAGTTAAATTACCTTTCATGGTGATTGTAAGCTCGTCTTTCCCTGAGTTGTATATTTTACCCAAAAGTTCATGTAGCCTTCGAGCCTGATGCTTATAGAGTCCAAGCTCTCTTACTGTAACAAACAGTTTAACTTTCCTATTCTTTGGATGCCACACATCGCCTCCAGGGGAAAAAACTATCCTTGATTGCCACCTAAGGATTGGGCCTTGGCCGGGAAGGTCATCCAAATTGGTATTCCTATAGGCAGCATCCGTTTCATCAAACTTTGGAGGTCCTGCACAGCTTCCATTTTATCTCCAATTGAATCACCATCTCATCTTTGTATTCCTTAAATATCTCATAAGCTGCTTCGGGTTCGATTTCACCACTTTCACACTTATCCCCGAGCTCATTAAACTTTGCTTCAACTTTTTTCTCCAAATAATTTGAATGGAAAATACTGTCAGATGATTTCCCTAATGTTTCTTATAAAAGCATCACCAGGAACAAACCAATATGCTCTCTAACAATACCCTGCTATATTATGCATGCTCTATCCCATTAGATTGCTTTTAACTATAAGGATACACATTAGTTTATCAATCAGCCTAGGAGAAGAGATCATCCACGACCTCTCTCTCTCTCTCTCTCTCTCTCTCTCTCTCTCTCTCTCTCTCTCTCTCTCTCTCACGCCTTCTATTTCACAGCTTGATTCCTTTTTCACGAATGGAGTGGCCTTTTATCAATCAGCACATTCCCCACCGAAAATCGACCTCTCCAATGGTCTTGAAGGGATCAAAGGCATCGAATTATGCTCAACAGGGATATCACTGTTTGACCGTCTGTGAGATTTTCTCAGAGGTAAACTCTCACCGAAAACTCTAGAAGAGGTTGAGTTACACCTCGTAACAATTTGAACGAAGGAGATGAAGGAACAATTTGAACGATTTTAGTTTGCGTGTGAGCGTGTATCAGAGCTTAGAGCTTCAACTCTGGTTTTATGGAGGAAGGAGATGATGATCTCGTTTTCAAATTGAGCCGACCAGGAGGGACAAGAGCCATTGAGTCATGCGCATAATTCACGGTGAGTGGAGCTGCTTTCGGCGAGGTGGGGAAGAAGATGTTGAGAGCATCTTCTCTTGGTCCAACCAGAATTCAATTAAACCAAATCGTTTAATTAAACCACCAAACCGATTAACCAATTTATTTTGGTTTAACAAAAAAATTTCCCAAAAAATAATACGCGCGCAGAGGCCCCTTCAGGGCCTGTTACCAAGACCAATACCCAAGCCCGGGCCCGGCTCGGCACTGTACGCGGCGGCGGCGACGCGCGCGTGTGGTCTTTCCATCCTCTCTCTCACACTCCATAGTGTAATCTATTTGGACAATGACATGAGAGTGTCCTTATTTATACTAGTGAAAAACTTCTCATCTAACCAACGTGAGATATTTTACACTTGCTTCCTCATTAAAATGTGCCAACATATTATGGCTTTATGAGCCCATAGCCCATTTCATTTCTCATTCATACACACACACATTTTATAAAGCCCATAGCCTTATTATATCACAAATGTGGTCGAATCCCCCACATGAATAGAAATTACTCTAAACATACGAAAACTCGACAGATTCGAAAGGCCTATACTATACATTGACTTTACTTGTCTAGACTAGACACTGACTTGACTAGACTAGACAAACTTCGAGAGTATATGCGAAAATATAACTGTGTCTGATAGGTAGCATTTTTAAGCTTTGAACCAATCATTTTTAATATATGTCGGGTTTACTGGCCAGGAGGTGAACATGATGTCTTGAACCAACCTGAGTTTTATGTAAACCGAGACAACAGGTATCGCGTAGCGACATTTCCTCGTAGACCTTTGTTCTCTGTTTTTGTTCATTTTGGCCTTGAACATTCCTGGTTTTTGTGAGTGAACTTGGAGAATATTGCCTATTTTCATTCTCCTAGAAACGACCCCATTTCACACTCACTAGGTGATCTGCCATTAGTTTCTTTTCAGAAGTATCCTGTCATACTCCACTATTATGAAACTATGGAATCATTAAAAGCCAATGCTTATCCTTATTCTTCATACATGTAGCACTGTTCATCATTCAAGGAATTGGGTAAAGACATAAGTCTTGCATAGCTCAATTTCATTTGAATTAGTTTTCCCTTTGAACCTACATCCTAGGATCTCCAGTCACGTAAGTAGGGTTTCCATCAAATTTCCTCTTAATTTGTAGGCTTCAAACCCATTCCTCTTGATGATTTTAGAACTTTATCTCGCGGCAACCCTTTTGTGAAAGGATCCGCTAGGTTGTCATTCGTTCTGATATAATATACATGGATTTATGACGTCTTCTAATGTGACGGTTCTTACCATTATACAAGGTACTCTTTGACTGCAATATCGCAGATTGACTATCATAATGCATACGAATAGCGGACACAGGTTTATCCCATTTTGGAATATCTTCCAGCCAATTCCAAAGCCATTCGGCTTCAGCTGCCGCTGTGTCTAGAGCTACTAGCTCTGACTCCATCGTGGATCTGGCTTGAATTTTTTGCTTGGAAGATCTCCAGGACACTGCTGCACCCGCAAGTGTAAAGACATATCCACTCGTGGATTTCGAATTTTGAGAGTCAGATATCGAATTTGCATCGCTATATCCCTCCAAAATAGTTAGCTCTTTACCATAGTGCAGACCATAGTTTTTGGTATGACGTAAGTAATTCAATACTCTAGTTATACCTTTCCAATGTTTATGTCCTGGATTACTGGTATAACGACTTAGGACATTTACTGCATGCGCTAAATCGGGTCTAGTACAATTTTTTAAGTACATCAGACTCCCGATCGCCCTTGCGTACTCCAATTGTGAAACTGCTTCACTTGAGTTTTTCTTCAAGTGAAGTTGAGTATCAATAGGAGTTTTTGCTGTAGCACTTGAGTAAGCCTTAAACCTCTCAAGTATATTTTCAGCATAATGTGCTTGGGATAAGGTTATACCTTCAGTATTTTTAATGATCTTAATCCCTAAAATTACATATGCAAGTCCCATATCTTTCATATCAAATCTCTGGCTAAGCATGTTCTTAGTCTGATTGATCATATCTTTGGTACTGCCAATCATGAGCATGTCATCTACGTATAAACATAGCAAGACATACCCTTGTGGAGTACTTCTTACATAAATACACTTATCACACTCATTTATGCTGAAACCGTTCGACATCATTACATTGTCAAACTTCTCATGCCATTGTTTTGGAGATTTCTTAAGTCCATACAATGACTTCACAAGTCTACATACCTTGTGTTCTTGTCCAGGGACAACAAACCCTCCGGGTTGCTTCATATAAATCTCCCCTTCTAGAAAAGCAGTTTTAATATCCATTTGATGGATTTCTAGGTTTCTTAATGCTGCTATGCCGATCAACATTCTTATTGAAGTTATTCTCGTTACTGGAGAATAAGTGTCAAAGAAATCCAAACCTTCTTTTTGGCGAAATCCTTGAACCACAAGCCTCGCCTTATACTTATCTACCGAGCCATCTGTTTTCAACTTGGTTTTGAAAATCCATTTACACCCTAGTGGCTTAAACCCTTGAGGTAGATCGGTTATCTCCCAAGTGTGATTCTGCATAATAGAATCAATCTCACTATTAACGTCTTCCTTCCAAAAAGGTGTGTTAGGTGTAGTCATGGCTTCTGTGAACGTCTTTGGTTCATTCTCTAACTGAAAGACCATCAGGAAATCCTCGCCAAATTCTTTTTCCTTACGAGCTCTCTTGCTCTGTCTAGGTTCAAATTCTACGACTTCAGGAGCTGAAGTACCCGAAGTACTAGCTTCAATTTCATCTCTTTGCTCACGCGTCCGCTTAAGATTAGATTTATCTTTACACGGAAACACCGTTTCAAAGAAGGATGCATTGCGAGATTCCATTACGGTATTTACATGGATATCCAGTATGTCTGATTTATGAACCAAAAACCGATAAGTACTACTGTTGTGCGCATATCCGATAAAAATACAGTCCACAGATTTCGGTCCTATCGTGACCTTTTTCGTAGGCGGCACTGCCACTCTTGCTAGGCACCCCCACACTTTCAGGTATTTATACGAAGGTACAACACCTTTCCAAAGTTCATAGGGTATCTTGCCGGTGACCTTGTGCGGAATTTTGTTAAGGATATAATTTGATGTAAGCAACGCTTCCCCCCACATGTTCTGGGCTAACCCATATTCTTGAATCATTGCATTCATCATCTCTTTCAGAGTTCGGTTCTTTCGTTCTGCAACTCCGTTAGATTCCGGTGAGTAAGGAGCAGTCGTCTGATAAATAATTCCATGTTCCATACAGAAAGCATTGAATCGGCCATCATATTCCCTTCCTCTATCGCTTCTGACTATTTTAATAGTCTTACTAAGTTGATTTTCAACTTCCAGCTTATATTCTTTAAATGTATCCAGCACCTCATCTTTGCTATGTAATAGATATACATAACAATATTTCATATGATCATCGATGAAAGTTACGAAATACTTTTTCCCGCCTCTAGTAGGAGCATACTTTAAGTCACATAAATCTGTGTGAATTAAATCTAGAGGTGCGTTTGTCTTTTTGACTTTGGGCGATGGTGTTTTTGTGAGCTTAGCCTGTACGCACACTTCACATTTTTCTTTACTTATTTTGCATTTCGGGATTAGGTTTCAATTCATTAATCGGTTTATTGATTTATAATTCACACGTCCTAATATTTCATGCCAATTATTAAAAGACTCAAGCAAGTAAGCAACGGACTTATTCTTATTCATTTCATAATCGTTTACAACATTGGAAACATTTGCAACATCATTCTTAGCAACAACAATCTTATTCTTGTTCTTGGAGGTACTTGCTTCTTCTTTCTTGAGGACAGCCTAGACACACATCTTGACCAGTCTATTCTTCATGAATCCTCTTCTCAGGTACATGCCCCACTCCTTGAGGGTGAGGTTGTCAGCTTCGAAGATCACCGAGAAACCGGCCTTGCTCAGCAGCGTACCGGAAATCAGATTCTTCCTCATGTCGGACACATGTTTCACGTTCTTCAATGTGATCTCCTGTCCTGAGGTCATCCTCAACACCACGGAACCCTTTCCTTCGATCTTGGAGACATCCTTGTTACCCATGAAGAGCGCCTCCTCAAACTTATTCTTCTGATAGGTATTGAACATGGACCTATCATTGCAGATGTGTGTTGTGGCACTAGTATCATACCACCACTCATTGGTCTTCTCATCCACCATGTTTACCTCTGTTACCACAATACAAAGGTTCTCCTCGGCTAGGTTTTCCTGATACTTTGCCGCTTTCTCCTTGGTGCGGCACTCACTGGACTTGTGACCATTTTTTACACAAGCGTGGCATTTTCCTTTGAAGAACTTCTTCTTGTCCTCAGTGGGGGCATGGGAAGACGAGGAGCCATTCTTCTTGAAGTTCTTCCAATTAGTCTTCAAGGGCGACTTAGCAATTGCCTTGCCCTTTCCATTGTCCACATTTCCTTTCTCCTTGTTGTGGGTAGCCACATTCACACTGTGTTCACGGATTTGGACACCATTTGCTTGACGGTTCCGATCCTCCCTGTTCAGCATCTGGATCAAATCCTCCAGTGTGATGGCCTTCCTCTTATGCTTGAGGTAGTTCTTGAAAGCCAGCCAACTTGGAGGAAGCTTCTCGATGAAACTGTTCACCGTGGAGATCTCACAAATGGACATTCCCTCCGCAGCGACTTCCTGACAAATTCGCTGGAACGCCTCTACTTGTTCCATGATGGGTTTGTCGTCCACCATCTGGAACTCCAAGAACTTTTCCCATTGCGTGCTTCTGGCATCCAGCATCATCGACCTTGTACTTTTTCACCAAAGCGGCCCACAAGGATTTGGCGGTCTTTTGTTCGCAGTAGATTGCATACAGCGGCTCAACGAGACGGCCAAGAATCCATCCTTTCTTCATGTAATCTCCTTGATTCCATGCATCTAGAGTTCTGACGGTGTACACATCTCCTATTTCGGGTTGATTCTCCTCGGGGTACCGCGAGAGATGCATCGCATGGAGATAGTGTTGGGAATGTCCTGAAATCTATTGTACTTACTCTAAGTGAGAGTTGTATTGTCGAGATGAGACAATCATATAATACTGGGAAATCATAATGCTTTGCTAGAAGCCACTTGTGATCAACGAGTTTAGAACTAATTGCTAGTGTTATATGATCCTACAGGGTCACACACCTAAGCAAACTGGACATAGAATATGAGGTTGATCATTAATGTAATGATCTGATGAATGCATATTTGATATGCGTTCAATAACGTGTTTCTGAGGCTGTGTCGATCGACACACGAGGTGCATCGATCGCGAATGACCCGATTAACTTCGGTTTAATCGTTGGTTAATCAGGTCGTGGTATAAGTCAACATATATAAGATATATGGTCGACTTCTACACTTCATCTAACCTAATTCAGAGCCACCAAAAGAAACAGAGAACCTCTGGAGAGATTTGATCTCTCAAGGCACTAGCATCCCACCTGTTCAGTTTGTGTGCGTGTGGATACCAGTAGAGGCGCAGCATTTGAGGTGCTAAGAATCTCGATTACTTGCAAACCTCTTACTGCTAATCACCAGGTAACTTTGAGATCTCTAGATTCAATATACATGAACCCTAGATCCTAGGCTTGGAATTTATACCTAGGGTTGCTAATCCTGATTAGAACTGCTAGAAATTCCTTCAGTGGTATCAGAGCCTTAGGGTTCTATTGAATCTGTGGCATGTTGATTAGATTAGTTGAATCTAGATCACTGTATAGTTGATACAAGCATGCTAAAACTCGTTTTAATCAAAGTAATCTAGTTTAGGTTTTTGCTTGAAAACGATTAGGGTTTATCGCACTGTATCGATCGATGCCAATCCGGTGTCGATCGACACATAAGGATAACCCGAATAAAATTTAGGTTTAACCTAACTGTGACGATCGACACAAGAGTTGTGTCGGTCGACACAGACCTTATGGTCAAGATAATTGGTTCAATTGGATTGGACCGGTTATCCAGATTGGTTAAACCGCAAAACGGTTTATTGCGACTGAGTTTATAAGGTTAGCATCGAGCGACACTAATATAGTGTCGATCGACACAGACCGGTTATCATAAAACCGGATCAATTGGATTGATCGGTTATCGCAAATTGGTTTTGGTTAATCTGCATCGATCGACACTAAAGTAGTGTCGGTCGACACAAGATCCGCTGGTTTAGGTTATTGAACCTGAAATCACAGAACCAAACCAAGATGAACCACTTTAATTAGAAGAATTAAAACATAGTAAAACTGAACGTTTTAAAGGTTCTGTTCCTCAACCAAATATCAAGTAATCCTTGATGTCTTCCCGATCTTGTCAACTGTCAAGACTTGTTTCATTGTGCGATAGACTTGCAGTGCAAGGTGTCCACAATTACATAAGTAAGACAGGAAGTAATCGTGTTGATGGACTTGCAGTGCAAGACATCAACAATTACATGACTCAAAAGATTGGTTTACTTGAATGGGCCATCAAAATCGTTTTGGGCTCAGAGACATCAGGTGGATTGGACATGAGATGTCAATCCACAACCAAGAATTATATTGGATATAACTAGCAAAGTTGTTGCTTACCTAGATAGCTGAAATTTGGATGATAGCCAGTGGCTCAAACAAGTTTAGTGAAGTATGGGTCTTGGATCGTTATATTCATTTGAGGAAACATTGTTTGAATATAATACGAGTTTTCTTAATAAGTTAAGATTTCTCATTTCTTGAACATCATAACTAAACCTTTTCCTTTCTTTGATCTCACCTATGACTAACACTCATCATAAAACTTTCTCCCTGCGATCCGTCCTTGAGAAGGACAAGTTAAATGGATCGAATTTTCTCGAATGGTATCGGAACTTGAGAATTGTTCTCAAGCATGAGAAAAGGGACTATGTCCTGGAAAATGTTCTCCCTGAAAAACTGAGAGCCAATGCTCCACATGCAGAAAGGAGTGCTTGGGATAAGCATTCTAATGATGTGGTCGATGTGAGTTGTCTCATGTTGGCTACCATGAACTCGGATTTGAAAAAGCAATACGAGAACGTGGAGTCGCCAATGGAGATGATCACTAGCCTGAAAAGTATGTTTCAGGAGCAGGCACGAACTGAGAGGTACCAGACGGTTAAGTCTCTCATTGAATGCAAGCTACCAAAGGACGGTCCAGTTATTCCTCATGTCATTAAGATGATGGGCTATATTGATAACCTGGGGAAGCTGGATTGTCCCATTAGCCAAGAGTTGGCTACTGACATCATTTTGCAGTCACTGCCGTCAAGTTATGATCAGTTTGTTATGAACTACAACATGAATAACTTGACGAAGACGTTGACTGAACTGCATGGCATGCTCAAGAAAGCTGAGCCTAATATCAAGAAGGGCACTCCAAACATACTTATGGTACAAGGAGGCAAGAAGTTTAAGAAACTTGGCAAGGGCAAGGGAAAGGGCAAGGCCGTCCATGTTGAGAACCAGGACAAGCCTGCGCCAGCTACCAAACCCAAGCCCGGCCCATCTGAGACTGATAAGTGCCATTACTGTAATGAGCTTGGACATTGGAAGAGAAATTGCAACAAATTCCTGGAAGAGAAGAAGAAGAAGAAGAAGAAGACTTTCGAGACTTCATCTTCAGGTATTTATGTTATAGAAGTAAATGTTACTACTTCAGGTTCTACTTCTTGGGTATTGGATACCGGTTGTGGTGCTCATATTTGTACAAATATGCAAGGCCTAAGCAACAGTAGGACGTTGGAGAAAGGACAAGTGGACCTGCGCGTGGGGAATGGAGCAAGAGTTGCTGCATTAGCCGTAGGAACGTTTAATTTGTCTTTACCTTCTGGTTTGGTTTTAGAACTTAATAATTGCTACTATGTACCTGCTATAAGCATAAATATTATTTCTATTCCTGTTTTGGATATGGAAAGATATCAGTTTTCAATTAAGAATAAATGTTGTTCTTTTGATTACAATGATATATTTTATGGTAGCAGTCCATTAGAGAATGGGCTTTATGTTCTAAACCAAAGTACACCAATCTATAACATTAACACCAAGAGATTCAAGTCAAATGACACGAATCAGACTTTTCTATGGCATTATCGTTTGGGCCACATAAATGAGAAACGGATTCAGAAACTCCATAGTGATGGGCTTCTGGGCTCATTTGATTATGAATCATGTGAGAAATGCGAATCTTGTTTACTAGGCAAAATGACCAAGGCCCCTTTCAATAAACAAAATGAACGGGCCAGTGACCTATTGGGCCTTATACATACCGATGTGTGTGGCCCAATGAGCACAAGTGCCAGAGGAAATTTTCGGTACTTCATTACATTCACTGATGATTTCAGTAGGTATGGCTATGTCTATTTAATGAGACACAAGTCAGAATCTTTTGAAAGGTTCAAAGAATTCCAAAATGAAGTACAGAGTCAACTTGGCAAAAGCATCAAGGCTCTTCGATCAGATCGTGGAGGAGAATACTTAAGCCAAGAATTCAGTGATCATCTAAGAGATTGTGGAATTGTTTCACAGCTCACTCCTCCTGGAACACCCCAATGGAATGGAGTGTCCGAGAGGAGGAATCGGACTTTATTAGATACGGTTCGATCGATGATGAGTCACTCATCTCTTCCATTATCCTTTTGGGGATACGCTCTAGAAACGTCGTCGTTTACACTTAATAGGGTTCCATCAAAATCAGTTACAAAGACACCACATGAGATGTGGACCGGAAATGTTCCGAGTTTGTCTTTCCTGAAGGTTTGGGGTTGTGAAACTTATGTGAAGCGGTTAATTACAGATAAGCTCGAACCCAAATCTGATAAATGCTACTTCGTTGGTTATCCTAAGGAAACCAAGGCTTACTACTTTTACAACCAATCCGAGAACAAAGTATTTGTTTCTCGGAACTGCGTCTTTCTTGAGAGAGAGTTTCTTTCCAAGAGAAACAGTGGGAGTAAAGTACAACTCGAAGAAGTTCAAGAGCCACAGGAAACCGCTCAGCCCGTTGAGGAAGAGCAACATTTAGATCTACAAAGAGTTGTAGAAACCACGCCTGTGGAGCCTGAAATTCGCAGATCCGAAAGGATCCGTCACGAACCTGAGAGATATGGATTTCTCATAACTAATTGTCATGACTTGTTGATCATTGACAGTGACGAGCCCGCGAATTTCGAAGAAGCGATGATGAGCCCTGACTCCGAAAAGTGGCTGAAAGCCGCTGAATCCGAAATGGGATCCATGTCACAGAACCAAGTGTGGACTTTGGTTGATTTACCCGATGGTGCAAAAGCCATTGAGTGTAAATGGATTTTCAAGAAGAAAATTGATGTGGATGGAAATATTCAGATATATAAAGCAAGGTTGGTGGCAAAAGGTTTCAAACAAATTCATGGTATTGACTATGAAGAAACCTATTCTCCCGTCGCTATGCTTAAATCCATTCGGATTCTCCTAGCAACAGCCGCTCATTATGATTATGAGATCTGGCAGATGGATGTGAAAACAGCTTTCCTTAATGGAATTCTGGAAGAGGATGTGTACATGACACAACCTGAAGGTTTCATCGATCCTAATGCTGCTAGGAAGGTATGTAAGCTTCATCGATCCATTTATGGATTGAAGCAAGCATCTCGGAGTTGGAATCTTCGTTTTGATGAAGCAATCAAAAAGTTTGATTTCATCAGAAGCGAAGAGGAACCGTGTGTTTACAAGAAGACTAGTGGGAGCGCAGTTGCATTTCTCGTATTGTATGTGGATGACATACTTCTTCTCGGAAATGACATTCCGTTGTTGCAGTCTATCAAGACTTGGCTCGGAAGTTGTTTTTCAATGAAAGACATGGGAGAAGCCGCATACATTCTTGGAATAAGAATCTATAGAGATAGATTAAACAAGTTAATTGGATTGTGTCAAGATACTTATATCGATAAGGTCTTACACAGATTCAGTATACATGATTCCAAGAAGGGCTTCATACCAATGTCTTATGGCATAAGTCTCAGCAAGAAGCAGTGTCCTGCGACACCTGCTGAGCGAGAACGCATGGGTATGATTCCTTATGCTTCGGCCTTAGGATCCATCATTTATGCCATGCTCTGTACTCGTCCAGATGTTGCTTGTGCTTTAAGCATGACGAGTAGATACCAATCTGATCCAGGTGAAAGTCACTGGACAGCTGTCAAGAATATTCTGAAGTATTTGAGAAATATTAAGGATAAATTCTTGGTGTGCGGAGGAAGTGATGAGCTGGTAGTAAGTGGTTATACAAACGCAAGTTTTCAGATGGACAAAGACGATTTCCGATCACAATCTGGTTACGTCTTTTGTCTGAACGGCGGTACAGTTAGTTGGAAGAGTTCCAAGCATGACACTGTAGCAGATTCCACGACTGAAGCTTAGTACCTCGCTGCTTCTGAAGCGGCAAAGAAGGCTGTTTGGATCAAGAAGTTCATCACTGAACTTGGTGTGCTTCCTAGTATTTCTGAGCCAGTGGCTTTGTATTGTGACAACAATGGAGCCATTGCGCAAGCAAAGGAACCTAGGTCACACCAGAAGTCCAAACACATAGAGAGGAGATATCACCTTATCCGTGATATCATTAACAGAGGAGATGTGAGGATCAGCAGATTCCCGACGGATGAGAATGTTGCTGATCCTCTGACCAAGCCTCTCCCAAGGCCTAAGCATGAGAGTCATACTGCTGCTATAGGCGTTAGATTTCTTAAGATATGATCTTGATTTCAGTAGGAGTTGTATTTGGTTTTTAGTTATAACATGATGATCGTGAAACATAATATGGTTATGTTATTTTAATGAAATTGTTTCAGTATTATTTAATTGTGTTATTAAATAATTGTCCTAAAGTAATTTATGACATTTTATAGGTCATCAAGTATGTGACTTGATCATGAAACCCTATAAGCAATAAATGACATAAATTATAATGGTCCCTGGTCGAGGTTGTTAAAATGGGACATTAACAACCGAGTGAGACTAGTATGTGAGGTGATTGATGACTAAGTTTCATGGAGTCATTAATAAGAGTATTAAAGTCAACCACATAGATATGTGTTGGAGAACACATGATCGGATTTGACCCATTGATGAGAACTCTACAAGATGGTTATATGAGTGTCATAAGAGTTTCTCATTACGACTATAGAGTATAGTCCTTAGACCTGAGTTCATCATGATTTCTTACATATGGATTGGTCCGTCTTGACTTTGTCGAACGTCAGCCGTAACTGGTGACTATAAAGACACTGATTGGGCGTACCATGAAATATGAAAGGGACATGGATGGAACGAGATGGGATTTGTACCTCCTATATAACAGGAGATAAATATCTCAGGGCTTATCGAAGATTTGATACTGGAAATGCGTGGCCGCGCTCAAACGAGGTGATTGTCAGTCGTTTGTCTTATCGGTATAAATCAGAGTTCGATAAACATGATCTAGCTAAATAAGGATGACACAGTTCTTGCCTTATGCCAGATCGAGATATAGATACAAAGGGATTATAGGAATAGATGATTCCAGTACAAGTGGGAGATTGTTGGGAATGTCCTGAAATCTATTGTACTTACTCTAAGTGAGAGTTGTATTGTCGAGATGAGACAATCATATAATACTGGGAAATCATAATGCTTTGCTAGAAGCCACTTGTGATCAACGAGTTTAGAACTCATTGCTAGTGTTATATGATCCTACAGGGTCACACACCTAAGCAAACTGGACATAGAATATGAGGTTGATCATTAATGTAATGATCTGATGAATGCATATTTGATATGCGTTCAATAACGTGTTTCTGAGGCTGTGTCGATCGACACACGAGGTGCATCGATCGACACAGATCACCAATGACTCGATTAACTTCGGTTTAATCGTTGGTTAATCAGGTCGTGGTATAAGTCAACATATATAAGATATATGGTCAACTTCTACACTTCATCTAACCTAATTCAGAGCCACCAAAAGAAACAGAGAACCTCTGGAGAGATTTGATCTCTCAAGGCACTAGCATCCCACCTGTTCAGTTTGTGTTCGTGTGGATACCAGTAGAGGCGCAGCATTTGAGGCGCTAAGAATCTCAATTACTTGCAAACCTTCCACTGCTAATCACCAGGTAACTTCGAGATCTCTAGATTCAATATACCTGAACCCTAGATCCTAGGCTTGGAATTTATACCTAGGGTTGTTAATCCTGATTAGAACTGCTAGAAATTCCTTCAGATAGAACTTCATCTGGTTCGACCACATCCTCCAGCTTTTCCCGTTGAACTTGTCAGGCAATAAGCCCTGGCACGAGGCTTGAAGAGAAGCAAACGCTGGTGGAGGAGGAGCGTGATACACCCCATTCTTCTCAGCTTTCTCTTTTTCAGCCCTTGCCTTTTCAGCTTTCTCTCTTTCCATCCTCGGAATCAGCTTGAAAAAAACCTTGCGTGTTGTTTCTTCGGCGCTTAAATCCAGAGGAGAGTTTGGTGTCGAACCCGAACCAACCACATTCTCGGTTTCGTTTGTGATTTTCCGGACACAAATACACAAAATGTATCAGCTTTTCACGTTTACAAATAAACGATTAAAATGATAAACAAAGCTATATTCATGGTTTAGAAACCGCAAACGTAATCGCATAAATGAGAACGCAAACGCAGTCGCAAAAATGAGACCGCAGACACGAGACCGTAAAAGCTATAACGCAAACGCGATCGGGATGCTTTTCGCGACCAAGAGATGATTTTGTATCGTTTAGAAACGATTTGTGTAAGCGCTATATGATGCGTTTCACAAATCCAGAAACGTTTTCGAATCATTTAAAACTATTAGCGTTTGAAACGCGGTGAAGCGGAAACACTAATCTTGGAATCAAAATCGTTTTCTTTATAACGATATGCAATCGCAGAGAAGATATGAGGCTAATCGCGAACTGAAAAAAATCCAAAAGACGATTCGTGTAACCGCAAAATATGGTTCGCAAATCCGACTTTCAATCCGGGTAATCGATAAACGATTCTCAGATTCGTTCCTTTAAACCAAAAACACAAAACGCAATTCACTAAAATCCATCCAATGCTATGAAACAAAGAACGGATTTTTAATTCGAGTTAAGACTGTAAACCCCCTAATATGGGTTATATGCGAACGGTGAATGAATTGCGATTGGTATAGACGTTAAGGAAAGAAGAACGGAGTCGAGACTATGAAGTCTCTTTCCTTAATTCGAATTTTCACCCGCAGTGAGACGGTTTATGTGTGATAATCGAATCCCAGGATAAAACCGATATCGAAATGATTTCGCAAACACTCGAAAACGTTTCCAACGGACGAAAGCACTACGATATACTCTCGAGACTTACTTAGAACGAAGGAGATGAAGGAACAATTTGAACGATTTTAGTTTGCGTGTGAGCGTGTATCAGAGCTTAGAGCTTCAGCTCTGGTTTTATGGAGGAAGGAGATGATGATCTCGTTTTCAAAACGAGCCGACCAGGAGGGACAAGAGCCATTGAGCCATGCGCGTAATTCACGGTGAGTGGAGTTTCTTTCGGCGAGGTGGGAAAGAAGATGTCGAGAGCATCTTCTCTTGGTCCAACCAGAATTCAATTAAACCAAATCGTTTAATTAAACCACCAAACCGATTAACCAATTTATTTTGGTTTAACAAAAAAGTTTCCCAAAAAATAACATGCGCGCGGAGGCCCCTTCGGGGCCTATTACCCAGACCCAAGAACCAAGACCCAAGACCAGGCCCAGGCCCAGGCCCGACTCGGTACGGCGGCGGCGGCGCGCGCGCGTGGTCTTTCCATCCTATCTCTCACACTCCATAGTGTACGCTATTTGGACAATGACATGAGAGTGTCCTTATTTATACTAGTGAAAAATTTCCCATCTAACCTATGTGGGACATTTTACACTGGCTTCCTTATTAAAATGTGCCAACATATTATGATTTTATGAGCCCATAGCCCATTTCATTTCTCATTCATACACACACACATTTTATAAAGCCATAGCCTTATTATTGAAGGAATGTTTAGTGTTAATCCAGATTCAATTCTCAGATTCAACAGTCCTAAACATGCAGATCTAGGTTCTCTTGATTAGAAACTTAATGGATCTCACCTTATACCTGTTTTATGCAGCGGAATGAAGGTACAGGTCAGAGATCAGCAGAACCACCAAGGGATGGATCCTCCAAAGGCTCACACACGCACACCGAAGGAAACTGGCTGCTAGACCGAGAGGAGGGAGGCCGCGCAGAGAGAGAGAGTTGGCGCAGGGGATTAGGGTTCGGGAGAAAGAATTAGGCTTGGTTTTATTTATAAAACCCTTCTCTAATTCTTTTGGGCTTTAGGGCCCAATTCCCAATCTGATTAAATCCTTTAGATTTAATCAGACCCATTAGTCTCTCTAAGTCCGGTAAATGCCTAGCACTTTTACCGTACTTCTGCCAAACCGTTCCTACACTTTTTCCTGTTAGCTTAGGCGTGTGACCCATATGGGATCATATAGTAAAGGCAATAAGTCCACGACTTATAGATCATGAGCGGACTCTAGCAAGCCATCATGACCCCCAGTATTATATGACTTATGTCTGATCTTTGACATACTCTTACTTTCTAGAGACAGTACCGAGATTACTGGACACAATTCCAACAATCTCCCACTTGTACTGGAATCTCTGTATTCATAATCCTTTTGTCACAATATCTCGATTAGTCATAAGGCAAGATTAGTGTCATCCTTATAAAGCCTAATCTTGTTCATCGGACTCTGATTTGATACTGACAATCCAAACGACTCGGGAAAGTCCGTTTGAGCATGGCCATGCATTTTCCAGTATTCAAATCTCCGATTGGCCTAGAGATATTCACTCCATTTATATTGGAGGGACAAATCCCGTCTTATTCCATCACTGTAAACTACTCATTTCATAATACACCCAAACAAGGTCCTTATAACTATCGCTTAACGACAGCATTAGACAATGATCAAAGCGCATTAGTTCATGTGCAGTCACATGCATGCGAACTCAGGTCTAAGGACTATACTCTATAGTCGTAGTAAGAATCTCTTATGACACAGATATAAATATCCTGAAGAGTTCTTATAATCGGGTCTTGTCCGGTCGTATGTACCCCACATACACCTATGTACTGACTTTGATGCCGCGTATCAATGACACACTGAGACTTTGTCATAAGTCACATACCAATCTAGTCTCACACGGTTGTTGGTGTTCCAATTTCAACAACCTTCGACTAGGGACATGATGATATGAGCCATCTATCAAATATAGGGTCTCATGATCAAGCTAAATGACTTTGATAACTCTAGATCAAGTCACTTACTTCGATGACCTATAAAATGGTTCATATCACTTTGGAACGATTATTTCATCACAGTTAAAATAATCTTGAAATAATAATTTCATTAAACATAAAATGTTTTACAAGAACAGATCAAATAACTAAATAAAGCCCTCAAACTCCCACTCAAATTTAGATTACATTTCAATGTTTCTAATGCCTACAGCTTCAGTCAGGAACTCGAGCTTAGGTCTTGGGAGTGGCTTTATCAATGGATCAGCGACGTTATCATCTGTCTGAACTCGGCTGATCTTGACTTCCTTTCTATTAATGATGTCACGTATCAAGTGAAATCTTCTTAGAACATGCTTGGATTTCTGGTGTGATCTTGGTTCCTTCGCCTGAGCAATAGCACCATTGTTATCACAAAACAGTGCCAGAGGCTCAGCCGCATCTGGTATCACACCTAGTTCCATAATGAACTTTCGTATCCAAACAGCTTCCTTCGCTGCTTCTGAGGCGGCGATATATTCAGCTTCTGTAGTGGAATCAGCAACGGTGTCTTGCTTGGAGCTTCTCCAACTGATTGCACCGCCATTCAGACAAAAGATATAACCGGACTGTGACCGGAAATCATCTTGGTCTGTCTGGAAACTTGCGTCCGTGAATCCACTGACTTTAAGCACATCACTTCCACCGTATACCAAGAACTTGTCCTTAGTATGTCTTAGATACTTCAGGATATTCTTGACGGCAATCCAATGGTTTTCACCTGGATTTGACTGGTATCTACTCGTCATGCTCAATGCATAAGCAACATCAGGACGAGTACAGATCATGGCATACATGATTGATCCTATTGCAGATGCATAAGGAATATTCTTCATGCGCTCAAGCTCAGCAGCCGTCGTAGGGCTCTGCTTCTTGCTTAGCGTTGTGCCATGTACCATTGGCGTGAAGCCCTTCTTGGAATCTTTCATGCTGAATCTTTGTAGGACTTTGTCAATGTATGAATCTTGACACAAGCCTATCAGCCTTCTAGATCTATCCCGGTAGATCCTGATTCCAAGAACGTATGCGGCTTCACCCATGTCTTTCATGGAAAAACAACTTCCAAGCCAGTCCTTTACAGACTTCAGCATTGGAACGTCGTTTCCGAGAAGCAGTATGTCATCGACATACAGAATAAGAAATACTATCTTGCTCCCACTAGTTTTCTTATACACGCATTGTTCTTCTTCGTTTCTGATGAAGTCAAATTGCTTGATCGCTTCATCAAAACGAAGATTCCAGCTCCTCGATGCTTGCTTCAATCCATAAATGGATTTATGAAGCTTGCATACTTTCCCAGCATTCTTTGGATCTATGTAACCGTCAGGTTGTGTCATATACACATCCTCTTCCAGAATTCCATTCAGGAAGGCGGTTTTTACGTCCATCTGCCAAATTTCATAATCATGAAAAGCTGCAGTTGCTAGTAGAATCCGAATAGATTTCATCATAGCCACTGGTGAATAGGTTTCATCGTAATCCACACCGTGAACTTGTCTGAAACCTTTTGCCACCAACCTGGCTTTATAAATCTGGACATTTCCATCCACGTCAATCTTCTTCTTGAAGATCCATTTGCACTCGATGGCTTTTACACCAGCGGGTAAGTCAACCAACGAAAACACTTGGTTGACCGACATGGAGTCCATTTCGGAATCAGTGGCCTTACGCCACTTTGAGGAATCTGGGCCCATCATGGCTTGATTAAAGTTCGATGGTTCATCACCATCAATTATCAGAAGATCATGACAGTTAGTCACGAGGAATCCTTGATATCTCTCGGGTTCGTAACGGATCCTCCCGGATCTTCGAACTTCAGGTACTACAGGTTCAGGCTCTACAATTTCTTGTAGGTCCTCCTGCTGCTCTTCCTCATTAGGTTGAGCAGTATCCTGTTCATCTTGAATTTCTTCAAGCAGTACCTTACTCCCACTGTCTTTCTTAGAGAGAAACTCCCTCTCAAGAAAGTTACAATCCCGGGCAACAAAAATCTTGTTCTTGGAACGTAGATAGAAGTAATAAGCCTTGGTTTCTTTCGGATAACCAATGAAGTAGCATTTATCAGACTTTGGTGTAAGCTTGTCTGAGATTAATCTCTTGACATAGGCTTCACAACCCCAAATTCTAAGATAAGACAACACTGGAGCCACTCCAGTCCATAATTCATATGGTGTCTTTGCTACTGCTTTCGATGGCGCTCTATTTAGAGTGAACACTGCTGTTAGCAGAGCATATCCCCAAAGGGATATTGGAAGGTCTGTGTGACTCATCATAGATCGAACCATATCCAATAAGGTCCGATTTCTCCTCTCAGACACACCATTCCATTGAGGTGTTCCGGGAGGAGTGAGTTGGGATACGATCCCACACTCTCTTAGATGATCACTGAATTCTTGGCTTAAGTATTCTCCTCCTCGGTCGGACCGAAGAGCCTTAATGCTTTTGCCAAGTTGGTTCTGTACTTCATTTTGGAATTCTCTGAACTTCTCAAAAGATTCAGACTTATGTTTCATTAAATAAACATATCCATACCTACTGAAATTATCAGTGAAGGTAATGAAGTACTGATAGTTTCCTCTTGCATTTGTGGACATTGGGCCACACACGTCAGTGTGTATCAGGCCCAATAAGTCACTGGCCCTCTCGTTAGGTTTATTAAAGGGGGCCCGTGTCATTTTGCCCATCATTCAGGATTCGCATTTCTCACATGACTCAAAGTCAAATGAGCCAAGAAGTCCATTCGAATGGAGCCTCTTGATGCGTTTCTCGCTGATGTGCCCTAAACGACAATGCCATAGAAACGTTCGGTTCTCCTCATTAGGTTTGAACCGTTTGGTATCATTGTTATAAATTGGTGCGGATTGATCAAGTATGTAAAGCCCATTCGTAAGAGGGGCACAACCATAAAACAAATTGTTGCGATTGAAGGAACATAATTTATTCTTAACTGAAAAATCATAACCTTCCAAATCCAACAAAGAAATTGAAATAATATTTCTGCTTATCGCAGGTACAAAATAACAATTATTGAGTTCTAAAATCAATCCCGAAGGTAAAGACAACAAGTATGTGCCTACAGCTAGTGCAGGAACTTTCGCTCCATTCCCAACTCGCAGCTCCACTTGTCCTTGCTTCAGCCTCCTACTGTTGCTGAGTGCCTGCATATTAGTACAAATATGAGCCCCACAACCAGTATCCATAACCCATGAGGTATTATCAGAAGTAGTTGTATTAACTTCTATAACAAAAATACCTGATGAAGAAGTCTCGAGAGTCTTCTTCTTCAATTCCTTTAGACCTTCTTGGAATTTCTTACATTCTCTCCTCCAATGCCCTGGTTCTTTACAGAACCTGCAGATGTCAGTAGGCCCAGCCTTAGACTTGGGCTTGGGCTTTGGCGTGTCCTTGTCCGAGACTTGGACAGCCTTAGCCTTTCCCTTATCCTTAGCAGAGGATTTCTTAAACCCCTTGCCCTTTTGCACCATAAGCACATTGGGGTCCTTGGCGGTTTTCCTCAAGTTGGGCTCTGCAGTCTTGAGCATTCCGTGAAGCTCAGGCAATGTCTTACTCAAGCCATGCATATTAAAGTTCAGAATGAACTGATCATAGCTTGCAGGTAAAGACTGCAGAACGATGTCGCAGGCAAGTTCCTGGCTGATAGGGCAGTCGAGTTTCTGAAGATGATCGAGATAACCCATCATCTTCAAGACATGAGGACTCACTGCCGCATTTGCAGCCAACTTACAGTCTAAGAGGTTCTTAACTGTCTGAAACCTCTCAGTCCTTGCTTGCTCCTGAAAAAGCGATTTCAGGCTTGCCATTATCTCGATGGGTGACAACACACTCTCGAACTGCATTTGCAGCTCAGCAGTCATTGTCGCCAACATCAGGCAATAGACATCATTTTCATCTGACGAATGCTTTTCCCAAGCATTATGCAGAGTCCTGGCGGCATTGGCAGGAGGCCTCTCGGGGAGGGGAGATCACGAAGGACATAATCCTTCTTCTCCTGCTTGAGGACCAGCCTCAAGTTCCTTGACCACGTCAGGAAGTTCGTTCCAGTCAGCTTCTCCTTCTCGAGAACAGACCGGATTGAGAATGTGTTTTGAGTGCTTGTAGTAGTCATAGCTGAAATATATAAGATAAAAAGGATTTTAGTTAATATGTTCAATATGATTAATCTCGTATTAAATTTAATATGATTAATCACGCATTATATTCAATAACATAAGTTACCCTCAATAGAATATAATGATTCCAAGATCCACATATAACTAAGATCAAAGTGGGCCACTGGCCGTCACCCAACCTTAGCTTATATCGGTAAGCCCTATGTCGGCTAATTATATCCGTGATATAACTCTTGGTTGTGAATCTGGGCCCGAGGCCCAATCCACTCTGATGTCTCAAGGCCCGGGACTCCCGATGGCCCAGTCAAGAAAACCAGACTATACAGTCATGTAATCATTAATGTCTGGGACTCCCAATGACATTTATGAATCACAAACCGTCTTATCCACGCAAAAGTAGACACCCTCACACTGTAAGGCCATGAATACAATTGAATGGGCTTCGACAGCTGACATAGACTGGACAAGACATCCAACGCTTGATATTGTTTGAGGTTTGTAGGTTTATTAAAAAATTCATCCCAAAATAGAAGATTACTATTTTGGGAAACTTTCCTTTTTGGGAAACCTACTAATTTTGGAAACTTTCTAAAATTGGAAACTTCCTAAACTTGGAAACTTTCTAAAATTGGAAATTTCCTAAAATCCAAAACATGCAAATCTAGAAACTTCTAATTTAAGAAACTTTCTAATTTCAAAATTTCGGAAACTTATTAATTTAAAACGATTTTATAATTATATAAAAATAAATTTTAAATTAATCTGATGAAAAGACTCAAATAATTGGCCCAATTGTTTTAACTTCTTGGCCCGAGGCCCAAGAATTGGTTCATGTCCAAGACATAACCCAATTGCCCAATTAAATGACATAAGCGGTCTGGTTCATTAAAATTGGTCTAACCAAATTTTAATTACTACGATGACCACAATTGTCAACCGGTTATTTACTAAACCGGATTTTCTCAATTTATTTGGTCTAACCAAATCAAATTAGAAAACCACTGGTTTAGGCACTAAATCCAATAATTATTTCGACATTGGATTTCTTATCCCGGTTTAACCAGAACTTAATAAATTTATTAAGTCTGTTTATTAAACCAAGACGATTAAGTTTTTAATTGTCTTAAACTGAACCACCACAAGCCTAACCGAAACCGGTTCGAGCCAAACCGAAAACGACCAATTAGGTCACGGCCGCAAGCATGACCGCGATCGTGCATGATCCGGACAGCCGCAAGCCTCATGATCGGGACGGGCTCGGCTTGTGATCGGGACGGGACGGGACGATTGCGGGTCGATAGCGGGACGATCGCAGCGATCGCTCCATGCGATCAGCTCGGTCAATCCACGCGATCGGGATGTGATCCATCCGCTGATCGGGACGCATGACGCGATCCATGCGATTCCTTGCGGATCCATGCGATGCTTGCGCCTCACGGTCGATCGATCCAACCGGCCAACGCGATCCATGCTATCGATCTGTGATCGATACATGCGATCGGCTTGGCCGATCGGTTTAACACTCGGCCGATCGCAATCCAAATCATATAGTTTGGGTTTTGCGATTTCATTAGTTTAGGTTTCAATTCTTGTTTCTTAAGTGTTTTGCTCTTATCAGTAGATTGATTCAAAAACACCTCTTTAAACAATCCTAAACATGATTCTAAACAAGAAAAACCACAGAACCAATAGCTCTGATACCACTGAAGGAATGTTTAGTGTTAATCCAGATTCAATTCTCAGATTCAACAGTCCTAAACATGCAGATCTAGGTTCTCTTGATTAGAAACTTAATGGATCTCACCTTATACCTGTTTTATGCAGCGGAATGAAGGTACAGGTCAGAGATCAGCAGAACCACCAAGGGATGGATCCTCCAAAGGCTCACACACGCACACCGAAGGAAACTGGCTGCTAGACCGAGAGGAGGGAGGCCGCGCAGAGAGAGAGAGTTGGCGCAGGGGATTAGGGTTCGGGAGAAAGAATTAGGCTTGGTTTTATTTATAAAACCCTTCTCTAATTCTTTTGGGCTTTAGGGCCCAATTCCCAATCTGATTAAATCCTTTAGATTTAATCAGACCCATTAGTCTCTCTAAGTCCGGTAAATGCCTAGCACTTTTACCGTACTTCTGCCAAACCGTTCCTACACTTTTTCCTGTTAGCTTAGGCGTGTGACCCATATGGGATCATATAGTAAAGGCAATAAGTCCACGACTTATAGATCATGAGCGGACTCTAGCAAGCCATCATGACCCCCAGTATTATATGACTTATGTCTGATCTTTGACATACTCTTACTTTCTAGAGACAGTACCGAGATTACTGGACACAATTCCAACAATTATATCACAAATGTGGTCCAACAAAGGCTTTTATAAGTTAAATTACCTTTCATGGTGATTGTAAGCTCGTCTTTCCCTGAGTTGTATATTTTACCCAAAAGTTCCCGTAGCCTTCGAGCCTGATGCTTATAGAGTCCAAACTCTCTTACTGTAACAAACAGTTTAACTTTCCTATTCTTTGGATGCCACACATCGCCTCCAGGGTAAAAACTATCCTTGATTGCCACCTAAGGATTGAGCCTTGACCGGGAAGGTCATCCAAATTGGTATTCCTATAGGCAGCATCCGTTTCATCAAACTTGGGAGGTCCTGCACAGCTTCCATTTGATCTCCAATTGAATCACCATCTCATCTTTGAATTCCTTAAATATATCATAAGCTGCTTCGGGTTCGATTTCACAACTTTCCCACATATCCCCGAGCTCATTAAACTTTGCTTCAACTTTTTTCTCCAAATAATTTGAATGGAAAATACTGTCAGATGATTTCCCTAATGTTTCTTATAAAAGCATCACCAGGAACAAACCAATATGCTTTCTAACAATCCCCTGCTATATTATGCATGCTCTATCCCATTAGATTGCTTTTAATCATAAGGACACACATTAGCTTATCAATCAGCCTAGGAGAAGAGATCATCCACGGCCTCTCTCTCTCTCTCTCACGCCTTCTATTTCACAGCTTGATTCCTTTTCACGAATGGAGTGGCATTTTATCAATCAGCACATTCCCCACCGAAAATCGACCTCTCCAATGGTCTTGAAGGGATCAAAGGCATTGAATTATGCTCAACAGGGATATCACTGTTTGACCGTCTGTGAGATTTTCTCAGAGGTAAACTCTTACCGAAGACTCTAGAAGAGGTTGAGTTACACCTCGTAAACGGCGATAGAGGAAAAAACTGAAGAAGGGTAGTTGTTGTTGTTTTTGTTAAAGCCGCCAGAATCTCTATCCTCCATCGAGATATCCTGATAACGAAACGGAGAAGGGCTTAACGGATGCAAGGAATCGAAGGAGAAGAAAGAGGAAGGATGAGACATTAACCCGATCTGCGAAGATGGAATGGCCATGAGAGAAGATCGATTGAAACGATAGGATTTATCGGGGAGAATACTTACGTAGATGGCTTGCAGAGTATTGGAGGACTCGATTACGCTGCATCGATCTGATTTTCTTTAGAGAATTCAAACGGCTTGAAGAAGGAAGAGGGTTAGGGTTAGAGACACCAGTTTTGGTTTGGCGATTTTTTGTTTTTTGCAATAATTGAAAAGAATGTTAAGTTTACACATATGACAAATGACGTGGACAAACGTTTTGTTCTAATTGGTTTGAGGTTTTTTCCATTAATCTGAGGTGTCACCCTCTCATGCAATACTGATGCTGAGGTGTCAATACCAGGAGATACACTTCTCTTATTATAGTATTGATTTTGGCTTTAGTATAAAACTACTTGCCGCAAAAAAAGTATATCTTCACTAGCGTTAACAAAAATCAAAACTACATAATTTGGAAGTTTTCATCAAAAAAGAAGTAAAAATCAACACATATCCGCATTTATTGTCATATACACGCATGTCGACAATCACATATAGGGTCACATATAACACCGCTGTGAACATGGTATATATATTTTTTGAATAATGTAAAATTATATTCAATCCAAAAAAACGTTTGTTACATCAAGTCTTTCAAATCCATTGAAATGAAATCTGAAGATATTTTAAACAGAAATTTTCTAGCACCTTGTTGAGAACGAGAGTTGCATTGCTCCCTCCATTTTTCAATCACCCGTTGCTTTGATAGACGTCAACCAATTTCTGACCATCTTATCAATATTCTTTGATAGAGTTTCTGAGTTCTTGATTTGATCTCCATGCCTTCTACTATTTCTTTCACGCCAGATGGTATATATCGTTGCTTAGAACGCATATCTGATTAAGGTGATGCGTATTTTCCCACATGAGGAATGAGAGATGATCCTTATAATAGTGTTCCAACTTGTTTCCAAACCATAGCTGATCATATTTCCTGCAACTTTTTCCAGACATCCGTTGAATACAGTCAGTCGAAAAAGAGGTGATTTCCTGTTTCTAGACCTCCCCGACAGAGGATACAACCTGCATTTACTTCTGTATTCCATGCTAACATTATGTCACCTGACGATAATCTGTTTTGTGCTGCTACCCATGTGTGGAAAGAGAACTTTGGTGTGGCATTAGAAAACCGGATACCTTTTGCCCAGTCCACCATTTGTTTGGCTTGTCTGATGAGATTCCAAGTAGTAGCCGTGATGAAATTTCTTTTGTATCCATCATGCTTATATTTCCAGAGATTGATGTCATCTTCCTCTACATGACCTCTTTGTGTAACTTTGTAAATTTCATCTTCTATTTGATTTAGAATCTCAGACCTGTGGCGTCTTCTTCTCTTGGACCTTAGCGATGCAACCGTTGCATGTTTTGAGATTTCGATGTCAATATATCCTCTGTCACCGATTATATCGTGGAGACATCCCATGCTCGTCCAGTTGGAGAACCAGAAAGATGTGCTTTCACCATTATGGACCTTTACTTTGTGGAAATCCTTGGCCAGATTCCTATACTTGATCAATTTTCGCCACATCCATAAACCCATGTTTAATTTTTA
Organism: Orychophragmus violaceus; assembly: GCA_030180135.1. Classification (NCBI taxonomy): domain Eukaryota; kingdom Viridiplantae; phylum Streptophyta; class Magnoliopsida; order Brassicales; family Brassicaceae; genus Orychophragmus; species Orychophragmus violaceus. The sequence goes on along the minus strand of CM058232.1, from coordinate 84,004,017 downwards.
CTCATTGTCCATATTGTGCCCTTCCGTATTAGATACACATTGATCCATTTAAGCCAAAGTGAGTTTTGCCCCAACACAATATGCCATAATAGTTTCAAACAGCTTACCTTATTCGCATCCTTCAACTGTCTAATCCCTAAGGCACCTTCTTTTTCGGCTTGCAAACATTTAACCATTCCACTTTTGCCTTTCTTGAGTTTAGTTCTGGACCCGACCACATGAAGGCTGAACAGATTTTTTCGATTTCCTTAAGACACTCACTTGGAAGTCTAAAAGCTGTGATCCAGAAATTTATGGTGCTATTAATCACCGAGCTCAAGAGTTGAAGCCGACCAGCCATTGATAATGATCTAGTCATCCAACTACTTATTCTCTTTCTGATTCTCTCTATGAGAGGTGGATAATCGCTTTCCCCATCATCTTTGTCAAAAGTGGCAGTCCAAGGTACCGTACCGGAAGGATGAAATCTCTTCTCTATTTACGATCTTGTGTTATCTGAGAGTCCAACATAGTAGATTGTTGATTTCTCCATACTTATCTTCAGCCCCGATATCTTCGCAAAGTACTCAAACACCTCCCCGATACTCTCTACTGATCTTTTTCTGCCATCCGTAAATATCATTATATCATCAGCAAACCTTAAATGAGTTAAGCAAACATTTTTGCATTTTGGATGGTATCCAAAATCTTTGTCCCGTGCCGCTTTGTCAAGCAACTTTGAGAGTACATTCATGCTTATAACAAAAAGGTAAGGATATAGTGCACAACCTTGTCGCAATCCTCTTTTACTTCTGAAAAACCCAGCAAGCCCTCCATTAACTTGAACAGAGAATGAAACAATTGTAACGCATAGAAAAATCAAGTGTATGAATTTCGGTGGGGAGTTCATGGCCGCCAAAGTGTTGAGTAAAAAAACCCCACTGGACATAATCAAAAGCTTTAGAAATATCAATCTTTATTGCACATCTAGATGATATTGAATCCTTGTGATAATCCTTGACCAATTTTGTTGCTAGTAGAAGATTTTCAAGAAGAAGTCTATCCTTGACGAAAGCTGACTGATTAAGAGCATTAAATTCCGGTAGCGTTTCCTTTAGACAATTAGCTAAGATTTTTGAAATCACCTTCTATAGAACATTGCAGCAGGAGATCGGTCTGTAGTCCTTCATCATTTTTGCCTCGGTTGTCTTTGGGATAAGAGCCAATATTGTTGTATTAACTCCCTTTGGTAAAAATCTTTTGAGGAAAAAAGATTTGATCGCAATGATAAATTCGTTGACAATTATTGGCCATGCAACTTTGAAGAATTCTGCGGTATACCCGTCTGGTCCTGGCGATTTGTTGGCATTTTAAATAGCACTACTTTGATTTCCTCATCTGAAATATCCTTGACCAGTCTCTTCCATTCTACTTTAGAACATCGGAAAGACATGATTTCTTCCAGTGCGTTTTGCTGGACACATTCGTAATCATGCGGCTCATGCTGCATAAATTCCCTGAAAAACCTCTTCGCCTCTTCTTTTATTTCCTCCTTTGTGGATAGCACATTTCCATTACTGCACTGAAGCTCTCGGATAGAATTCTTAGCCTCTCTTATTGTTGCAGCTCTATGACAGACTTTATTGTTCTTGTCACAAACTTTCAACCAATGGACTTTGGATTTTTGTTATAGGATTTTTTCTTCCAAGCAGAACACATGCTCACATCTAATCAAAGCTTGGTTCTCTGCTGCAATATTGTCGCTGGTAGGATTTTGCATTGTGTGTTCTTGCGTTAAGCATAGATCCTTGTATGCTTCTCTAGCTTTTTCCGTTAGATTTCCCAACTGAGTTTTGGCTAGCTCTCTTATCCTTGGCTTTAATCCCTTCAATTTCTTTGCAAAACGGAACATAGATGATGAGAACACCGGTTCTGTTTTACTCCAGAAGTCTTCGATCAACGGCTTAAACCCTTTTAGGCCTGTCACTGCATTTATGAATTTGAAAGGCCTCATTGGTTTCCTTACTTCGCCTTGCAATTGTATCCGACATCTCAAGTGGTCTGAACATCCTCCCCCCTCAAACGCACTATAAGATTGCGGAAACTTCTGAATCCATTGATCGTTCATCATCACTCTAATCGTATATTGCATACATTAGAAATATTAAAGCCAAACATATATTTATATAAATAGAAGTAAAAATGAAACGAACTACTTTTTAATCAACTGATATAGTTTTGACGGATATTCAGAAAATTAAAATTGGATCACAGATGTCAACTTAATATGTTATCATCTTTTTATTTGTTAATAAGATACACTAAAAAAAAGTCTAACTTTCACTAATCCAAATTGGTAGCTCCGGTCCAACATGGATTGTATATAATGGTCTGAGGCGGGTACTTCGTGCTAGTCTGTCTGTCATCAAATTTCTTGTGCGCGGTATATGGATGAGTTCAAATGCTATGAAGTACTCCTTTCTTCTTTGGAACTCCTCTAAATGGATCGAGAAAGCTGGTCATTCTTCTGTTTCCGACACTATCTTCAACAATTCTGAACAGTCCATTGCAAATGTAGTGTGAGTATGTTGATGATACTTCTTATATTCCATAGCCCATACAAGGGCTTCGAATTCTGCATGGAGTGGAGATAAGCTAGCTCTGATATTCATTGCCCCCATCAAAAGATTAGCATCTCTCTCATAACAGCTATACCATCCTTGTCCTGAAAACTGATCACCTTCCTTCCAGGATTCTTCCCCAAACACCATTGACCATTGAGTCTCAAATAATTTTCGGAATTACTTCCTCCCCCTGTTCATGTCATTGACTCTTTTACCTTAGTTAATTGTGCATCTCCCCATGTCACATATTCCGTTTATGCCAATCTTAAAGTTTCCTGAGGGCTCCGGTCGATATGAGTGTAAACCATATCATTCCTACTTTTCCAAATATACCATATTAACCAAGGATAAATATCCAACTTATTATCCAAAGGTAATCTCCAAAACATATAATCCATATTCATGTAAATAGATGCCGTGGGAAAAAAAACTCTGGGGTTGTTAGTATTTGAGACAGTGCCCAAGGTTGAATTGCTGGTGGACATTCAAATAACACATGATTTATCTATTCTTCATCTAATCCACACCGAACACAGCGCATGTCACATTTTATCCCTCGTCCCTTTAAGTTTTTTTGTCACCGGTAAACAACCTGATAGTGATTACCATATGAAATGCCTTATCTTTGGTGGACATTTTATCTTCCACGAGAAAGCTTGAAGACTTTTGATACTTGGCTCAAGAATAAGAGTAGTCTCTCCGTTCTTAATGGAATCTCTCTCCAAATGATACCCCGATTTCACCGTATATTTACCAGACTTTGTATGAAACTAACCCAACGAATCAGGTCTATTTAAACGACTAATGGGGAACCTTAGTATCAAAGCCACATTCTCTGGTACAATAATTGTCTCCATTAGTTATTCGTTCCAAATCTGGTTGTGATGATTAATCAATTGGTCAACAGTAACCAAATTATGATCTGAGTCTGACTTTTGAGTTGCTGGTCTCGGGCGATAGGTTGGTATCCACGGGTCATTCCATATTGAAATAAACTCCCCTGTTCCTACCCTTTTGATAAGTTATTTTTTAACCAGAGGCATAACTGATGTAATACTGCCATCCATAGGATGCTGAATATGATTTAATTGGATCAAGAGGATCCGTATTCCGAAAATAACTTCCTTTTAAAAAATTTTGAGAAAAGAATATCCGGCTTATTGATTAGCCTCCACAATTGTTTCGCTAAGAAAGCTGTATTTACATCGTGAAAGGCTCTAAAGCCAATCCCACTCCTTTATCTCTGCAAAGTTTATCCCAAGACATCCAGTGCATACATGAACTTGTTCCTCCCGTACTCCACCAGAAATTGGAGACAATACTCATCAATTTTGTAGTGATTGTTTTTGGTAACCGATAACAATACATTACGTGATCTGGCAAGACCGTTGCCACCGCATTTATCATAACCTCTTTACCGCCACATGATAGATGCTTTATCGTCTATCTATTAACCCTTCCATGAAGTCTATCTTGTAAAAAAACTAAAACTTGCCTTTTGGATCCACTGAGACTCTCTGGAATACCCATGTATGATCCAATTCCACCCATCGCTGTGATCCCTAATATCGCTTTCACCTCCTCTCGAACTTCAGTCCCGACCGTATGTCCAAACTAGAGTGAAGATTTCGAGAAGTTTATTTGTTGACCTGACACTCCCTCATAATCTTTGAGAATCCGTAAAATTGTCTGACATTCCTCCTTTTTAGCTTTTCAAAAAAAAAAAAATATCATCCGCAAAGATCAGGTGATATTGGGGGACATGCACTTGCTACCTTTAGTCCCGTTAACTGTTTTTCTTGTTCCGCTTTCTTTGTATTCGCAATCAAAGCTTCCGTTCATAAAATAAATAAATATGGTGACAAATGGTCTCCTTGTCGCAACCCTCTCTGTGGAGCTATGAAACCCCGTTGTTGACCATTAATGAGAATCCTATACTGAACCGTGGTTATACATTGCATTATCCGATCATCCCATTAAGCCGTAAATCCCATTTTACCCAGAAGGTTCTCTATAAAAGCCCATTCAACTCTGTCATAAGCCTTACTCATATCCATTTTAATTTTCATGAATTTACCCTTGCAATATGGGTTCGTTCGCAATCCGTGAAACATCTCCTGAGCTATTAAAATATTATCCGAGATCAGTCTACCCGCAACAAAAACCGATTATGTTTCAGAAACCAGTCTTGGTAGAAGCCCCTTCAACCGTTGACACAAAACCTTATAAATGATCTTATAAGCCACATTACAAAGACTGATAGGACGAAATTCAGTCATCCTACTCGGTCGTTCCATCTTTGGAATAAGACAAATATTTGTCGTTTTAATTCTTGTATCCAGTTCCCCATATTTTAAGAAATTGTTAATCAGCCGAACAACATCATTCTTCACAATTGGCCAAGACCGTTGGAAGAATAAAGCTGTCATCCCATCTGGTCCCGGATCCTTTTCTGGATGCATCATAAAAATGCTTTTCTAACCTCCTCTTCAGTGGCTAATACCATAAGTTTCCTCATTCATCTGAGTTGTTATTGATACCGAGACCTTCTCTAAAAACTCCTTAAAACGATCTGAATTATTTGTCGTAAATAGCTCTTCAAAGTATTCTATTGCTACTCGTTCAATCTCATGATCCTTAGTACCCCAATCTCCTGATGAATCATGAAGCCACCAATGTGATTCCACTACAAGAAAACCAAGCATTGTTAGCAGAACATGATAGCACAAATCTGGGAACTGCTATTATAGATGGTCAGATTATTTGGATACTATATGACATCGTTAAATTAGTGCTAACTCGTTTTTTTATTAAGAGAGAAACCCAAATTAGGTTTTGGAGCCCATTTCGGCTATCCCGCGCAAGGCGCCAACCTTAGTAGAAAAAACAAAGATTTGGGGCTTTAGGTTATTTCAGATTCGTGACAAAAAAAAGACAGAGCTGGGAGAAAAAAACACTTCTACCTTGATTTCTCCGACATCTTAACTCCACCACGATCCTGTCTGCTATGAAAATGACCACGACCACCACGAATCTCGTGGCCGGCGATAATCCCTATCTTCTACTGCTTCGATTTCAGTTTTACTCCTGCTTCACTCGTCTTCTCTTTCGTTCAAATTGGGGTTCAATCTTCAGCTAGTCTAAACTCGAAGGTGCGAATTTCTTCAATTGGTTTACTCGGTTCTCGTTTTTACCTCACCTACTTGTCACTGAGTTTGTATCTGGTTTTCTGCAAGGGTTAACATAGAGGATCTATATTGAAGAAAACACAAAGATTCTTCGTTTTGAGGCTTCTGGTTCTAGAGGTATTAAGCAGTTTTCATCGATTTATTTTTTGATTTAGGGTTTATATGATTAAGATCTGTAGTATCACTATATTAATATTGAAACATGAAACCTAAATGTACTCAGTTCTTGATTTTGCAGGTGTAGATTCATTTGTTTGAAACATATCTAAACTCGCAGCCTTCTCATACCACGAGCGTTTACAATGAGTCTTTTATCTACTTACTTTTTCTCATCTATACTGTTTAACTACTTGACTGTTGTTGTGAATGTTCTTTGTCTGTTTTTAGTTATGTATAACTTTGTGTAGTGATGCATGTGCTTGTCATTGTGTGTTATAATTTGAACATTCTGCGATTGTGTTGTCTATGCAATCAAGCAGTTGGTCTTCTGTGTTTTTTTGACTGATTATGTTTGTGAGTATAATGAACTTGTTTAACCCTTTAAAAATGTTTAAACATAAAATGTTGGACAAGGCATGGGTCCATCTTCGCAGGTAAGGAGTATTTTATGTAGGTAGTTTCTAATTGGGTTTAGGGGATGATAAGGGACTTGTTTGGTCTACTTCTGCATTATAGAGCTGATCCTGCATATGAGCGAGGTGTCTGGAGCTTTGTTACTGCGGCGGATGCGGCATTAGAAGATGGTGACATGGTTATATGTCCTTGTAGAAGTTGTGTAAATCTGGACCGACATTAAGCGAGGACTGCTGTGCACCATCTTGTAACACATGGAATGGATGAGGCTTACAAGATGCGGATTGATTGGTTTCATCATGGAGAACTGATCTCAGACAAACATGATGGAAGAAAAGCATCTCAGTACAATGAGGAGATTGTTGGTTTATTTCAAGATGCTGAATACTTAGATGAAGAGATGGTCCAGAAGGCTAACTTATGCGAGGTTGCTGAGGGTGAGGACAAGGAAGAAGATGCGTTCCTAGCAAAGCTAGAAGATGCAGAGACTCCGTTGTATCCAACATGTTCAACTCATAGCAAGCTTTCAGACACTGTGTGTCTGTTTTGACTGAAGACTCAGAATGGTTGGTCTAATAAGAGCTTCAAAGAGTTGCTTGTGACATTTCCAGATATGCTGCATGTTGACAATTTTCTTCACACATCATTCTATGATGTGAAAAAATTTCTGAAGTCATTAGACATAGGTTATCAGAAGATACATGCATGTGTAAATGACTGCATTCTATTCAGAAAGAAGTACAAGATGGCTGAGAGTTGTCCAAAATGAAAGGCTTCAAGATGGAAGACTAACATGCATAGTGGTGAAGTTAAGAAGGGTGTTCTACAGTTAAGAAGGGTGTTCCACAGAAAGTATTAAGATAATTTCCAATTATCCCAAGGATGAAGAGAATGTTCAGGTATGAGGAAATGACAAAGGACTTAAGATGGCATTTTACGAACAAGAGCAATGATGGAAAAGGTCGTCACCCCGTGGATTATGTGGCTTTGGATCAAATAAATGAAAAGTACCCATCATTTGCTAGTGAGGCAAGGAACATTCGGCTTGGTCTTTTAACAGACGGATTCAATCCATTTGATATGAAGAATTTTAAGTACAGTTGTTGGCCAGTGTTGGTTGTTAACTACAACATGCCTCCTCACCTATGTATGAAGAAGGAAAACATATTTCTACGCTTGTTGATTCCTGGACCGCACCAACCTAGAAACAACATTGACGTATATCTAGAGCCTCTCATAGAGGATCTGAATCATTTGTGGAGCACCGTAGAGGTAACTTATGACGCCTTCAGCAGAACTACTTTCACGCTTAAGGCGATTCTGCTATGGACAATCAATGATTTACCTGCATACGACAATCTTGCAGGATGCAAAGTAACAGGTAAGATGGCATGTCCTCTCTGTGGTAAATGCACTGATAGTAGGTGGTTGAAGCATAGCAGGAAGCATGTGTACATCTGCCACAAAAAGGCTTTGCCCCCGACACATAGATGGTGTGCTAAGAAATCCTGGTTTGATGGAAAAGCCGAGTTTGGGACAAAGAGCAGGATTCAGACAGGACACAATATCAGTCAACTCCTAAAAAACTACAAGAATGATTTTGGTTGTGCTAAATATAGTAGAACGAAGAGTAAAAGGTCTGGTTGTGCTGTATCAAGCTATGATGATGACACTGAATCAGAGGAAGAAGAGGAAGAAGATGCAATTGACGAAGAAGAGTTATCAATATGAAAAAAGAGATCTATGTTTTTCAAGTTGCCATATTGGGAGGTAAATATATTTCTTATGTTATCTAGTTATTTTCTCAATTGATCAAGATGGATTGTGTTTAATATTGTATTGTCTTGTTCAGGAATTACCAGTAAGGCATAACTTGGATGTAATGCAAGTGGAGAAAAACGTATCTGCAAGCATAGTCTCCACACTACTGCATTGTGGGAAATCTAAAGATGGTCTCAACATTCGTAAAGATCTCCAACATCTCGGTATTAGGAAGGATGTGTGGCCTCAAACAGAGGAAAGAGAACTTACCTTCCTGCAGCACCATGGTCCCTAACAAAGACAGAGAAAAGAGTATTTTGCAAAAGGTTGTTTGACTTCAGAGGACCAGATGGATATTGTTCCAATATATCCAGGGGCGTATAAATGGATGATTGCAAGCTCTCTGGATTGAAATCTCACAACTACCATGTACTGATGCAGCAACTCCTACCAGTGGCATTAAAGGGTTTACTGCTAAAGGGCCTGAGGATATGTTTTACACGCTTGTGTGTGTTCTTTAACAAGTTATGCCAGCGTGTGATCGACAGGAAGCAGATAGCAGTAATGGAAACTGAGATCGTTGAAACTATCTGCATGTTTGAGAGGTATTTTCCAACAAGTTTCTTTGACATTATGATGCACCTGACAGTACATCTAGGCAGGGAAGCTCGATTATATGGTCGAGTACATTTCTGATGGATGTACCCATTTGAGAGGTAGTTTAAACTGTCTTTATTTGGTGTTTATCTACCAAATTTGGTAATTTCCACACTAATGTTGATTGGTAAATGTATGCAGATACATGAAAGTTATGAAAGACTATGTACGAAATCCAGCTAGACCAGAAGGATGTATTGCAGAAGCCTACCTTGCAGAAGAATGCATGCAGTTCTGCAGTGAGTTTCTGAAAAAAAACAACCAGTGTTGAAGAAAAACCACAGAGAAAACGATGAGGACCCGAGCAGACCTATCTTAGCTGGTCGACCGTTATCCACAACCACTACAATTATACTTACTGAGACAGAGAAAATAATAGATCATCTTGTTGTCCTTCAAAATATGGCTTTGGTGGAACCTTTTGTGGGGCAAGTAATTACAAATTCTCATTACTAACGTCCTTCTATAAATTACAGTCTACTAATAGTGTTGTTTATCTTTAAAGTATGCACCTTCAATATCTAAAAAAGAATAATGGAAGATGTAATCGTGATGTCACTCTACTTTGGAATATGCATACAAAGCTTTTTGCCTGATGGTTAAAAAAACAGGCAAGTATTGTCTCAAGTTCAATATTGTAAGTTGTTTGGATATGCACTCTAGTTTTATCCATTAACTTGTCTACATTTTTAGGTACCTATGGACTTAGAATCACATGAAGAAACAATTAAGTGGTTGTCATATGGTCCTAGAACATTGCACGCTCCTATTCCGGTTATATAGTCAATGGCCTTAGGTTTCACACAAGTTTAGGTTCAAGGCAAAGTCAGAAAATGGGGTTCTTTATGAGGCGATGTGTAGATCTAGTGCAAGAGACGCTTCACAGATGGTTGATATGGTATCCTATTACGGTAGAGTGGAAGATATTATTTTTCTGGATTACAATGTGTTATACATTCCTATATTCCGGTGTCAGTGGGCTAACAAAGGAAATGGAGTCAAGGAAGAAGAAGGTTTCACTCTTGTCAACCTTAACCAGAGTCACCACTCATTTAAAAGGGATTCATTCATACTGGCTTCTCAAGCCAATCAAATCTTTTACTCAAGAGAATATGATTCCTCACCTTGATATGTAGTGATGAGAGGATATTCAAGAAGATACAGCGAGGAAGATCAGGATGACGAAATTGGAGATATCGGGCGAGTAGCAGAAAATGTTAACATGACTACTAATGAATTAGATAATGAAGATAAGAGTGCTCGTACTGACTGTGAAGGGATATATGCTTGAAATACTACTAGATTCACCTTAGTTTTTTGTGTTGTTTGTTCTATGTCTTATGCGTCTCTGTGTTTTTTGTTTGCTTGATGTGTGCTAAATCTGTGAGTTTTTTTGGCTTCATGTTTGTCTATGTGTATGAGTAATGGAACATGTCTAACTCACTTTTATATATGAATTCAGGTAATCAGTCATGGCTCGTACAAAGCATCTCACGACGAGGAAAAGAAAAGCCTGTGTGCCAGTAGCTAAGGCATAAGAGGAGGAAATTAGGGATTTAGAAGATGGTCCAGAATATCAAGTTGCTGCGATTGAAAATGCTGAGAATGAAATAATGACAAGGAGATAATTGAGGATGAAGATGCAGAGGAGGAAATAGCTAAGGATGAAGATGTTGTGGATGAATCTGGAATGGATAAGGAACATGAGCAAAACGATGAGGATGCTGAGGCTGAAGTTTCTACAGGATTGAACAATGATGAAGATCCCGCTCCTGATCAGGCTGCATCTGAGACAGAACATGATGCATCTCCACCTGCTCCTAAGAGAAAGCCTGGACCAACTATGATGAAACATATACCAAGGGATCCAAATGAGAGAGAACAAGTTGATTTCACCGAATTTGGAGAACCATGTGGACCAGGGTCAGTGAAGCGGTCGTCTTACCTAGGTCCCTTAGTCAGAGAACATGTTCCTATAATAATTAAGGATTGGAGAAAAGTTGGCGAAAACATCAGAACAATTCTTTGGAAATCTGTTCCGGTAAAAGTTAATGTAATATGTCTTTGTTAATTTGCTATATACTGTAATATTTATTCTATGAATACAGACAAAGTTTGCAGTAGATGAAGAGTATCAAAAGGCAGATGTGTTCAGGTAGATGGGATATCTTTGGAGGTTCTCCAAATCAGAAATTGTTACAAAGATCTGGCAGGGTAAGACAATGAAGGAGTGGATGCAGCTGAAACTAAAGAACTTCCCTCCGGTGGAGTGGCATAAATTTGTCAACCAGAAGACAAGCACATCTTTCAAGGTATGTGAATATGGAATCTGTCTACATATTTTTGTATGTAAGTTCAGCCTTTAACTAGTGTCAATTATACTTAGGCTGTGAGTGATTCGTACAAGGAGAGGAGATGAAATCAGATTCCTCACAATGTTAGCCGTAAAGGAATGGTTCGATTGACTGAAGAAATGGTAAGTATAATGCATTTTTTCCATTGAGTCATATGCATCTATTAGGATTGATATTTGTTGTCTCGCGGAAAAAGAGCTGCTCAGAACCATCTAAAGCTACAAGAATGAAAGTGTGGGTCAAGTCACGCACCAAAAAAGATGACACTCCAGTTAATAACCATGCTGCTGAAAAGATAGTAAGTACACAAGATCAGTGTCCTTCACTAGTCATTTTTTTATGATAAAAATTTTGATTTTTCCTTCATGATGGTCAGAGAAGGGCAAATGATGTTGAAAGCGGTGCTCCTTCATCATCAACAACAATTCTAGCTAGGAATGACACCCTTGCACAAATACTAGGAACTGATAATCCAGGACGGCTAAGGGCTATCGGTCGGGGAATGTCTACAACAAAGCTAGCTTGTTTCCAAGTCAAGTCTACATATATGAGTCAAATTCAAGAGAGTCATAATCAACTGCAACAAAATTTTCACCAGTTAGAGGCGCTTGTCCAGAGAATGACTAACTAGATATATTATTGTGATTTGTCTGGTCTGACTAGTTCTTAAATTTGAAAAACTCTGACTCTGACATTTTCTCACAGAGATAAGATGAGCAAGGTGAAACCTCAACTCCAAGAGTAAGTCACTACACTAATTAAGCTCTCATTTCCACTGCCTTAATTAAGTTAATCAAATGACTAAGTCAGATTTTCCTTTTGTAGATTGTAAACAAGTCAGTACCAGCTAGGTGTTTGTTGGTTGATTGGACTGGAACCAAAGAAATTGTCGATGAGCCCGTCTTCTTTCTTTTGACCCTGAGGAGTATGTGAATGACATTCCACTATGCCCCAATGCAGTGAAGGTGTTAGTTGAATCAGCCATAATCATGGATGCATTTCTCTGGAGGCCTACATCAAACATGACATGTATAGAAGAGGCTGTTGGTCAGATAATTGCATGGAATGCAAATAGTTGTCTTCCTGCAGAAGAGGAGGTCGCTCAGGACATGCCAAAGGTAATTGTTCTGGTTGTGACATGCTAGTTTGAAAAACTTGGTGGTTTTGTGTTGTTGCCTCTGAGGTTGTGTTGTTATTGTTTTTCACAGAGCCCATACGTAAGTTCGAACAACAGATGCAAATTGATGGATTGGGCTACAGATGACAAACTTATTGTTGAAGGCCGTTGGCAGTCGAGAGACCCTCAACCTGTGGTTAATGGTATACCTCTCGGTCCAAAAGAAGTGAAACTTTATGTGGACGTGGTACTATCACCACATGCATTTCCATGGAGGCATACACCGGATGTGACAAACATGGAGCAGACAGTCATTTCACTACCTCTGAAGTCTCCTTCAAAGTCGGTAGCAGGTCCATCTCTTCACAAATCTCCAGTGACTCCGAAGTCTTCTACATCAATTCCAATGGCTCCTCTTCAGCCGTCTCTATCATCTCCAAAAGCTCCTATTCAGTCATCTCCACCATCTCCAAAAGCTCCTCCAAAGAAAACAAAACCAGATGCACAATCTCCTATAAGGAAATCTAAGGTAAATCTAAGCTATATATGTATTAAATTTTTTCTGAACTATTGATTGGTGTTGGATCCTTAATGTATGAACTCTGAAATGTTGTGATTTGATTGGCATTTCTCAACATCGCAGCAGTTGGTCAGCAAGGAAAATCAGAAATGCAAGCTGATGGATATTACCGGTAAAAATCATGTGGTTGTTGAAGGACGCTGGACTTCAAACGATCCACAACAGACTGTCCACTTTGTGACCTTGGGTCCAAATGCAGTTCGCGTTTGGGTAGATGTTGTGAAGATCAAAAGTGCAGCTGTGTGGAGCAAAAACTCTGAAATTGAGACGATGGAAGATGCGCTTGGTTCAGCTATTGCATGACCAGGGGACAAAGTGGTGATGTACTGATGAGGTAAGAGTTCTTGTGATATCCAGGAGTGAAGAACTGTTGACATGTTATCTTCCCAGGAGTGTAGACATTACAACTTGTGTTTAAATTTATGTTTTAAGTTGAACTTGTGTTTGTTTGCATACTTGAGTATGAATTGCTTGTTTGTGGATGTTTATGTTTAATTTGAGCGAATTAATTTTGATCCTATATTTGTAATTATATAAGCTAAATATATTTTTGCAATTCTAAATGACTTTCAAATAATAATGCAAAACCAGAATTCAATATTATAAAATTTTAATAGCTCCCATTAATATTAAATAGGGCAAAAATTTTGAGTGTTCATAAAATATACAACATCAATATAGACTGGCCATTACAAATTAGAATACAACATCAATAAACTACTAGTATAAAGTATAACACAGCCATAATATAACGCCACCACACTAAATGTTATTGCACTAAAACAAAGCTACATTAACATTTAAACTGGCAATCATAAAATGCTACTGAAACATAATTAATCACATCAAAATTAACGCTATCTTAGACAGATATATTATACCATATCAAATTAATGCTATCGTAATTGGCTGACCTAAGATAGCAACGGAAAATATAGCGTTTATGGAAACGCTACAATAGACATATGATAGCGTTTTCATGGTGCTAAGAATAGCCATTTTTCCTTGCCCGTCTTTGTTTGGTCAGAGCAAAAAAGAATTTCGTATATCTATCACCTGATGTATGCCACATTGATATACCATGGATTTTAGGGCTTTTAACCATGGTATATGTCTTATTTATCGGGTCTTTTACTATGTTTTAGAGTCTTTTCAGGTGATTATTAGGTACATGCACGTTTGGAGCAGAATTGGAGATAATGAAGCTTTTTGAAGCATTTTGGAGCATTTGGCCGAGAGAAAGAAGTCACTGCCCATATTTGGCAGTTGTGTCGATCGACACACAATTGGCATCGATCGATGCATAGCGTGATCAGGCATTCTCGCGAGAGTTAATGAAGATTGTGGAAATTGCAGTTCTGCCCAGAAGTTTCTTATATTTACAAAGAAGCCCCAATTCGTGTTTTAGGAATATAATTAGGTTTTACAGCCACTTGTGAGGCTAAGCTTTTCTTGAGAGAGTTTAGGAGATTTTGGGGCTGGTTTTGTTCTCGAAAGAGACTTGATTTCGAACCCCTGTTCTTATTCCCTTGATTATTCTATGATATCTATTTTGACTATGTTTTCTGTTATGATTGCTATGTCTGAGTAGATCTCTTGTTAGGTTAGGGATTCTCGTTAGGGATTTGAAGAAATGTTAGAATAACTGATTAATTAGGATTCATCATCTAGTTCTTCATCTAAAACTGTTCTTAATGCTTAATCTGAACTGGCCATTTAGATTACTGATATTAGGTTGATTTACGCAACGAAAGTTGGTTAATTAACTAGATCTGATTTAGGTGAGCAATTTATCTATTCGCAAAGAAATTTGGTTTAGAGAAATTGTGAACGAACAAACTTGGAATTAATGCATGTTTAGAACTCTAGAATTCGCAACGAAAGTTGGTCTGCTAGGTTGTTAGACATAGATAATTATCGCAGCGAAAGCTGGTTAGTTTTACTTATTTGATTCTAGTTCAAGAACGCTATAGATTGAATCTTGATTGTTGTTAATCTGATTTCCTGATATCCCGAGAACTTCCCGAAACCTGACGCCTTCGTTAATTGCTTACACCCACTTCATCTCACTTATTTACTGCTATTCTGTTTACTGTTCTAAAATCTATTTCGCTTAGCTTAATTGAACTACTCATAATATATCGTGTGATCGGAGTCCTTGTGGATTCGATGCCCTAAATACTACATCTGCATCACTGTGCACTTTCAGTTAGAATAGGGATAAAACTTAGACCTATCACACATATTCCTGCTCTTTAGTTGCCAAAATTGTTCTTCATATCCATAAGCCTCTTTTAATTTTTCCAAAATCTCCACCACCTCCGTTTATGTTCCATTATAGTCTTTTTGGACCTCTTCCAGGACTTTCTTTAACTCATTTATTTGATCCTTATTGTAAGAAGGATTGTTTTTCTTCCATTTCGACAACTCACGTCTACATCTACCAATCTTGGTATAGAAATTTGTTCCCTCATTGTCCTCCAGTCCTCCCCATCCCAGTTTAATCGTATCCATTAGAAATTCTTTTCCCACCCAACGTTTATCAAATCTAAACTAACTTCGTCTCTTCTGTACTTTATCTTCAATAGATGCCACAATCGGACGGTGGTCCGAATCAATCATATTTCACCTAGAACTGAGAATTTGATTTAAAATTTGCGGATCCCATTTTGCTAGATCCTTTACAAAGTATATGCATATCAATTTTTTTTTTAATTTACAAAATGGGAACAGGTCGGTATTTTTTTTAACAGGATGGATGTGAGTCGAGATATTTTAAACTATAGATCCATGGGTATTCACAATTTTTTTTATTTTCTAAAAAACTTATTTTAAAAATTATTTTATAAATTTAGTAGTTAATTTTAGAAATAAAATTATATAGATAAACTTATTGAAATAATCAATTTTTAATAAAAATTATAAATCTATGTTTTCAATATTAAAATATTATTAATAAATATTCATTTTTACTAAAATATATATTAAAAATTATATTTTAATATTTATAGGGTTTTTTTTTTTGATTAACCTGGGGGTATCCCGAGCCTATGGAAGGGCTCAGACTAATCCCCAAGGGGAGGTGCAGCCCATGGATAGACCCTCTCTTCGGGTATTCAAATGGGCCCCTAAAACAAGGCCCATATCCATGTGGGTGTCCTTAAACAAATGTGACTTAGTTTCGCATGGAACGAGGATCGAACCCGGAACGTGTTAGCGTCCAAAGCCCATCCCCAACCACTTGACCACAAGAGCTTGGACTAATATTTATAGGTTATTCGTAGATATTCATAAACTTAAAAAAAAACATGTATAAATTAACCATTTTTGTTTATAAGTTTAGTGGATCAGATTTAAACGGATCAATAATTAATCTAATCCACGGTGGAATGGGTTGCAAGCCTATACAAACTTATCAACTCTAACATAATTTGTTAAAAAAAAAAAACTTACGTATGCAAAGTTTAAGTTAAGTTAAGAATATCGTATTCGTGCACCGCATACGTAAAAGAATATCTCAAAAGAAAAGAAAAATTAATATCTTTTAATGAAATTATTAAATTGTGTAGCTGACAGAAAAAACGATTCTCGTGAATACATGTGAGAACCATCATTTTTTTTTCTGTAACAAAGTGTAACATACCCATACTCGGGTCCAAAGGAAAGGCCCAAGAAGTATTACTTGAATCCAAAGAAATAGGGAAAAAGGGTCATAAGGCTTTGCTTGAGTCCAAAGGAAAGGAAGGAATGGGCCAGAGGCCCAAGGCCCAACCCGTCAGATCTGGAAGCCCTAGCAGAATCCTCTATAAAAAGAGGAGCAGCCCCTTCATTTCTGCACATTTCCCGAAGCAACGAAGTTCTGCCGAAGCCCCGAGCCAGCCAGCCACCGCCGACCAGCCCGGAGCCGCTGATCGCCGACCGCCGGATACCGACCACTGCCGCCGGCCGGACCACCGCCGGAGCAGCCGCCGTTCGCCGGACCGCCGTCACGCCGCCGGCCGGAACCACCGCGAGCCGCCAGAAAGTTCGCTGGAGACCGCCGTTCGCTCCCGATTCCGATCCCGAGCCCCGAGTCGCCGTCTTCTCGATTCGTTTGAGTGTAGAGCCCTTCGATCTTCTCGTTCTTAAGGTGAGATTCCCGGATTCTCAGAACTACTCCGTTTTCCTCTTCTAAACCCCAGATCTGATTCAGATCTATGCTTCTAGATCAGATCTGATCCGTAGAAGTCGTAGATCTGAACCGTATCTTCCATTTCGTCTCCCTCTCGCTCAGATCTGCTTCAGATCTATGCTTCTGATGGATAGAAGTTGTAGATCTGAACCGTATCTCTCTCTCTCGCTCAGATCTGCTCCAGATCTATGCTTCTGATGGATAGAAGTTGTAGATCTGAACCATATCTCTCTCTCTCGCTCAGATCTGCTCCAGATCTATGCTTCTGATGGATAGAAGTTGTAGATCTGGACCACATCTTCTTCGTTTGTCCAGATCTGTTGGATAAAACCCTAGATCCGTTCTTCTTTTCTCTAGATCTGTCTTCTAAACCTAGATATGTGTGCAGGAATCCCGGATCTACTTCCCGTTCGTCAGATCTAGACTAAGGTGAGGACCGAACGTGATATTTCTTTAATCTCTTGCAGTATTGAGTATCGAATCCTCGTTTAATAGTGTCTTTCCTAAGTAGTGTAGATCTAGTTGTTGATTTGTGTTGATGTGATGGATGAAAACATAGAACCTAAGTTGTCGCTTAATCTGAAAAACGGAACCTAGACCTTAGGTTATCATTTGAACTGAAAACGTTGATTGTATGTGAAGGCTATGTGTGATAGAACTGAGTAGGTCCCCCGAAAGGGTGTTTCTTGGCGGCTCACGTATAACAAGTTTGGTACGTGACCCTTGGATCGTCGGAAGGTAGTTTTGGCGAGCCCCCCAAGAAGGAAGGCCGACAGGCCAGAAGGAGAAGGTTTGTGTGGGCCTACGGGTCGAAGGAAGGGGTCCATGAGTGCGAAAGCACGAGTGGATGTAGTTTGTTTGAGCCTTCGGGCGTGGGTGCAAGGTGTTATTAACCTTGGACTCTTTGCTTGATGTTGTGTTAGATTAAAGTAGAGATAGCGGCATTCCTACAATCCGCCCTCACTGGGTATTGGTGTAAACCAATTACTCAGGCCTCCTTCGTTGTTTGTTTTGCAGGTAACCCTGGAGTATTGCAGGGGTAGACGGACGGTGTGGTGTTATGTTTTGGGAAGCGGGATTTACCTTCTTTCTTTTCTGTTCTTTTTATCATTGAGACTTATGCGATTCTTCTGTTTCACGTTGAGCTATTTCAGTTGGTTCTGTTTTCTTGTAAGACTCGGTTTTCCATTTTAATAAAGCAAAACCTTTTCCGTTATTCATGTGTTGGTCCTTGGTTTATGGCTTGGTTCGCGGTTGTGAACTATGACTCGTGGAGTCAAAAGGTCGCTGACTTGGGATTGAAGGGACGGGTGTTACAATTTTGGTATCAGAGCCATGTTAAAATTTAGCCAGTACTGTCCTGGCTAGGTAGGGTAGTACTTTTATATTCGGATTTCAAAGTCGTTTTCAAAAGTTGTTTTTAAAGCGTTTCCAACTCTTTCTAAACGGGGATTTCTAAAAGTTAGATTCTAGAGAACCACCCGGATCGAAGCTTCTGCAATCTCCAGGTTCATTAGTTAGTAAGTTCTTCTCTAATATTTTCAGGGTTCCCCAATGTTGAACAAGAGTTTCAAAGAGTGTGATTCTATGAAGTGTTGGGGTTGCTAGAGTCGTGTGTCTACCAGGGATCTTCGTGAAGATGGGGTTTAGTCGCGATGAAGCGATCTTGGAGATGGAAATCCAATGGAATTTTTTTTCTTGCGGAAACGCTATGGGAAGGTCGGAGAAAGTAGCGACCACGGGGATCTTTGCAGCGGTGCCAGTGACAGTAGACGGAGTCGACTTACCAGCGGACTTAGCACGGATAGAGCTAGGTCGCTATGAGGTTATCCTGGGCATGGATTGGTTGGTGCAGCACCAGGCCGTGATGGACTGCGCTAGGGCAACCATCACTTTCCCTCGAGGAGAGGGAAAGACCGTTTTCAAGGAAATGAAAATGCGAACGGGGATATCAGTCATATCCATGATTCAAGCCGAGGAGTTAATCAGCAGAGGGAACAAGGCGTGCTTGGCGACCATCACGATGACTAAGGACGAAGGAGCTCCGAGTTTGGAAAGCATTCTAGTGGCTGCGGAATACGAGGACGTATTCGCGCCATTGACAGGGCCACCGCCTGA
Organism: Orychophragmus violaceus; assembly: GCA_030180135.1. Classification (NCBI taxonomy): domain Eukaryota; kingdom Viridiplantae; phylum Streptophyta; class Magnoliopsida; order Brassicales; family Brassicaceae; genus Orychophragmus; species Orychophragmus violaceus. Next base: position 83,984,895 of record CM058232.1, on the reverse strand, counting down.
ACGGAATGATGCCTTTACGATAGAGTTAGAGCCTGGGACGGCACCCGTGTCGAGGGCTCCATATCGTTTAGCGCCCGCCGAAATGGCGGAGTTGAAGAAGCAACTAGAGGATCTGGTGGAGAAGGTATTCGTCCGACCGAGCAGTTCATCGTGGGGAGCGCCAGTGTTGTTTGTCAAGAAGAAAGATGGGAGTTTCCGACTTTGCATCGATTACCGAGGACTGAATAAGGTGACCATCAAGAATAAGTACCCGCTGCCAAGGATCGATGAGCTGTTGGACCAGCTGCAGGGAGCCACCTGGTTCTCGAAGATCGATCTTGCCTCGGGGTACCATCAGATTCGGATAGCGGAGGAGGACATCAAAAAGACGGCATTCCGGACACGTTATGGACACTACGAGTTTGTGGTAATGCCGTTTGGGTTGACCAATGTGCCAGCAGCCTTCATGAAGATGATGAATGACGTTTTTGAGCGTACTTGGACAAGTGTGTTATTGTCTTCATCGACGATATTTTGGTCTACTCGAGGAGTAAGGAGCAGCATGAGTGGGACCTTAGGATTGTCCTGGATACTCTCAGGGAACAGCAGTTGTTCGCCAAGCTCAGTAAGTGGAGCTTCTGGCAAAGGGAGATTGGATTCCTTGGCCACGTGATCTCGACATCCGGTGTAGCAGTGGATCTGGAGAAGATCACCTCGATCACCAAGTGGGCAAAGCCGGAGAATGCGACCGACGTTCGCAGTTTCTTAGGTTTGGCAGGGTACTACAGGAAGTTTGTGGAGGGATTCGCCAGCATCGCTAAACCTCTGACGGTCCTAACCGGTAAGGACGTCAAGTTCGAATGGACGGACAAGTGTGCCCGGAGCTTTGAGCAACTAAAGGAACGGTTGACTCAAACTCCAGTGTTAGTACTACCACGGCCGGGAATACCGTATGTAGTCTACACGGACACATCTGATGTTGGACTTGGGTGTGTCTTGATGCAAGAGGGGAAGGTGATTGCCTATGCATCAAGGCAGTTGAGGAAGCACGAGGTTAACTACCCCACCCACGACTTGTAGTTAGCAGCAGTAGTCTTCGCCTTGAAGATATGGTGTGCTTATCTGTATGGAGAGAAGGTACAGATATTCACGGACCATAAGTCTGAAGTACGTCTTAACGCAAGGAAAGTTGAATTTGAGGCAGCGCCGATGGATGGAGCTACTAGCGGACTACGATTTGGAGATCGAGTATCACCCTGGAAAGGCCAACCAGGTAGCTGATGCTTTAAGCAGAAGAAAGATCGTCGTATCAGAGAACAGGGAAGTTCAGGAATTGTCGGCAGCTCTGTCAGAACTACAGTTGTGCGTTACTAACGTCACTGAAAGCATCACCGGATTGGGAGTTTGGGATCAAGCTGATCTACTAGGGAGGATCCAAGAGGCCCAACCCCGTGACCGAACCTTATTAGCCATGGTTGAGAAGCAGGTAATCGGGTACCACACAGCGGCCAATGGGACGGTGATGTTTAAGAACCGAATCTGCGTACCTCAAGTGGAAGAATTAAGGAAGGATATCCTGAGGCAAGCGCACAAGTCTCAGTTCTCGATTCACCCGGGAATTGTCAAGATGTACTACGCTCTGAAGCGTTACTACCACTGGGAAGGTATGAAAAGGGATGTGGAAAAATGGATCTCCCAGTGCCAGAACTGCCAGCAGGTCAAGGCAGAAAGGAAGGTCCCCAGCGGGATATTGCAAGGGTTGCCCATACCAGAATGGAAATGGGATATGGTCACCATGGACTTCGTTACCGGATTACCAAGAACGACGGGAAAGAAGGATGCGATTTGGGTGATCGTGGACCGACTCACCAAGTCTGCACACTTCCTCGCGATTAAGAAGACAGACGGGGCTGAGACACTCGCCCGGAAGTATGTGGAGTGCATAGTGAAGCAGCACGGTTCGCCAGTCAGTATTGTGTCAGACAGAGATCCGAAGTTTACTTCTATCTTCTGGCAAGCGTTTCAGAAAGCAATGGGTACGAAGGTGCTTCTTTGTACGGCATACCATCCGCAGACCGATGGACAGTCTGAGCGGACCATCCAAACGCTGGAAGATATGCTTTGGGTATGCGTGTTGGATTGGGAGGGGAACTGGGTTAAGTTCCTACCTTTGGTCGAGTTTGCCTACAACAACAGTTACCACGCGAGCATCAGGATGTCGCCTTACGAGGCTCATTATGGACGGCCTTGCAGGACACCCCTATGTTGGACCGAGGTGGGGGAGAGGCGCGATTTAGAGCCGGAAATGATTCAAGAAACAGCCGAGCAAGTGGAATTGCTAAAGGAAAGGTTAAAGCAGGCCCACGACCATCAGAAGAGTTATGCAGACAAGCGTCGAAAGGATTTGGAGTTCGCAGTGGGAGATGCAGTGTACCTTAAGATGAGGACGTTCCGGGGCAACGATCCCAACCACAAGCTGAAAAAATTGAGGCCAAGATATATGGGACCATTCGTGATTGTCGAGAGGGTTGGTGTGGTAGCGTATAGATTAGAGTAACCTCAAGAGCTGTCGGATTTTCACAACGTGTTCCATGTGTCTGTTCTGCGGAAGGTTGTTCGTGAACCGGAACTAATCCTACCAAAGACGCCATCAGATGTCAACCGTAATTGGTCAGTGACGAGTAAACCGGTCCAAGTGGTGGATCGCCGAGAATCAGAGTTCAACGGGAAGAAAACCAAGATGGTTTTGGTTCGTTGGGAGAGAGACGGAATTCAGGACGATGTTTGGGAACCCGAGCAGCCGTTTAAGTTGAGCCATCCAGAGTTGTTTACGGAGTCGAATTCGGGGACGAATTCCAGATTGGTGGGGGAGAATTGTAACATACCCATACTTGGGCCCAAAGGAAAGGCCCAAGAAGTGTTACTTGAAGAAATATGGGAAAAGGGCCATAAGGCTTTGCTTGAGCCCAAAGGAAAGGAAGGAATGGGCCAGAGGCCCAAGGCCCAACCCGTCAGGTCTGGAAGCCCTAGCAGAATCCCCTATAAAAAGAGGAACAGCCCCTTCATTTCTGCACATTTCCCGAAGCAACGAAGTTCTGCCAAAGCCCCGAGCCAGCCAGACACCGCCGATCAGCCCGGAGCCGCCGATCGCCGACCGCCGTAGACCGACCACTGCCGCCGGCCGGACCACCGCCGGAGCAGCCGCCGTTCACCGGACCGCCGTCACGCCGCCGGCCAGAACCACCGCGAGCCGCTGGAAAGTTCGCCGGAGACCGCCGTTCGCTCATGATTCCGATCCCGAGCCCCGAGTCGCCGTCTTCTCGATTCGTTTGAGTGTAGAGCCCTTCGATCTTCTCGTTCTTAAGGTGAGATTCCCGGATTCTCAGATCTACTCCATTTTCCTCTTCTAAACCCCAGATCTGATTCAGATCTATGCTTCTAGATCAGATCTGATCCCTAGAAGGCGTAGATCTGAACCGTATCTTCTATTTCGTCTCCCTCTCGCTCAGATCTGCTTCAGATCTATGCTTCTGATGGATAGAAGTTGTAGATCTGAACCGTATCTCTCTCTCGCTCAGATCTGCTCCAGATCTATGCTTCTAATGGATAGAAGTTGTAGATCTGGACCACATCTTCTTCGTTTGTCCAGATCTGTTGGCTAAACCCTAGATCCGTTCTTCTTTTCTCTAGATCTGTCTTCTAAACCTAGATCTGTGTGCAGGAATCCCGGATCTACTTCCCGTTCATCAGATCTAGACAAAGGTGAGGACCGAACGTGATATTTCTTTAATCTCTCGTAGTATTGAGTATCGAATTCTCGTTTAATAGTGTCTTTCCTAAGTAGTGTAGATCTAGTTGTTGATTTGTGTTGATGTGATGGATGAAAACATAGAACCAAGTTCTCGCTTAATCTGAAAACGGAACATAGACCTTAGGTTATCATTTGAACTGAAAACGTTGATTGTATGTGAAGGCTATGTGTGATAGAACTGAGTAGGTCCCCCGAAAGGGTGGCGGCTCACGTATAACGAGTTTGGTATGTGACCCTTGGATCGTCGGAAGGGGGTTTTGGCGAGCCCCCCAAGAAGGAAGGCCGACGGGCCAGAAGGAGAAGGTTTGTGTGGGCCTACAGGTCGAAGGAAGGGGTCCATGAGTGCGAAAGCACGAGTGGATGTAGTTTGTTTGCGCCTTCAGGCGTGGGTGCAAGGTGTTATTAACCTTGGACTCTTTGCTTGATGTTGTGTTAGATTAAAGTAGAGATAGCGGCATTCCTAGAATCCGCCCTCACTGTGTATTGGTGTAAACCAATTACTCCTTCGTTGTTTGTTTTGCAGGTAACCCTGGAGCGTTGCAGGGGTAGACGGACGGTGTGGTGTTACGTTTTGGGAAGCGGGATTTACCTTCTTTCTTTTCTGTTCTTTTTATCATTGAGACTTATTCGATTCTTTCGTTTCACGTTGAGCTATTTCAGTTGGTTCGGTTTTCTTGTAAGACTCGGTTTTCCATTTTAAAGCAAAACCTTTTCCGTTATTTATGTGTTGGTCCTTGGTTTATGGCTTGGTTTGCGGTTGTGAACTATGACTCGTGGAGTCAAAGGGTCGTTGACTTTGGATTGAAGGGACGGGTGTTACACAAAGAACCATTAGTTACAGAACCAGTTTATCCAAACTACATGAAGAATTTGAAGTACTAGTATGGACTATCGAATGCATAAAGTATCATAGATATCAACATATCACATTTGCAACCGACCGTGCAGAATTGGTGAAGATAGTGTCGAAACCAGAAGAATGGCCAACTTTCTCGATTCACTTAGAGGAGTTCCAAACAAGAAAGGAGTATTTTTCAACTTTCGAACTCATCCATGTACCGCGCACAAGAAACATGATGGCAGATAGGCTAGCACGGAGTGCCCACCTAAAATCATCATATTCAATCCACGTTGGACCGGAGCCATCAAACTGGATTAGCGAAAAATAGGTTCTTTAGCTTATCTTGTTGCCAAAATAAAAAGAACCATTAGTTTTCTTTTATAGTTTTACTCCGACTTTTTTGTAGACAAAAAAAAGTTTTACTCCTACTTCGACTACTTGTGTGTTTTATTTTAAGTTAATTTGAATCTTGTAATTTTCTGCTGATAAAAAATTTTGAACTCTATAAATCTTATAATATTTTATTATTTAGCAAGATATTAATTTACTAAAATGAGAGAAAAAGAGGCTAACCCCTTATTTCTTTCTTGGTTGTTTATGATCTTTTCTTTTCATCTGAATTTTTCATATCTATATATACGATTTGCGAACTGCAACTATTATAGAGACATCTGTAGATGGACACTAATACACGAGTAAGCCGAGCATTAAGAAGAAGCTAAAAGTTTCTCATCCTCAAATACTTACGAGAGTTAAAAGGGGTGTTCTGTAGAGACATAAGAGTGGAATAATCTCTCATCTCTTATGACACTTTGAGCAATGAGAAAAGAGCTTCTAGTTTTGATTTCAATCCTCCAATTCGACATCTTAGCCAAAAAATACTTCATCTCCGTAGTTTCAAAATAGAAATTTGGCCAAGCTTTCGGTCTTTATACCGCGCCAAAAATTTCATTCGCTTCAGCTGCAAAGATGATATTATCCATCCTATGAGAGATCATACTATCAATCGCCCAAGAAAGACCATTCAGCTTAGCTTCCCTCAAGCTGTTTAAACACTTAAAAGACCTTCTACTATGTATCAAGACAATACCATGATAATCTCTCAAAACCCATGAGCAACCAACTGATTTAGATTCATTACACCACGCAACCCGACGTTCCATTTTTTCCAGAGAGAAAGGGAGAAGTCCAACCTTTTTTGATCTTTGTTGATAACTAGATTTTGCTAGGAGGTATCAATTCTCCTTTAGCTATTGAGTTGTAGTATAAAGGGTATCAATCCATAATTGGGATGAGAATTAATCCAATTAGAATACACCAAACCTAGAAAGTCAAGCATGCAATTCTATTTCAAAGTTCTAACAACCTAAATTCAATCCAAGCAAGCAAACGAGTAAATAACAAAAATTAATACTAGAAATCAAGATTAAAGACCAGGCCAATGGGTCAAGGTCAATGACTTGGACTATCTAGAGCTATCAAGGACACTAATGCAATGATCAAAAAAGCTAATCTCGAGCAAGGATCACTAAACAGTTGACTAATCCAATATCTTGGTACTAATCACTTTTCCTAATCATAAATCAAGATCAAATTTTCATTTGTGAAATAAGACTAGGCAAGCACTAATCTCAGGTTCCATTAAGATAATAAACACTCTAGACATTCATTCTCATGAGCTAGAGTATGTAAATTCCCATAAAGATCCTATCTAGCATTTCATCAAACATTTGGTGTGCAATAAAAACCAAAACATCTAGATTAACATGATCATGCTCATCCTAGCATTAAGTACATCTAAATAGGTGAGATCAATCATAAATAAGCCCTAAGCATCCTTGATTCACTCTAAATAGCCCTAATCTACCTAACCCATTTAGCCTTAAGAAGGCTACTCACAAATCATGTTTAGCATAACAAAATCCATAAGAAAGATGTTAAGCATGATGATTTGTGAAAGATTAAGAGGAGTAAAAGAAATCACAAAAGAAATACTTAGATTAATAAAAGATTCAAAATTTCTTACTAAAACATTCAAGAGGGTTTTTGAAACACAAGAAAAAGCTTAAGAGACAACAAAAATCAGGTTTTTGGGTTTATATAGTGAATAGGGGCGAACCGGGTTTACCCGGGACAAATCGGGTTTACCCGGAACAAACCGGGTATTGACCCGGTTCAAATGTATCAAAACAGATTCGCTGGGAAATTTATCGGGCGCAACAAGCCGATATGGCAACCCAAAAGATTGCAAAGGAATGTATCGGTTGCAACAAGGCGATATGGCAAGCCGATACATTCTCTATTGAATTGAGACTTTGGAGGCGTGAAATGTATCGGTTGAGAAAACCCGATAAGACAAACCGATAGCTTTTCTTCGTAGCTGCGACATGGAATCTAGTGGTTGAAACAAGCCAATGGGCTTAACCGATAGATTCCTTGTGGATTCTTCATTCTTGAGCAAATCTCTCCATCGGTTGAAACAAGCCGATGCCAGTAGCCGATAGATCGCTTCTGCTTTCATCGGTTAAAGAAAGCCGATACTTCAAGCCGATAGATTTTCTGTGATAACTCGTTGCTCCTCTTCAGCTTCCATCAGCTGCAACATCCCGATACCATAAGCTGATGGATTTGTCATGTCTACCCTTTTTCACTCCTTATCTCCATTTCATTGCTCCAAGCTCACACCTAAACTCCATAGCACCTACAAAACTCAAAGAACACTCCAAGAACAACCTAAAAAGCTAATTCCTAACTCTAAATTTTCCTAGACTCTAAATGCAACAAAGGACACGAAGAGAACATGAATGAATGCTAAACGAAACAAAAACATGAACTAAATGCATTTCTAAATTCATCAAAATGCAACCATATCAGTTCCCCCAAACTTAAACCTTGCTTGTCCACAAGCAAGCATCAAGCATTCATGACAAGTTAGGGAGAAAGGTTTGAAAGCGGGGACTCAAAACCACAAGGCTCACAAACAAGACTCAAAGTCTTTCAAACAAGTTACAAGTTGCTCCAATCATATAATCTAATCATGTACTTCCACATTACCGTCTCTTTCAATCCATACTCTAACTCCCGAGATCTTTTAGAACACAAGCAATCAAACAACTCAATTCCTTACATTCATTAAGAGATAAACTGCATTCTCACAAAGGGGCAATCAATCAATCTCAATTGGCTAGGTTCAAAAATGGCTATTTGAGATGGCTTAGTAGAGTTTTTAGGGGGTTAACTCTCAAAATAAGGAGCAATCGACATTACACAAAATATAACTAAGAAAGGAAACAATTAATGCATACAAAGTTCAATCCTCATTGTTCTACCCTTTTCCTAGATGATTTCTTCTACACTTTCCCAGTTTGATAAACATTCACTCACCAACCCCCCAACTCATGATCTTTTCTTTTCATCACTTTCACTCACCCAAATAACTTTGTTTTTTTTTTTTTTGCTACCAACTAGGGAACTTCAACTGATTTTACACTTGAGGCACTTTCCATTTCTTTTACCACCTTCTTACTTGATTTTTCTTTTGATACACACTTTTAGGGGACTTACTTATTTTCTTTTTTACTCATTTCTCTCTTTGATTTAATTCCGTAGTGACTCTCTTTTATCTTTGAACTCTTTTCTTTCTCTTTTTTTTAATGATCTTTTGGTCTCAAAACATCTTTCATCTCTCCCCCAAACTTATTTCTCATCTTAATGCTAGACTCTTGTGGCACTAGAGCTAGCTAAAAATGAGAAATGACCTTTGTCGTTCCTGATACTCTCAAGATTTTGCACATGTAAAAGCTATCAATAAAAGGCCTCACTCATCAAATTATTAAGGCTTTAAGGAAAGGTTTGGGTCAATGGGTAAGGGAACCATGACCAAGAGCTCAATGACTGTTCGGGTTACCAAAAGAGTGGCAAAAGGATAAGATAACAAGGGCAAAGACCATGGGATTGCATTTCAAGCCAATAAGTGAGATAATTAAGTCAAGATTAAGTCCAATATCACATAATTGAGCTAAAGGAAGGTCATGCAAGCTTCATTAAGAGAGGGAGTTTAAGATTTCAAGATCAAGTAATGGGTTTTCTTTTTTCCGAAAATTAACTAAAGCAACAAGGAACTGATTTGGTGAACCTCTACAAGGAAAAGTCATCATTGTCCCCTATGCATGCAACCTATATGATGAACTAGACTCAATCCTAAAATGTTAATGCAACTACATGTTCTTTTTTGAAAATTTTTGAAAAATTTTCGATTTTTTGTTATAGGATCAGCAAAAGGCTGGAAGTAATAGCGGTGCAGCCCATACACCTTCTCCCCAGCAGGAGCTTCTGTTTCTACGTATGAAGCTGCACCCTCACTCCCTGGCACATCAGGAACTGGTTCACCTCTCCTCAATATCCTCTTGGAGGGCAGTGGACATGAGATAAGAATCTATAGTGGGGCTATACTCATGCTCCTCACCGGGCTGGAAACGGATGTTCGCTTTGTTCTCAAATGCAGTGATGGCTTGGTTTGGAAGCAGATACTTCTTCTCATACCGTGTATCCGAGCACATGTAAGCGAGTTTCCCAGGTGTCCCACCGCCCAAGTAATGGCTCTTTTGTAACTGAGCCAAATCTATCCAATCAATCGTGGTGGCCTGTCCAAGAGTTTGAGGTTCGAGAGATCCCTCCAATTTAATCCCTTTGGCTATGAGGATTGGGGTGACTAGCCCGCCCATGTAGAATCTCAGCTCGGAATTCTTATGTGTCACAGCCCAATCCTTGTGTCCCATCAGCTCCTGCACAAGTATCACAGCCATGCTCGACCGAATACGAACCGGGGGCATCTCTGTTCCGTCATAGAATCTGAGAAAGAGAGGCTGTGGACTAAAATAAAGCATCCTCCACTCCAGCTCGGTGACATGAGATGTCTCCTTCCGCGCAAAGATTGTGTGTGCAAGTGCCTTGTGCACATAACGGATAACATGATGGCGGATTCTAGCTGACTTCATGCTGCCTAGCTGATAAGGACCGGATGCAACAGTGTCCCAAAAACTCTTGAGGTCATCCTTATTAACAGCAAAGTAAGTTCCTATGCGTGTCCCTTCATCGGCAAAACCAAAGTCTGCACTAATCTTCTCAAATGTCATCGTGTACCTCTTCCTTCTTACTGTGAATACCAACCCCAATCGGTATCGATAACGTAGATAGTACACAATAATTTTCATTTATCAGCCTATCATAGACTAAATTACTAACTGTGACTTAACCCAAAGAATTGTCTTATGGTATAAAGTTTAATTATAACATGAGACGAATTCAATAACTCTGCGATGGTTTTGCATGGATATTGTGACCATTTCTCCTGTTTCATCTGGAGTTCCTGTTTTCTTCCTTATTTTCAAAAACTCTAACTGCATTGCATTTCTCTTTAAACCTATATGATAAATTGTAAATGAGTTATAGTCATAATATTTGCAAAGTATTATGATATTCTAATCAATTGTACACTGAAATTCGTTACTGTCTTGTTTATACAAAACAATGCATTGAGAAATTTTAGACTTACACTTGTTTCAATTTATTTGCTTCTTCTGTCTCAGGATGAATGAGAACCATAGATGCATCAAAAGCATTAAAAAATTGAATCTCCCCTACAAAACATATACCAAGGTAAGTTTTTACTCGTAGTTTTATATTAAGGATTAGTCGTATAGTATAGGAACATCCCATATATATATATATATATATATATATAAAATAAAGGATTAGTCGTATAGTATAGGAACATCCCATATATATATATATATATATAATAAAATGATCATAGTAGACATCATAAAAAATATACCTAGGTATGTGCCAAGTTTTGCAAATCTTCTTAGCATGCTGAATATACTGTCTTAGCAAACTTACCCCCAAAATAACAAGCAACTCACTGATCACTAACTATCATAAAAAGTAAATATTATTTTACGAGTCATAGATAACAAATTTATTGATATAAAAAGTTTCAAACTTACTTTATGTCTCTAAGAGTGAATTCCAATTTCTTTCTTTTCCATTACACTGAAGTATATGAATTTCACCCACATATAGTACTTGACCAATAACATATGTTCATGAAGTTTTCAGGATTAAGTAATATTCATATCAAAAGACAAAAATAATAATTAGACAGTGTTCATTAGTTAACTTGTTTCGAAGTCAACCAATGAGAGAAACATGTTAGATGATCGTATACCATATCGTGTGATTGAATTATTGTTTACAAAAGACGTCTTGTAAACATGGCATGTCGATCTGTACAGTAACACTCCATCTCGTATTACCATCGACGGGCAGATTCGAAGTCCAAGAAAAATCATAGGAGGGCATTTTTGTAATTTTGGAAGCAGAAGGGTGTTTTGGAAATTTCACAAAAAGGAGTGGGGAAGCTACGATGGGCAAAATAATCTTGTTTTCTTTAAAATATTATTTAGAAGACGGAAACGCCAAAGACAGATTTTTAGAAAGTCTTACGAAGTGTCAGGAATGAAAACTGAGAAACTGATAAACCGACGAAAAAACATCTTTTGGAGTTTCGGGAGCTACAGAAGGTCAAAATGGACCAATTAAATTACAGAGAATTATTTTTGAAATTTCAAGAAAATAAAAATAGCACAAAACGGATTTCAGGACTTGATGAAATTTCGTCCTTGGATCGTCAGCACCACATGGCGGTCTCTAATTGGCCGACATGGTGCATGCATGTTTTGTGCCCAAATACAATTGATCACATGCTGAAAAATCTGGAGAGGCACATTTTCACATAGGTGTACAATTTTGTGGGATTTTTGTGCCACCTTGCTCTTGAGATTCATGCATGTTCATGGAGTGATGGCTATAAAAGGCTTGGTTCCCCACCTTGGTTTCTCTACACCAATAAAAAGCACAAAATATCCTCTCTTTCTTCCCCACCACTTATCGGCAACCACCACCATCTCCTATTAGATTTCATGATTCCCAAGTAATCCCAAAAAACAACATTAAGCCTTAATCATTCCCTTAATCACTTCCTAATTATACATTAACCCTTAATCATCATCATTAGCCATCTAAGCCTAATTCTCTCTGGATAAGCTTTGCCATCGCCGGAGAACCGCCAAAGACTCGCCAAAGTTTCCGCAGAAAACCGCTCTCCTCCGCCGTCTCCCTTGCCGGAGCAGTCGCTGGCATATTTTACTGGACAAATCAACCGGTCAACCTCGCCTCCCGTGGAAGCTTACCGAGTTTGCAATTGGGGCCATGGTGTGGAGATTGTGTTAGAGCCGCGTTAGCTTAGATCGAGTCAAATCGAAGATATGTGATGCAGTGTTATCAGTTTCCTTAGCTGCTATTTTATTGGTAGAGAATGCTTGCATGTTGTGGAGCTCATTACGTCTTGGTAACACTAGATCGGCAGTTTGATTTTATTGATCGTTATTGCGTGTTATTTTGGGTTTCGGTGGGATTTGTTAGCATGTTTAGTTGAGAGCCAATTCACTGAGGGATCTTAGATTGCATCCAACTCCTTTTCATCTTTTAAGGTTTCAGGAGTAGCTCGGCGGACACGTTGGCCATTCAGAGTAGTTTTGGGTTGCATTTGGCTACGTTTTGTTTTCGAATCGTTTTGATTATTTTGGTTTCAAATTTTTATGGGCGCCTTAAAAGAATTTAGAAACCCTTTGAAATTAGTAAAAATAGGTTTAATGGATTAAAAAAACTAAAAATAGGAATTACTTCATGATATTCGGTTTAGTCTGAATTGAACACAACTCGTGGATGCAGGTTGAAAAGCCTTGTATAGTGGAAACGAGTTAAACAGGGTCAAACATGGTTTGATTCGAGCCATTGATTCAAACATGACTGTCTCTAGCTTTCGTATGTAGAAAATCCTTCTCGTTCGGCCTTCACGGTTCGTCCGGTCATGTTCTTTTTTAATTATTGACCCAGTCAGCTTTTCGGTCAGCGGATAAGCGGGAAGCGGGAATTACAAAAAGGTGATATCAGAGCATGGTTCATCATGGATCCAAAAATTCCTGTTTTTCAAAAAAAATCAATGTTATCGAGTCAATATTGTGTCCCAACTGCAACCATTCGGAGTCCGACCCGCGTTCGTCACCGAGGAAAAGGGGGTAACTTAGAAATTTGATAGGATGTGAACTAACCGTTTTGTGTTTTTCTTGGATTCATACTACAGAGTTGCTCTGAGAGGAGTGGTATGTGCGGGTACGCAGCCTTAACATGAGTGACCGCGAGTTTGTTGGCTCCTTCCTGGCCAGCACAGGGCCATACTTTCAGAATGCGTAGTGCTCCTTCATCTCAGTGCCGATTCTGGCACATGTAATTACTGGTGCAAGCCTGGTGTCCGCTCCACCCTTTCCCGTTCCACCCTATGACGACGCTACCTCTGGAGTACCTCCAGTCCTCAGACAGTGACCTACCGTCATTACTGACTCTTTCTATGTCTCCACCCCTACCTTCAGTGTCTCTCCCTCCACCACAAGAGGACCATGCCCCACTGTCGCCATACAGCCCCGCGACATTCATTCTTCTTGTTAGATTACGTGATACAATTTTGGACGGTGGGGTAGCTAAGAAAGCGGTGGAGGATGGCAAGATAAAAAAAGGGTGGCCTTTCCATTTTCTCAACAAATGTGGTTAGGGTGGTTCACCGGACTCTTCCCAATTCTCCCTATAAATCTTGTTGATACATTTATCCCAAAAACCATCTCAAAACAAAACAAGAAGAGAGAAGGAGAGAAGAAAGAAAGAAAGAAATAGAAAATAATTTTCTTTGTAAGAAAATAATTTTCTTTGTAAGAAAATAATTTTCTTTGTAAGAAAATTTAGTATAATTTTTTGAGTGTATTCAGGTTTTTGAGTGTGAGTTGAGAGTGTTGTGTTATTAATATAAATATTTATAGCAGGTCCGGAGATGTTGGCAAATTTTGGCCAAACTCCGTTAACAAATTGTGTGTATTCTCTTTGGTCCCATATATCTGGTTTTCGAGGAAATTTGAGATTATTGCCTAACAACTGGTATCAGAGTACGTGGTGGCGGTTATCTCGGTCAAATTTTTTGCGAGGTTACTATTCATGTGAACAGTGTATTCGTGAATAGTAAATTTTCGTCAGCGACATCATTTTGTCGACAGAGGTGTTTTAATACACTATGATTAGCAAAAGGTAAACATAAATGATGGAAGGCGAAGATGGTTAGACACACAGTATCGGAAAATTTGACGATATATATTATGCATTTTGGAGAATGCAAAGTAAAGATTATCAGTACGGAAGAAAGCTTCATCAACCACTAAGTAAGAACCCGGAGAAAATGGATCAGGATGAGTAGGATCTCCTTGACAGACAAGTTTTGGGTGTTATCTGGTTAACATTGTTGAAGAACGTTGTTCACAATATTGCGAAGGAGAACACCACAGAAGGGCTCATGAAAGTTCTCTCGGATATTTATGAGAAACCTTCATCAAATAAGGTATTTTTCATGAGGAAAATCTTTCATTTAAAGATGGAAGAAGGTGGCCATGTTGAAGCACACATGAATGAATTCAATATGATTGTCAACCAATTATCATCCGTTTGAAATCGAGTTTGAAGATGACGTGCGAGCATTGATTTTGTTGGAATCTCTACCAAAATTGTTGGGAGCCAATGAGATCAGTGGTTAATAATTATGTGGGTAATATTAAGTTTAATGATGTTCGAGATTGTATCCTTTCTTAAGAAGTTCGTAGGATATACTTTGGTGAAGCTTCAACGAGCTCTGCTTTCAACGTGGAAATTAGATTCAGAAGCCAAGACATAAAAAACTGGAACAATGGCAGAGCGAAGCCAAGATATAAAAGAAGTCAGTCCAAATTCAAGCAGCTTGTTGAATATTGGAACTATGGAAACAAGGGAAACATATGAAAGAATGGATGGGCAATTTCAAAGAAGGAAGGCAACAAGGGAGTCGGAGCCAATACAGTCACACAAGAAATTGGTCATGCATTGGTAGTATTTGCTGATTCTCCAAGAAAAGGTGAAGCCTCATGATGCAGCTGTAAACACCATTGAAACATCGATCTCCTATGTTGATATCCCGATCAAGTCTTGGGTTATGGACTCTGAAGCATTATTTCAAACAACACCACACCACAGCATAATGAAGAACTATGTTGTTGGAAACAATGGAAAGGTATATTAAGATGATGGTTTACCTTTGAACATAGTTGGTATTGGAGATATCAACTTGAAGATGTCAGATGGTCGGATATGGAAGATCGCAAAGGTTAGGCATGTGCCAAGGTTAATGAGAAATCTTATCTCAGTAGGTAAACTTGATGATACGGGGGAAAAATGTCAATTTTGGTGGTGAATCCTGGAGAGTGAAGAAAGGTTCTATGGTGGTTGATATAGGTTATAACAGAGGCACTCTTTATATGACGATGAGTCATGAACATACAATTGTGGTTGTCGAGAATTCCAAATAGACTAAGTTGTGACATTGTAGGTTGGGACACATGAGTGAGAAAGGGTTGAAACTTATGGCCGAAAATGGCGTGCTTCTAGAACTGAAGACGGTGGATCATCAGATGTGTGAAAGTTGTATCCTTGGAAAGAAGAAACTGGTTAGTTTCTCAAAAGAAGGAAGAGAGCCCAAACCTAAGAAGTTGGAGCTGGTGCACACTGATATGTGGGGACCCGCTCATGTTGTATCGCTAGGAGGTTCATATTACCTTGTGAGCTGTATTGATGACTCCACAAGGAAAGTGTGGGTATACTTCATGAAGAACAAGTATAAAGTGTTCTTGGTTTTCAAAAGATGGAAATCCATGGCTGAGATTGAGATGAATCTCAAGTTGAAGTGTCTAAGGTCTGATAATGGTGGAGAGTACATCAGCAAGGAGTTTAAAAGATAGTGCGCTGATAATAGGATCAAGATGGTGAAAACTGTTCCTGGAACGCCTCAATAGAATGGAATGTCTGAACGGATGAACAGAACCTTGAATGAGCGTGCAAGGAGTATGAGACTGCACTCCGGATTGTCTAAGATGTTTTGGGCGGATGCAATCAATACCGCAACATTCTTAATAAACAGATGACCGTCTGTTCCGCTGGGATTCAAGATCACTGAAGAAGTGTGGAGCGGAAAGAAAGTAAACCTTTCTTATCTTAAAGTATTTTGTTGCTTAGCTTATGTTCACATTGATGATGCTGCAAGAAGTAATCTTCTTGAAAAATCAAAGAAGTGTTACTTTATTGGTTATGGTGACACAGAGTTTGGTTATCGGTTTTGGGATGATGAGAATCAGAAGATCATCCGCAGCAAGAATGTTATGTTCAACGAAGAAGCGTTGTACAAGGATAATCTAAAATAGCTCCAGAAAGAAGGAGCGTAGAGCTGTTGATTTGAAAGATATCATAGCACCAGAGTTGCAGAAGGATATAACAACAACAAAATAACAAGATTCTCAAAAAGAGAAAAGTGAGGGAGATGAGAATGATGGTTCAGAAGATATCTCATGTAGGCCAGTCACATAGTTACAACGGTCAAACAGAATCATCAAGAAACCGGTCAAATTTTCTCCATCACTCACCTACATTAAATTCATAGATAGAGGCGAGCATGAATGATATGAAGAGAAAATGCAAGCAGATGAATCAATTCAGTGAAAGCTTGCAATGAGCAATGAGTGAACTCGTTGATGTCCAATCACACGTGGGAGTTAGAAGAATTGCGTAGGGAGGAAAATGCATTACATTATAAGTGGGTCTATCGGATAATAGAAAGTTTGGTGTGCAAGCTTAAAAAGAGTTTGTATTGTTTAAAACAAGCTCCAAGCAAGTGGTATAAAAAGTTTTACAGCTTTATAAAAGGGGCTGGTTTCTTGAGATGTGAAGCTGTCCACTGTTGTTACTTCAAGAGGCTTGAAGAGTCCTACTTGATATTTCTCATGTATGTTGATGACATGCTGATAGTGGGAGAAGATTTGGATGAGATCAATAACTTGAAGACGAAACTCTCAGAAGAGTTTGCGATGAAAGACCTAGGAGAATCAGAACAAAATCTTGGGATGAGAATTAGTAGATGCAAGGAGGATCTTAAGTTATCAGAAGAGGAGTATGTGAAGAAAATCCTCAAGAGGTTTAGTATGGATAACGTGAAGCCAGCTAGTACTCCCCTGGAAAGTCATTTTTGGTTATCAAAATATCAGTCTCTGATGACTGAAGACGAGATGGAATATGTGGATACAGTTCCATATGCTTCTGCTATTGGCAGCTTGATGTACGTGATGGTATGTACAAGGTTAGACATTGCACATGCAGTAGGAATCGTTACCAGGTTTATGAGAAATCCTGGAAAGGAACATTGCGAAGTTGTTAAGTGGATTTTAATGTATCTGAAGTTAGAGATTGGATTGCAATGATATGTTAATGATGACTGATAGGTCTAGTTTTATCCCTATTCTAACTGCAAGTTCACAGTGATGCGAATGTAGTACTTAGGGTATCGAATCCACAGAGACTCTAGACTCTTGCGATAGATTATAGAATTTCAGGTTAAGCTAGGTGAATGATGAAGAAAGCGGTAAATCAGACAGCAGAAAAGTAAATAAAGCGAGTTGTAAGCAATCAAATGAAGCGTCAGGTCAAGGGAGTTCTCAGGAAATCAGGAACATAGGCAATCAATCAATCGGGATCTAAATATGAACTGTTCTAGAACTGGAATCACGGAAGTATAAGAAGCCAACTTTCGTTGTGAATCCTATCTATGTCTAACAACCTAGCAAGCCAACTTTTGTTGCGAATTCTAGAGTTCTAAACAAGCATTAATCTCAAGTTCTTTCGTTCACAATTCCCCTAAACCAAATCTCTTTGGGAGTAGATAAAATTGTTCATCTAGGTTCTTTCTAGCTATTTAACCAACTGTCATCGTGGAAATCAACCTAATATGAATAATCTAAGTGGCCAGTTCAGATCAAGCATTAAGAACAACCCTAGATGAAAAACTAACAGATATAAATCCCTACAGATTAATCAACCTATAATTCAATGAAATCCCTAATGAGAATCCCTAAACCTAATAGGTAAACTACTCAGACATGGCAATTGAAGCAAAAGACATAATGAATAGAAAACCAAATATCATAAAACAGAATAAGAAATAGGGGTTCGAAATCTTCTCTCTGTCGAGTATCTGATCAGCCCCTAAAACTCTCTGAATGTAAAATAAAGCTTAAGTAAGCGTAGCCTAAACAATGGCTTAAAAACCATAATATAATGATCTAAAGTCGGCTGGGGCTTCTTTGTAATTATGAGAAACTTCTGGGCTTTGTTGCAAATTCCAAACTCTTATTAAACCGTCAAGAATTTGTCTGCGTCGACCTTGTGTCGATCGATGCACATGTTGTGTCGATCGACATAGGTCTGTGAAATCGACAGTGAAGTCCATCTCTCGGGTCAATACTCTAAAATGCTCCAGAATGCGCCATAATGTCCAAATCCGCTCCAAACGTATCTAGACCTGAAAACATAGATAAAAGGACTCCAAAAGACTCTAAAATACTCGATAAGAAGACATATACCATGGTTAAAAACCCTAAAATCCATGGCATATCAACTCCCCCACACTTAGCTCTTGCTTGCCCTCAAGCAGTAAAGAACTAAAGTATAAGAAAAGAGGTTTGAAAACATAGAAACTCATTTCGTCCTAGGAACTTTCGCATTCACATTCACTTAGTAAACCACTGAAAATTTCCCTACATAACTCAAGACCACAATATACTTCCCCCACACTTAGCAATTGTCCCAAGTAAACTCCACAATCAAGTTAGGACGTTCAAGTTCACCACACCAGTCTCTGTATACATTTAGGTGCAGTCTCACAGAGGGATTATCGAATCAAAGAACACATGGACTTAACCTATTCAGTATCTGACCACCAAACTGTCGGTTTCTGGTTTCTTTCTTTTTCCTTTCTCCCTTAGCACTGATTTTTCCCCACTGGGTATCATTTTTTTTTTATCAGTGCTCTTCCCGTTATGGGGTGTACTTTGGACACATTCCATGAATGCACAGGAGGTGATAGTGTTTGCTACTACTCCCGTGACCACTTCGGAGCTACTAGCTCATCCTCAGTTTATTTCTTTTCTTTTTTTTTTACTTTAAGGAAGGGGAGAAGGGAACCATACTCGGACAGGTTTACAAGCTGTGTCAGAACTAACAAAGGAATCCGACTCAAGGTATACCAAGCCCTTAGGTGAGAAAATTAAGTCAGGTTTACAAGGGTGAAGTCAATAAAGGATCCTCTGAATACCTGAATTGATATGGGTGTTCTCAGTAGGTTGATCCGCCTTGGTTTTCTAATAGTCATAGATAGT
This sequence comes from Orychophragmus violaceus, assembly GCA_030180135.1. Lineage (NCBI taxonomy): Eukaryota > Viridiplantae > Streptophyta > Magnoliopsida > Brassicales > Brassicaceae > Orychophragmus > Orychophragmus violaceus. Next base: position 83,965,874 of record CM058232.1, on the reverse strand, counting down.
TCCTGCAACTTCATCCCAATGGTTACTTAAGTTCCTGCAAGATGTTGTTAACTTCTCAAAAATTCACTGTTTCTTACTTAAACCGTTTTGACTCAATAAAACAAATTTTTGAAAACAGGACTAACTCTAAGAAAACAAAAGCGTGCGTCAGTAGCTACCTCCCCCACACTTGAAACACACTGTCCCCAGTGGTGTCAAGATCAGGATTGGCGAGAAAAATTAAATCGAAGAACAATCCGAAAAGTTGCAGAATACTTACTGTCGTCGGCCTACGTCGATCGATGCCACAAGGGTGTCGATCGATGCAAAGAGAATATGCTCGCGGTTATTTAGATAACCGATGTCTGAACCGAAATTGAATCGGCTAACCAGAAATTGCTAAAGCATCGAGCGACGCACTATGTGTGTCGATCGATGCAGTGCGATTCTGTTGTTTCTCACGCCTCTGAACACATTTAAACAGAAAAATCAAAACACCAAAATCAAAATGAAAAATGAAAAGAAAAAACGAACCTAACAGTGGGTTGCCTCCCACTCAGCGCTTGTTTTTAGTCATTAGCTTGACTATGGGAAGGAGAACGGACTTATTGGGGATTCAACAGAGACTTTGAATGTCTCTGTGAATGTCTCTTCATCCAAGGTTGCGTATAAGCGTTTGGATCATGAGATCTCCCAAGAAAAAGGCGAAGAGAATCAGGGTGGGAGCGAAACGAGGGTGGGATACCGCGTTTGCCTGCATTCACAGCTTTGTGATTAGGAGGTTTGAGTTTGGAAGAGTCATACCTGCGCTTTGGTGGATGGGAGAGATTTGGAGCTTTCTGCTTTAGAGCAGTTGCAGGATCTGAAGATTTTAGAGCAAGTTCATAATGAACTGCCATCTTCTCTTTTCCATTGGGAACCTCTGGTTCCACCTCAACACTGAAGCTATGTCCATCAATGGTGGATTTCTGCAGCTTATCCATCTTAAACTCCAAAGGCTGATCTCCCAGGTGGAGAGCAATCGAACTCTGTCTCACATCAATTACAGCTCCAGCAGTAGCTAAAAATGATCTTCCAAGCAGAATAGGATCATCTGGCTCAATCTCATACTTCAGCACCATAAAGTCTATTGGAATAAAGTAATTTCCAACTCTGAGAGGGATGCTCTCAAGAACTCCTTCTGGATATCTCTTTGATCGATCGGCTAGGACAAGAGCGATCCTAGTGGGCTAGAAATTCATCAGTCACAATCTCACAGCCACAGAGTATGGCATTAGATTTATACTTGAGCCAAGATCATACAAAGACCTCTTGAATCTGTCTTTGTAGATAGAACAATCTAACATAAAACCTCATGGATCCTTCCGTTTCTCAGGAATCCTACCATGAATAACAGCATCGCACACTTCAGAGATCATCAAGACACCTTCTTCTTCAGTCATGGGACTAGAAACTATGTCTGTAAAACATCTCCTAACCATAGGAATGTTCTTAACAGCATCTATCAATTGGGCTTCAGTTAGCTTATCTCTCATCATCTTCATGCATTTTTCTGACTGAATCTCTTGCTTGGACTTCTTAGGGAAAGGAATCTTTGGTTTGTAGACTTTTTTTTATCTACAATCGGCTTCTCTGCAGAGACTGGCTGTTTACGCCCATGGTGTCGATCGATGCTAAAGTGGTGTCGATCGACACACACATTCGAAAGTTGTGTCGACCGATGCACATCTGTGTCGATCGACACAGTATCTTCATCTCGAGAATGTATCGGATTTTTCAGCTCCAAAGCCATAGTATCTTTATTCTGTTCAGCTCCATCTACTGTCAAAGCTGCTTTGACATGTTCTGTACGTACACTGGCTTCTACTTGTGTTATCCTAGCATCCAGATTATCAACTCTGCTTGTCAAAGTCTCCAATTTTCCACTCAGATCATGATACATGAAGTCCATCTTTCCATTCAGATCTTGTGTCATCTTATTATGTCCAAGAAGTAGCTGCTCAAGCATGGACTCAATCTTTGTTTGCTCATTGGATGGGGAGGCTTGTTGAGGTGAGTAGCCATAATCAGTCGATCTCGGAGCCTGTCTTTGTTGATTTCTATAGGTCTGTCCATGATAATCAGCTCCGTCTAGATAATTCACCTCTGCAAACTCTTCAGCTATTGCATCAGATCGGATTTGCCTCTTCCTAACTACAATGTTGTGGACAGAATCCACCTTGTCCCTTAAATCAGCTATCTGCAAGCTATCATCTCTTCCACCAGATCTCTGCCTCTCCTTGTCAGCATTCTTGACACTATTGCTAGCTGTCAAGTTCTCAATAAGCTCTTTAGCTTCCTTTGGAGTCTTGGTATAGAAGTTCCCATCACTTGCTACGTCCATAGCTTTCTGATACCAAAAATCCAAACCTATGAAAAAGGCACATAAAAGTTGCACCTCAGAGAAACCATGGTGTGGGCAATCTCTTTGATACCTTTTAAATCTAATCCAAGCTGTCTTAAAAGACTCTGTAGGTTCCTGCTTGAATGTCAAGATGTTATGTCTAAGCTGTTTGGATCTAGCATCGTCATAAAAGTGTCTAAGGAACTCTCTCTTAACCGCATCCCAAGTAGTTAAAGATCCTGGTGTTAATTGTTTCAACCAGTGAGCTGCTTCTCCTTTAAGAGAGAATGGGAAGAGCTTACAGAAAAGATAATCTGAAGAGACTTCCTCAGCCTTGATACTACTAGCCAATTCCTCAAATGTGTCTATAAGATCCATAGGATGCTCATTAGAAAGACCATAAAACTGACACTGTCCAACCAATGCGTAGTAACTCAGCTCTGGCGAATGGAGGTGGTCGAATCGCAGACCGATTAGCATAGAATATATCTGGTCTGTTATAATCAGCAAGTGTCTTCTTCTGATCAGCCTCTTGTGGATGTTCCGCACCCACGGCAACATCTGGTATGATGGGGTTTCCTTCCCCATCCAGTTTCTGACCCTTCGCGTTACATATATGACCCTCCTGGTCTCGTAAAATGTCGTTCTCGTCGTGAATCAGAATCACAAGCTTCGTAGAGAAAAACCCTACTAAATTCTCAAGCTCTCGGTATCACTGATTTCGCTTTGTGTCGAGCGATGCAAGAGAAGCGTCGATCGATGCTAGCTCGAGGATGTGACGATCGACACACAGGACCATGTCGATCGATGCAAGGCGATTACAGGCGTACCTGAAACGCAAGAAAAAGAAAAATCAGTAACCAAAAACAAAAAAATAAAAACCTAGTCTAAACCCTAAGTTCAAATATGTCGAAGACTCAAAAGATTCCCCGTAAACGGCGCCAAAAACTTGATAGGTCTAGTTTTATCCCTATTCTAACTGCAAGTGCACAGTGATGCGAATGTAGTACTTAGGGTATCGAATCCACAGAGACTCTAGACTCTTGCGATAGATTATAGAATTTCAGGTTAAGCTAGGTGAATGATGTAGAAAGCAGTAAATCAGTCAGCAGAAAAGTAAATAAAGCGAGTTGTAAGCAATCAAACGAAGCGTCAGGTCAAGGGAGTTCTCAGGAAATCAGGAACATAGGCAATCAATCAATCGGGATCAAAATATGAACTGTTCTAGAACTAGAATCACGGAAGTATAAGAAGCCAACTTTCGTTGTGAATCCTATCTATGTCTAACAACCTAGCAAGCCAACTTTCGTTGCGAATTCTAGAGTTCTAAACAAGCATTAATCTCAAGTTCTTTCATTCACAATTTCCCTAAACCAAATTTCTTTGTGAGTAGATCAAATTGCTCATCTAGGTTCTTTCTAGCTAATTAACCAACTATCATCGGGGAAATCAACCTAATATCAATAATCTAAGTGGCCAGTTCAGATCAAGCATTAAGAACAACCCTAGATGAAAAACTAACAAATATAAATCCCTATAGATTGATCAACCTATAATTCCATGAAATCCCTAATGAGAATCCCTAAACCTAACAGGTAAACTACTCAGACATGGCAATTAAAGCAAAAGACATAATGAATAGAAAACCAAATATCATAAAACAGAATAAGAAACAGGGGTTCAAAATCTTCTCTCTGTCGAGTATCTGATCAGCCTCTAAAAATCTCTGAATGTAAAATAAAGCGTAAGTAAGCGTAGCCTTAACAATGGCATAAAAACCCCAATATAATGATCTAAAGTCGGCTGGGGCTTCTTTGTAATTGAGAAACTTTTGGGCTTTGTTGCAAATTTCAAATTCTTATTAAACCGTCTAGAATTTGTCTGTGTCGACCTTGTGTCGATCGATGCACATATTGTGTCGATCGACACAGGTCTGTGAAATCGACAGTGAAGTCCATCTCTCGGGTCAATACTCCAAAATGCTCCAGAATGCGCCATAATGTCCAAATCCGCTCCAAACGTGTCTAGACCTGAAAACATAGATAAAAGGACTCCAAAAGACTCTAAAAGACTCGATAAGAAGACATATACCATGGTTAAAAACCCTAAAATCCATGGTATATCAATGACAATGGAGCTGAAATTGACAGTAGATTTGGTGTTACTGAAATTTTTTGGTTTAAAAGTTGCAGAAGATTATAACTCAATCAAGCTGTGAAGTTGAGTATGTTGCGGTAACAAAGGCAACAAAGGAGATGATGTGGTTACAATCATTTCTACAAGAGTTAGGCCATGACCAAGAGAAAAGTGTGTTGTACTGTGACAGTAAGAGTTCCACTGACTTAGAAAAGAATCCAGTTTACCATGCTCGGACGAAGCACATTCAACTTTGGTATCATTTCATCAGATCGGCTTGAGAAGATGAAGTGTTGGTGCTTGAGAAAATCCCAGGAAGTAAGAATATGGCATACATGTTAACAAAGGTCGTGCCGTATGATAAGATGAGGTTATGTGAAACCTCAGTTGGCTTGTTAAAGTAACAAGCACAGAAGACATGTTGTATTGATCAAGGTGTGAAGACATATTAAAATCAGTCTTCATGTAGGAGATTGTTATAATACGTGATACAATTTTTGACGGTGAGGTAGCTAAGAAAGTGGTGGATGGTAGCATGATCAATAAGGGTGGTTTTCCCTTTTGTCAACAAATGTGGTTAGGGAGGTTCACCTAACTCTTCCCAATCCCCCTATAAATACTTGTTGATACCTTCATCCAAAAAACATCTCAAAACAAAAACAAGAAGAGAGAAAGAGAGAAAAAAGAAAGAAAAAAATATATATTTTTTGTAAAAAAATTTAGTATAATTTTCTTAAGTGTATTCGGGTTTTGGGTGTGAGTTGATAGTGTTGTAATATTCCGGTTATTAATATAAAGATCTGTAGAAGGTCCGGAGCGTAGGCAAAGTTTGGCAGAACTCCATTAACAAATTGTGTACATTTTCTTCGGTCCCATATAACAGATTTTGGAGAAATTTGAGATTATTTCCTAACACTTCTCTCCGCACTCTCGGAATTTGATTTTATGATGGAGCCCATTGATCCTACCCAGAACCTTCATTAATACCTTTTCTCAAGAAATGGTCAACGAGCAATTCAGAATTCAACGGGAAGTCGTCAGATGACATTTCTATAAGTTTGAGGAGATAAGGGTATTTTGGTAATTTTTACCAAAAAGAAAACGGAAAGCCTAGACGGGCCAAGCGTTTGTTTAATTAATTAAAGAAGTTACTTAGAATATGGAGAATGCAGAAAACGGATATAAAGAGGGTTATACGAAGTGTCGAAAATTGAAAACCGACAAAACCGAGAAAACTTTTAACGGATGTTTTGGGAGCTACGGGAAGTAAAACTTCACGAAAAAGATGTGAAGTACAGCTTACGGAGGTCTAGTAAAATAAAAATAGGTTTTAGGATATTATGAATGGTTCGGGAAGAGGCGGAAATCAGCTCGGGATCGATACATTCCACGTGGTGATTGTCAATTGATTAATAGGAGATGCATGGAATATTGGTTGTTGTATTCACTGTATTTGAATGGGAGAATAGGTAAGAGACACCTAGCATCACAAGTGTCATCCGATTGAGTGGGATGAGTGAAACCTTGCTCATTTTAGATTCATTGAATCTTCTAGGTTCATGAATTTGGGTGGTTTCTTAGCTTTAAAACCATGTGCCAACTCTCCATCCTCTTCACTCATCTCTTTCATCTAGCTAAAAAACATAATAAGCTATCTCCTTTCTCCTCTCTACCTTGGCCAGCCTCCCTCTCTCTCCTCTCTTCCACAGCAAAACCGTTTTCATCTCTTCATCTTTCTTTTTTGCATGAGTTACTTCCTCCCCAAGTTTCATCTTTAACTCCTAATCTGCTTGAATCTCTTTAAACCACCAACATCATTGAGATCACCATAATCTCCTCATCAATCACGGTCGTAGAATACCCCACGCCGCCGGAGAAAGTCACCGGAAAAGTAACCGCCGGCAAAGCTCGGCCGCGACTTCATCTTTCTTCAGCCGGCCTCTTCACCTCTTTCACGACGGCTCTCTTCTTTCCTCACTAGTCTCTTCCTCATCAGAGATTCCACCAGAGCAGATCGCCGTCACCGGGGAATCTCGCCGCCGGTCAAGCCTCGCCGGATCTCTCTCCTCACGCCGTGACTTCTTCCTTCTCAGTTGGTATCCTCATCCTCTCATAGCACATGCTGGTTTGGGAAGGATTTCGAGAAAGCTTTGGCTCAGTCTCGGGGTTCGTAGATCTGTCAGTCTGTACATCCGTCATTGATAGCATTGTGAGTTGGGTAAACTTTGTGTGTTGCATCTAGGATAGAATCATATAGATCCTGAATTACAAAACCATGGAGAAATAGGATTGCATACCCGTAATTGAAATTAATATAATGTAAAGAATGAATCTATATACGATAAATTAATATGCAAACTAAAAGATATAACACACTTAGAATATATTAACATGTGGGTTGAATAGACGATAGTTCGGGGTTATCGGGTCAAATAAATTAAATAAAAATTTAATGGGAAGTTAGTAGATTAGTATGTTTACTAATCTACTATTGACAGATCGAGGAGATTAAAAATATAAAATTTAAAAAAAATGTGTATTCAGAAATAGAATCTGGATTTGAGCCGTCAGCGGGATTAGGAAGTTTATTAATCGCAATGCAGCGGAGTAAATAAAGTAAGCTAATTCATTGAATGGTTAACTGAACTTGAATTAATTATATATAAAGGATTGATGCATGTTTCATTGCTTGGCTACTCCAGTTTTAGGCCGGATAGACTGTTGATTGTATGGTTATTAGTCTACTCCTGTGTTGGGTCGGGTAGACGGATTGATTGTGTGATTGGTTATCTACTCCAGTGTTGGGCTGGGTAGACTATGTTGATTGTTACTTACCTCGGTACGGGACCGGGTAAGTTTGGATAGTTACCTATTCATGTATGGAACCGGGAAAGGGTGAGTGGTAGTGATGAATGGTGGTAGGACTTGCAGAATAGATTGGTTTCGGGTTGAGTTAGTGTTTCTCTTCAAACTTATTGGTCTTGCGTGATGTGATAGAGTCACAGTGAGTCTTCTTGTTTATATTTTTGTTGTTTCAGGACTCTATAGGGTCTGTTAGATTCCACAAGTCTAAGGTTGTCGTTCTGGTACTTCCTTCCCGATTGGATCCTCGGATAGTTCCTGATCGGTTCATGTACCTTCAGGTAGTGGTTTTGGTTATGTTGTTAAACTACTGAGTGAGCGCCGGTAGGTGTCTAGCCCAAAGAATATGGGGTCATGTACTAGGGTCAGACTGCATGGAAACGTATGCTATTTGGTTAGCTCGAGTCACCGAGTATCGATGGTATGAGAACGGTGTCCTAGGTCGTAGGACTTTGTGTTTACGTCTAGGAGCCGTGGGTGATTTTAGTTACCGTGGTGTAGCTAATTGTTCCCGTGGACGTTACCGTGTTCGCATTTGGACACAAAGGTGTGGAGTTGTGTTAGAGCCGTGATAGATCGAGTTTAATCGATAACATGTGTTCCATAGTTACTTTTATTAGTCGAGATGATTGTGTGTTGTGGAGCTCATCACGTCGTGGTAGCATGTGATCAGCTATTTGTATTATCTGATGTTTCTGATTGATATTTTGGGATTTGGGGCGTGGATTATTATTATTATAGCTTGTTTAACAGCCTGTTTAGTGGTATACAACTCGATGGGTAATCTTAGATTGATCATTAGACTCTCTTTTGTTTTCAGGTTTGGCATAGCTTTGCGGACGCGTAGGACACTCGGGAGTAGTTTCGGGTTTTCATTTGGTTGCGGTATATTTTCGAATCATTTGGTTTTACTTTGGTTTTGGATTTTCAAGGTACCCGTATTTGCTTTTCGTAAAACCTGTGGAATTAGTTAAAGGATTTTACATATTTTAAAATAATTAAAACGGAATGATTCCCTTACATACGGTTAGTCCAAACCGAACACAACTCGTGGAAGCGGTACCGATTGAAAAGCCGTGTATCGTTGAAACGAGGTAAACGGAGTCAAGGATGGTTTGGTTCGATCCATTTACTAAAACCGGACCATCTATGGCTATTGTATTGTGACGAACGCTTCATGTTTGGCCTAAACGGGTTCGATCGGTCATGTTCTTGTTTGATTTTTGGCCGGTCAGCTCGTCATTCAGTACAAAAATGTGGTATCGGAGCAGGTTCGTCATGGATTCGAAATTCTGATTTTTAAAAAAAAAATTCAATGATTTATTGAGTCAAAATATGTCTCCAATGAAACCATTATGTATGAGATCCGTGTCCATCAAACCGGGAAAAGGGGTAAGTTATAAATTGTGTTAAGTATGTACTTACCATTTGTTGCCCTAGGGGGATTGATGTGTGGGTGTGTGTGTCTGTGGTCGCAACTTCAGTATGTGTGACATCAGTATGGAAGACCTTGAGTATGTTGGATCTACCCCAGCTAGCCCAGGGCCATACTTACAGCATGCGGAGTGCTCTCGTATTTCGCATTGTATCCTAGAACATCTCAATACCGGCGCAGAGCCAGTTTCCGCTTCACCTATTCCATGGCATGCTTATGATACTGCTATGTCCGGTGTACCACATCTCGGTTATATGGACTTACCTCAGTCTCCCAGTATTGCCGCCTCATCGTTCCTGACATTAGGGACGCCACCTCCTCCAGTACTGGTACCACCACCAACGGCTACTGTACCACCGATATTCATTCCCGACGACATGGTAGTTTCCCAATGTTCAGGTTAACCGAGTCTCAGGAGTTCGAGGCCACTCAGAATCAACGACCTCCACCAGCTGTTTATCCATCACCTCCATTCTTTCGACTCGCCCAGGCATATCTGCCGCTGCCACTGGTTCAGCATCCACCTTGCCTCATTTTCGGCCGAATATGACATTATGCTCCTTCTTGCCTTGTTGGACCCTTCTATCGAGACTGCGTTGCTCCACCACCACCACCACCACTTCACATGTTCCATCCTCCTGGAAAACATGCCGGTCATGATCCACATGAACCGTATTGTACTCATTGCGGAGCATACCGCTCATGTTGGAGATTTTATTAGGCCTAGGAAAGTAAGGGCGCTAACCTTTTGACATGAATATCGTCGTGACTAGTATTTGAAGTCACTGACGGATCGGATTATGCAGTGGGTATCTTTTTGGGGGATGTACGACCGCTATATTCCAGACAAGCGTATGTATTTAAACTTATCATGTGATATATGGATGTTTTATATACATGGTAGATGTTGGGTGATTTCAGTTATTGTTTTTAGTAATGGAGTAAATTTATTGCATGCATGAGATGGATAGTGAATGCAATACGGTTACAACATGAAAATAAATGATGGTCCGAACATACGGTTTTCACAAGGACCCTAAGAGACGGCCGTAATTTCATTGTCGTGTGGATTAGTCGATTTACTTGATTGATTGATTGATTGATTGCGTTTGATTTATTGCCTCTTTAGGGTGTTAGAATGTTTGATGTGATTAATGCATTGATTGATCGCTAGGTTGTTAGTTCGCTAATTTGAGAATCATTACATTTGTTTGATTGCTAGGTTGCTAGATCACCAGTTTAGTTCATTTCTAAGTTGATAGATTGTTAATTAAAATTCATTTCATTAATCGCCCTGTTAAATTAGTAGATTTTGGGATCAGTTATAGATGGAACCAATAGGTTTTTAGATCTTGTGATTAAGCATTATAGCATTGTTGATTTATTAGGTTGCTAGATTGTAACTCCTGAGTTTTGGATAGCAAATCGCGTAGATTGGTCGGGTAGGTAATAGTCGTTTTGGTAAGCGATAGATTTCTAGTTTTGTGTAGGCGGAATGATAAGTTATTGGTTAGACTTGTTATAAGATGGAAGATTATAAACAATTTGGTTAGAAATAAGCTTGGAATTGATAATCGGTTAAGATATCATTCTTATTTACGGTAAAACGGATTTATAAGTTATTGTTAATTAGCCACACGTGAATGTTGGATACGTGACTAACTGATAATACCTATGTAAGGAAGTGATATTGATGAGTAAGTCAAAAAAGTTTAACCATTCCAGTGTTGTTGAGTTTGTTGATACAAGACGTGATGGACGGTGAGACGCGAACACGAGACCCAACCCGAACCTGAAAGTCACGATGACGCTTCAGATTAGTATAGCCATGTAATCCTAGCCTGCAAGCAAGTCAGTGTGGTTCCAGAAAGAAGTGTAGGTATCATCGACAGTCAGATCCGTGTCAGATAAGTATGATGAGTTAGCGAGAGATTTGGGTGAATCATTCTCAGTAAAGGATCGACTCAGAGGTATCATTTTGGGAAGACCATATTAGAGGCTCAGTAAAATTTTAGATTCATCGATCATAGGGAAGAAAAGACATAAGTGAGTTTGGTAATTCAGCTAGACGGAAGTATTGGGTAACGACATCAGCAGCGAACTAGAAGGAAATAGTGGGCATTGGGAACAAGTCAGGCAAATGAAGCAATGGAATTTGAGAACGAGTCAAAGTATAGGCGATTCAGAAGGCAGAACATGGCAGGAATATGAGAAATCAGAGTTAAGTGATTCAGGTGTAACAACAGAATTTTATTTAGTGGTTGGATTAGAAGCGTCAGTTCAAGCGGTTGCATTTGAAGTTGGAAAGTGTTCAAGAGAAAGAGAATTCAGAATGGGCGATGTGTGGTATTGGTATTGCGGAAACAAATTCAAGATGGTTTTAGCAAAGGATCAGTTGGAGCTTCAGAGTTCGGAGTCAAAATGTAAGTGTTGAAGCAGAATTTGGGGGCAAGACATAAGCAAAAGGCTAACAGGGTTTTGCTTCTGATTTGAGGTTTGTTACTAAATGCAGAATTGGGGAGGGGGGATTCCTGTAAGTGGAGAAAAATATAATACCATGTCTCAAGAAATGGTCAACGGGAAATTCAGAAGTCAACGGGAACTCATCAGATGACATTTCTGTAATTTTGAAGAGATATTTGGTAATTTATACCAAAAATGAATAAGGAAAGGTTAGACGGGCCAAGTGACTCTCTTTTAATTAAAGAAAATACTTGAAGACGGAGAATGCAGAAAACGGATTTAAAAAGGGTTATACATACTGTCGGAAATGGAAAACCGACAAAATCGAGAAAACTTTTAACGGATGTTTTGGGAGCTACGGAAAGTCAAATTTAACGAAACAAGTTGCGGAGTAAAACTTACGCAGGTCTAGTAAAATAAATATAAGTTTGAGGATATTTCAGAGAGAAAGTGTCATTTGATTGAGTGGGATGAGTGTCACCGTGCTCATTTAGATTTAGTGAATCTTCTAGGTGCATGAATTTGTGTGGTTTCTTGGCTTTAAAACACGTGCCAACTGTACATCCTTTTCACTCATCTATTTCATATAGTTAAAAACCAGAAGAATATCTCTTTCATCTATCCTCTCTCCCTTGGCCAGCCTCCCTGTCTATCCTCTCTTCCACGGCGAAACCACTTTCATCTCTCCATCTTTCTTCTTTGCATGAGTTACTTCCTCCCCTAATTTCAATCTTTTAACTCCTAAAAATCTGGTTGAATCTCTATAAACCACCAACATCATTGAGATCACTATCATCTCCTTATCAATCTCCGTTGTGGCTTCATCTTTCTTCAGTCGGCCTCTTCATCTCTCTCTCACACCGGATCTCTTCTTTCATCGCCATTCTCGTCCTCATCGGAGATTCCACCGGAGCAGATCACCATTGCCAGAGAGTCTCGCCTCCGGTCAAGCTTCGCCGGATCTCTCTCCGCACACCGTGACTTCTTCATCCTCAGCCAGTCTCCTCTTCACCTCATAGCACATGCCGGTTTACTCCTCTTCCTCTCCACGCCGTCGCCAGAAGCCGCTCGCCGTCGTTGGAATCTTCTTGTCGCGGGAAGGCTCGCGTCGTGAGCTTCCTTTCACCGTTAACGTCTCTCTCGTCGTAATCTCTCACCGGCGATCAACTTGCAGCCGGTTAACCGCTGGTGAACTCCTCTCCTTGCCGGTCATCACCGGTCAACTCTTTGTGGGACCGGTCAACTCCAGTTAATGCCGGTCATGATCGGTTCGGGAAAGGGTTTGGGAAAGATTCGGTTTGGTCTCCAGGTTCGTAGATCTGTCAGTACATCTGCCATTGACAACGGTGTGAGTTGGCTAAACTTTGTGTGTTCCATCTAGGATAGATAGAATCATACAGATTTCGGATTATGGAACCATAGAGAAATAGGATTGCATAACCGTAATTAAAATTAACATAACAATTAGGTTGTTTAAATAACACGTCAAAATGATTAATACAGATATGATATGTGCATGGCACATGAGATGGTAATTACTGATGATTGATATATCGTACTATCAATTGGTGAATGATTGATTTATGCATTCATATAGAAAACCATGCTAAGACGTATATATATATATATATATATTATAAGAACGTAAATAATGAATCTATATAATAGAAAATAAGAGTACATTAAAATACAGACTAAAAGATCTAACACACATAGAATATATTAACAGGGTGGGTTGATTAGACGATAGTTTGGTGTTATCGGGTCACATGAACTAATTAAGGAATTAATGAGAAGTCAGGAGATTAGTATGTTTACTAATCTCAAATTGCCGGATCGAGGAGACTAAAAATTTGAAATTTTGAGAAATATGTATTGAGAAATAGAATCAGGATTTGAGTCGTCTACAGGATTAGTAAGTTTACTAATCCCAGTGTAGCGGAGTAAATAAAGTAAACAATGCATTGATAAGTTAATTGAAATTGAATTAATTATATGTTAATGATGTGTGGTTATTGATGCATGTTTGATTGTTTCTCTACTCCGGTGTTGGGACGGATAGACTTTTGATTGTATGGTTATTAGTCTACTATGGTGTTGGGCCGGGTAGACAAATTGATTGTGTGATTGTTAATCTTCACCGGTGTTGGGCAAGGTAGACTGTGTTGATCGTTACTTACCTCGGTACGGGACCGGGTAGGTTTGGATAGTTACCTATTCTGGTATGGAACCAAGAAAGGGTGAGTGGTGGTAATGAAAGGTGGCAGGACTTGCGTAAAAGACTGGGTACAGGTTGAGTTAGTGTTTCTCTGCGAACTTATATGTATTGGATGATGTGATAGAGTCTCAGTGAGTCTGCTTGTTTATATTTGTGTTGTTTCAGGACTCTATAGGGTGCGTTAGATTCCACAAGGCTAAGGATGGCGTTCTGGTACTTCCTTCCCGAATGAATGCTCGGGTAGTTCTAGATCGGTTCACGTACCTTCAAGTAGTGGTTCTGGTTATGGTGTTAACCTAGTGAGTGAGCGCCTGTAGGTGTGGAGTCCGTAGAATATGGGGTCATGTCCTAGGGTCAGACTGCATGGAAACATAGGCTATTTGGTTAGCTCGAGTCGCCGAGTATCGATGGAATGAGAACGATGTCCTAGGTCGTAGGACTTTGTATTTACGTCTAGGAGTCGTGGGTGGTTTTAGTTACTGTGGGGTAGCTAAGTTTTCTCGTGGACGTTACAGTTGACGCATTGGGGCCCAAATATATGAAGTTTTCATTAGACTCTCTTTTTGTTTTTCAGGTTTGGCATAGCTCAGCGGGCGCGTAGGACACTCAGAGTAGTTTGGAATTTGCATTTGGTTGTGTTTTGTTTTCGAATCATTTGGTTTTACTTTGGTTTTGGATTTTCAGGGTATCCGTAATTTTTTTGGGTAGAACATGTGGAATTAGTTAATGGATTTTAAAGATCTTCAAATAATGAAAAACAGAATGAATCCCTGATATACGGTTAGTCCAAACCGAACAAACTCGTGGAAGCAGTACGGATTGTAAAGCTTTGGTTTGAGCCACTGACTCAAACCAGACCATCTTTGGTTTTCGTGTTGTGATGAATTATTCTCGTTTAGCCTGCAAGGTTTCGATCGGTTATGTTCTTGTTTGATTGTTGGCAGGTCAGTTCGTCGGTCAGCGGAATGGGAAGGGGGCGTTACACCTTCACTAGGAGGAGTTGATAGCTGACCAGACTAGATGGTTAGCCGAGCCTCTGGAGTTTCCGGAGTACACTCAGCATCAGACACCTCCTCAAGCTGCCAGCCCACCGCCGCCACCACCGTTTTGACCTACTGCCTATGAGTCGGACCACTCTTTTTATGCTTGTGGCGCTACGGACTTTCACTATGCTTGATGTCAGTCCTACCATGAGTTATACCAGCCTCCGCCACCGACTTGCCTTATATGCGCGTTTAGGGAATCTCGCCCCGTCTTATCCTATGGGACCATTCTACCTGGATCACGACACATCTTTCTCACCAACCACACCACAAGCACACCTAGTGCATCTTCCTGGCACACCTGCCAGTGGTTATCCACGTGAATCGTACTGTAGTTAGTGCGGAGTGTACCGCTCCTATTAGAGGTTTTAGGTTAAGCTCAGGTAAGTAAGGGTGTTACCTTAAGATTTTTATGTGTATATATTAGCGGCTTACATTATCCTTACTGACAACCTCGGTTTATATAGCGGTGTTTCTTTTTGGGGGATGTGCAACCGCTCTGTATATATGCCAGATAAACCTATGTATTAAAACTTCTTGTACATATTTTGGTATTTATCATTTTGAGTAACAAGGTAACTTTATTGCATGCATGTGTTTGTGATGATAAATGCAATACAGTTACAACGTGAAAACAAATGGTTGTCTGAATAGATGGTTTTAACATTACCGCTAAAATATGACCGTCTTTGCATTTGCATATTGCATCATGGTAATGTAGATTAATCTCATTTAATCGTTTAATTTGTAGATTAAGATTATATTGTTTGATTTGTTAGGTTGCTAGTCGGTTTAGCATTAATCATTTGGTTAGTTGATTATTGCACTAATTAATTCATTAGTGTGTTAGACTTTGCATTGGTTAAAGGATATGCGTATTTGATTAGAACTTGGATAATTGCAGATTTAAGCATTTTGATTGATAGCATTGCATTAGACGGAAGAATAAGTAATCAGGTAGCATTTTAGTTTAGGGATTGATTAGAAAACCATTTTTGTTATAAATTAGTTCGGAATTGAGAATCAATTAAGTTAAGATTCTCACATAGAACATTATGGAATTATAGGTTGTTGACAGTTAGCCACACATGATTGATTGGTTTGTGACGAATAACCAATAACTGTATAAGGCAATAATGTCGATACATAAGCTAGAAAGTTTAACCATTCTGGTGTTAGTAAGCATGTTGATGTAGGACGTGATGAGACTATGGAACATGAACACGAGACCGAACCGAACCCTGAAGATCAATATTGTGTTATTGGATCTATATGGCAAGGTGTCCCGAGTCGGCTTAATATATACATTCAACATGGTTCGAGGAAAGAGTTTTGGTATAAGAGATAGTCGGAAATGGGTCAGAGACATCAGAGTTAGGGTCAGAGTTAAGCGATTCAAATGGAGCAGGGGAAGTATTTTAGTGACGATTTGAGCAGAATATCAGATGGGCGCAACAAAGTTTGGGATCATAGTTAAGCGATTCGAGTGGATCAGAGGAATTTTTGAGTCTGATTCATAAGTAGCAGAGTTACATGGTTTTGCTTCCGAGTTCGAAGTTTAATTGAACGGAGAATTCGGGGGCGAAATTCTTGTAATAAGGGTAGAATGTAATATCCCGTCTCGTATTACCATCAACAGCCAGATTCGGAGTCCAAGAAAAATCACCGGGGCATTTCTAAAAAATTTGGAATTCGAAGGGTGTTTTGGTAATTTCACATAAAATGGATTTGAGAAGCTACGACGAGCCAAATAATCTTGTTTTTATTTAAAAATATTATTTAGAAAACAGAAAACACCAAAGACGGATTTTTAGAAGATCAGGGTGTCGGGAATGGAAACTGAGAAAACCGAAAAAATGAAAAACATATTTTGGAGTTTCGGGAGCTACAAAAGATCAAAACGGACCAAATAAATTACGGAGAGTTATTTATGGATTTTAAAAATGGCACAAAATGGATTTCAAGAATCGACAGAATCTCGGCACGGGATCGCCGCGCCACGTGCCGATCTTCGATTGGCTAGGATGGTACATGCATGTTTTGTACCCAAATGCAACTCTTCACATGCTGAAAATCTGGAGAGGACACATGTTCACGTAGGTGTCAAATTGCATGGGATTTTTGTGCCACCTTTCTATTCAGATTCATGCATGTTCATGGAGTGATGGGTATAAAACAATTGGTTCCCCCACCTTGGTTTCTACACACCAAAGAAAAAAGGAACAAAAATCTCATCTCTCTCCCCCAGCACTCGCCGGCGAGCACCACCATCTCTTCTTGGATTTCTTGACTCCCAAGTAATCCCATATGACACAATTAATCCTTAATCATTCCCTTAATCAGTTCATAAATATACCATTAACCCTTAATCAATATCATAAGCCATCTCACAGCTTAATTCTCGTTGTAAAAGCTTTGCCATTGCCGGAGAACCGTTAAAGACTCACCAGATTTTCTGGTGGAAACCGCTCTCCTCCACCATCTCCCTCGCCTCTCTCCGAACCTTCCCTCCCTCACCAGAGCAAACCCTGCATATTTTACCGGAGAAATCAACTGGTCAACCTCACCAACCGTAGACACTCATCGCTGGAGTTCCCACCGGCCATCCGACAATAAAATTGGCCGACGGTCAACTCCACCGGTCAACCTCCTCTAAGCGGTCAACCCTCGGTCAATCCGATCAAAGACGGTCAATCCTCACCGGTCAACCCTTTGCCATTAGTCAACCCTCCCACTCATCGATCAACACTCTCTGGTCAACTCTCAGTCAAGTGCGGGTCAACGGGTCGGGTTAGCCTCGGATTCGTGTCGGGTCACAGAATTTCGTCCATCCATCCATCTGTGACCGTTACTACTGTGAGTCGGCTATGTTTTATTGTATGTTGCATTTAGGATAGATCTAATCAGCATATATACCCCATGATTAATAAACCATAGAGTGGTGGGATCTCGTACCCATAATTAAAATATGACAGAACAAGATTTAGGACAATTACATAATTTGGAAATAATTGGATAGGAAATATATAAATGAATGACACATTTAAATATCATTAAATTGCATGATGGTTGTTCGTAGATATTATTGATCGTTGCATGTTTACTCGGTGATTGATTGTTGCATCGCATTTAAATATATATATTGTACAAACCAAATAAATGAATCTATATAAAAGAAACTAAAAGACAATTAAAATACAAATTAAACTTATAACAAACCTTAGAATATTATAATTGGTTAGAATTAGTTAGATCAGGGTAATCAGGTTAAATAATAAATTAAATAAATGAATTAAATAAGGAGTGGGGAGGTTAGTAAGTGTATTAACCTCAATCTGACGGAATAAATAATTAAATATTGAATTAAATTAATCTAAAATTAAAAGATAAACCCAGAATAAACCGCCTAGGGAGTTAGTAATTTTACTAACTACTGGTAAAATAAATAAATAAGATAATTAATTCTGGAATTCTCTCCCTTCTCTCTTAAGTCGTTTTCTTTGAATACTCTGTTTCCGGCCGTCGGTGTTTCGCCGGCGGTCGGGTCACTTTTGTTTTTTGTGATGGATCCATCTTTGTCGTGTTTATATTTGGGATGGATTCTTTAGTTTGATTTCCTGAATAAAACTCCGGCTCTTCTAGCCGGTTAGTATCCTGGCGTCGTTCGGGGGTTTTTTTCCGGTCTACTGCCAGATCTCGCTCTACTACCACAGCGCTCTCACCATGACGTCGATCTTCTTTCAATCTTTTCATCTTTTCGTTCTGTTTCTTCACTGTTGGTTCACTACCCTCTCGAGTTGATTGGGTCTGCTGGAGATCGGAGTGGAAGGTGAATGATTGATGCGTTTCCTTTTTTTTACGGCATTTCTGGTAATTTCGCTAGATGATTGTGCTCCTTTACTCTCTCGGATTAATATCTCCACGCTTCCCCTCACCTTTCGTCACGGTGGTAACGGCGGACAAGAACCAAGTCCATTGATTGAGCTTGGTCGGCGTGCAGTCTCCTTGGAGTCGGAGTTAGTTTCTGGTGAATCGCCTTGGTGGTAAGTAGAACGGCGGAGTGATACTCATATATTCAAGAACATGCCTCTCCTCTGGTGACCGGCGCTTTCACCAGCGGCGATGGTTGCATGCGGATGGTGCTCACTGGGTGACACGTGTTTAAAGACAGCTGAATCATTGCCTCGTGTCTTCGTCCCTTCTCGATTTGATTAGGGTTTCATAAGCCCATATTTTAGCATATTTTGTTATCATCTCATGTACTCTATGATTGTCTCTCTGTAGATGGCTTTTAGGCCCAATCAATGAAATGCCCATGACGACAAAAAAAATGAATTAAGTAATTATTTGGGGCTACAAGATTAGTAAGTTTATTAATCCCAAGGTAGCAGGTTGAACCAAAATAAATTTAAGAATTGAATTTAAATCAAAATAAACTTAAGTATCCGTTTGTTTGTTTATGGATGATGTGTTGTTAACTTTGTATTGATTATTGTGGATTTATCTACTCCGGTGTTGGGCTGGGTAGAATTTGTTGGTTGATACCTTTTTTGGTACGGGACCGGGTTTTTGGGGTTGAATTAGTGATGGGTGATGTTGAGGTTAGGACTTGTAGGATACACCCAGTATGGGGTTACATCCTAGGGCTAGGTTGCATGGAACTTTGGCTATCTAGGGGTAATATGAGTCACCGTGTATCGATGGACAGTGAACGGTGTCATAGCACTTCATGCTTACGTCTATAAGTCGTGGAAGGTTTTAGTTATCATGAAAAATGGGTAGCTAAATGTTCCCGTGTAAGCTTACCGAGTTCGCGATTGGGGCCCATGGTGTGGAGATTTCATTAGAGCCGCGTTAGATTAGATTGAATCTAATCGAGGGCATGTGTTGCAGTGTTTTCGATTCCTTAGTTGTTACTTTATTGGTAGAGAATGCTTGTGTTGTAGAGTTCATTATATATTGGTAGCACGTGATCAGAAATTTTATTTTATTGAGTGTTATTTTGGGTTTAGTGTGGGATTTTTTAGCTTGTTTAGGTGGGAGCCAATTCACTGGGTGATCTTAGATTGCTCATCCAACTCTTTTTATCTTATTCAGGTTTCAGGAGTAGAATGGCGGACGCGTAGGCCACTCGGAGTAGTTCAAGTTCAAATTGGCTAAGATTTGTTTTTGAATCATTTGATTCTTTCGGTTTCAGATTTTTATGGGTGTCTTAAAAGAATTTAGAAAACTCTTTGAAATTAGTTTAAAATAGATTAAAGGATTTAAAAGATTAAAATTAGGAATTACTCCTTGATATACGGTTTAGTCTGAACCGAACACAACTCATGGAAGCGGTACGGGTTGAAAAGCCTTGTATAGTGTAAACAAGCTAAATGGGGTTAAAGATGGTTTGGTTCGAGCCATTGACTCAAATTTGACTCTCTTTTGCCTTTGTATGTAGTGAATCCTTCTCGTTTAGCATGCACGGATTCGGTCGGTCATGTTCTTGTTTGATTGTTGACCGATCAGCTCGTCGGTATGTGGATAAACGAGAAGGGGGTGACACATGTATAGTCCAGATGTAGGACTTAGAGCAAAAATCAGTATGCTCTTCCATTCTCCAATAGAAAGAGTCATTCTAGCCGCTGCAAAAAGACCAGGTTGCATGAATCTTAATTCCCTATAACAAGATTTCACGTTAATATCGAACATAAAATGATAAAATCAATCAAAATTAAAATAGTATGCATTTGTAGTAACATTCTCATCAGCGAAGATGATTTCTTAAGTTTCATTAAACTGTGATGTGTATTGCTTCCATGCATGAAAAACTTTAACTTGGATTCTCTATCTTGTTTTAAATGGTTTGATGTCATTGAAGTTAGTAAGATTGCAACTCATCGAGATTTTTGAAAGAAAGATATTTTTTGGTTTCTTATTTGTTTTCATGTTATTGTGCAATAGGTTTGGGAGGCCTACTACTTATATAGCAGTTCAATTAACGTGTGTGAGGCCGCAATTTTAGAAGGTAAAATCTGCGGAATCTATTTTGAAATCAATATCTTGATAGTTGCTAATATTTAGGAATCGAAATATTATTCGTTTGAAAATGATAATATAGTTAAATTTTTATGATGGTTTAGATACCGAAATTGATTGTTTCTATAGAATTTTTAGTTTCCAACTTATTTGTTCCCTATATCGTTGTTGGTATGATATTCCGGCAATTATATTTTAGGATAGCTATATTCATTTAATGTAGGTGCCTATTTAATTGTGTGTGAGACCACAATTTTAGAAAGTGAAATCTGGAGAATTTATTTTCAAGTCAATATCGTAACTATCTTTATATTTAGAAGTCGAAATATATTTGTTTGAAAATGGTAATATAGCTAAATTGTTATGATGGTTTTGATATCCGCAATTATAGTTTCATAAAACGTCCTAGTTTCCAACTTTTTGTCACAATATTATATTAAACTTAAATGCTGAATATAAACGGAGGGTTCTTTGCCAAAGAGTAAAACTCACTTGTTACATAATTGAAAAACAAAGTATTAAACAGATAGATTAGACGGTTTAAATCATGGATAAAAACCGGAAGCTTC
This sequence comes from Orychophragmus violaceus, assembly GCA_030180135.1. Taxonomy (NCBI): domain Eukaryota; kingdom Viridiplantae; phylum Streptophyta; class Magnoliopsida; order Brassicales; family Brassicaceae; genus Orychophragmus; species Orychophragmus violaceus. Next base: position 83,944,765 of record CM058232.1, on the reverse strand, counting down.
TTCAAAAAAGCTTATAAAGTGATGGCTTTAAATCGATATGTTCTACTGCTAATACAGGCGAATGAAGAAAACTATTAGCTCTTGATGCTGAGCGTTGAAAGATCTTCTCTGTAAAGGAGAAGAATGGTGAAAGTGTTCTCTCCAAGAAGGAGGAAGATGGTAATAGCTATCTCTCCATATAGGAGGAAGCTGGTCTCTCCACAATGGAGGAAATTGATATACCCAATAGGCAAAATGTGGTTAGTAAACCCATTGAAAACCTGGTTATCTCCAAATATAGATCCAAAATTGTACAATGATGAGATAATAGCATTAGTCGATAACATTCGTACGTGATATAATTAATGTGCAATGGATGGAGTAGATACTTAACTGCCCCTTTTGTTGGGCTAAGATATGGACCAAGACCCACAGATGCAGTTATGTCCCAAGCCCATAAACCTTTTGTTGCACGAGATTTGCCGGTTTGGCTGCAGAAGATCCAATCGGCGGTCATAGTAAATTTTCAGGGATAAACAAGAGGAGGTTTTTCCGGTTGATTTGAGGGGCTCGCCGCGGCTACTGTGAGACTGGTGATGTTGACTTGCAGTGACGGCAGAGGTGTGGTAGAACAGTGAGAGTCGGCGCAGCAGGGTAGATCTGAAGTGAATGGTTGTTTAAAGGGCCTTTTTAACGCCAGAGAAGGTAATCTCAGTAGATGTGCGATCTTTGCGGTTTTTTATGGTTGTTCCCAGATCTGAGTACTCGCAGCTGAGATATCAACATTTGGCTCGGAAGTTGCAACATCACTGGAATGAGAGTGACCAGCATTATGAAGAAGTGAACCGTTTAAAGCGGACGTGAACGACATGGCGGCGGCAGGAGACGACGCTCAAGAGAAGTCTTTGGGGTTTTCCCGAGAAAAGTTCAGATCTGTAGGGCTCTGGTCGCACTGTTGAGAAGACGAGCTCTTCCACAGAAGACGACGGCACCCGAACCAGGAGAGAGATAGAGGCAGTATGGCTGGTCAGTTTGTAAGCGATGCGCTTTAACCATGGAGCCGAAAGTAGAGGGCTCAGAATAAGAATCCAAGACGAAAGCCAGAGAAGCAATTAGAAACAGGGGAGTAAGAACATGATAAGAGGCGGTGATGCTAGCGAGCTCCTGCTACGCCGGCGTCGGAGAACGATAAAAAATTGGTGTCTTGATAGTTATGTCAGAAAAAGCGGCTAGTGTTAAGTTTGTCTTAAATTTTAGTTTCCAACTTATTTGTTCCATAAATCGTTGTTGGTATGATATTTTTAAAATTATAATTTAGGATAGTTAAATTCATTTAATTAGGTGTTTATTTTAAATATGTAAGTTTATTTAGTTCCAAAGTTTGATTGTTCTGATTTAACTGTTCCCTAAGAGCATGTAAATTGATGGATTTTAATGGGTTTCTGACACAGTTTTTTAGGCAAAACAGAATAAAAAATAATTTTTTTAAGAAACTCTTAAGAACCGATCCTTAAATAAGAGACTTAAGAACCCGGGTTCTTAACTGTAGCGCAGACGTGTCGCGATATGGTTGATTCTTTTTTTTTGACTTTTGAATTTTTTTTTCCATCTATAAAAAAAATATATATTAAAATATTAGTTAAAAACTTCCAGGAAGGGGTTCATGGATGTACATGCTCTAAATCCATCCGACCATATTTTGCAGTTTTGATTGATATCACTTGTGATGATGAAGTGAAACATCACAACAATAATTTTAAGTTGTACAGGTAAAACTTTTCATCAAAAACTTTAGATGATGGTAAATAAAAACATGAATGTACAGATAAGAAGACCGGTTGTGAACTTCAATATCTATATTGTTTAAGTGGTATACTCGAGACTCGTACTTACACTCTTTTAGATATTGTGAATAGAAACATGAATGTTCGTAAGATATGATTTTTTATTAATAATATTGATTTTAGTTGGACTTTTAGGATTAGATTGTAATAAGTGTACGGCTAAGATTTAAAAAAATCCTTGTGTGATCTGTTGGTTTTGACATGGATCCAAAATTATAGAGTGGCTAATTTCATTAAATCCCAAATTACTTTTAATGATTAATAAAAGAAACATTTTCTTAACAATAATATAGATTTTAATAAATACATGAAATAAATGTTAGTATTTCATAGACTCGATTTTTTTTAATAATATTAATATTTTCTTTGTCAACGTTAACTAGAAAATATAATAATATAACTTATAACAAGAAACTTTATTACATTAATAATTTTTACATTTAATTTTTTTTTTTACTTTAAAAAAAATATAAGATTAATATTTTCTCTGTTTTACAAAATCCGACTATTAAACACTTTTAATTTGTTTCATCGAATTAAGCTTCAAAACGATAGATTTTTTTTTGTTACATTTAAACTTAAGTTTCTCTAATATGTTTTTCTAAGTTTAAATATAACAGATTTTCTTATGGTAAAATTTTTTTGAGGTTAAAAGCTTCGTATATTTCTTTCTCGAAAAAGTATAGTGTTTTCCTGTATTTATAACATTAAAATCGATATTTTCTAGTAGGAAAAAAAATGATTGAAGTTTTATTGAGCAAAATGTTGGGATAAGTTTGAAGATAGCTTGAGAAAGAAGCAATTCTATTCCAATTAGGATATTAATAAGGAAAATATTTAGGAATTATCTAAATGTTAGTTTTCTATTTATTAGGAGTTATCTAAATAAGTAGTATTTCCTTTTTTGTGATTAGGAAAAGTATAGGAGATCTCTATATAAGGAGATGCCAAGGTTGTGGCATAACTCATGAGTTTTATGAGAGATTGAGAGATTAAGTTTTGAGTGAGTTTCTTAAGCTAATAAAGAGAGTTATTCTTTATTAATCTTTGAGTTCATAATTCTTCTTTGAAATCAATAATTGGTATCAGAGCTTTGCTAAGATTGTAAGGGGTACTCTCAACTCCGATCGTGAGCAATACGATTGTAAGAAGTACTATTGACCTAGATCTTGAGCAATACGATTGAGAAAGCAAGACGATGGGGAAGAGTGACGATGAAACAACAGGGAAGATAAAAGAAGGAGGGGGATCTCTTTCTATCAAATGTCCTATGCTAAATTCAAGCAACTATACGGTATGGGCTATGAGAATGAAGATTTTGCTTAAAGTTCATAAAACTTGGGAAGTTGTAGAAACAGGAAAAGATGATGGTGATAAAAACGACATGGCAATAGCCTTGTTGTTTCAGTCAATTCCTGAGTCTCTTATTCTACAAGTCGGTGAACTAGACACAGCTCAAAAAGTATGGAATGCTATCAAGGCGAGGCATATGGGAGCAGAGAGAGTAAGAGAGGCGAGATTACAAACTTTAATGGCCGAATTCGACCAAATAAAGATGAGACCGGATGAGAAAATTGATGACTTCGTTGGGAAGTTATCCGAGATCTCTTCAAAATCAGCTGCGCTTGGAGAAGAAATCGAAGAACCTAAATTATCAAGAAATTCCTTAAGTGTCTTCCTCGGGAGAAATATATTCACATCGTTGCATCTCTTGAACAAGTGCTAGATTTAAACAAAACAAGTTTTGAGGATATTGTGGGACGTTTAAAAGCTTATGAAGAATGTGTGGCTGAGGAAGAAGAAGAAAAGGAAGATCAAAGCAAACTAATGTTTGCAAATATGGAATCCCACTCTAATCGTGTTTCCTATGGTGATTTCAATAGATGTCTAGGTCGAGGACGTTACTTCAACAGAGGTCGAGGACTTTATAACGGAACCAGAGATACATCAGAAGTGATGTGTTATCGATGCGACAAAATCGGCCATTATGCTTCAAACTGTCCTGATCGATTACTAAAGTTACAAGAAGCACAAGAGAATGAAAACAACGATACAGAAAAGGCAGATGAACTTATGATACACGAGGTGGTGTATTTAAACGAAGAAAGAATCATGCCAAGTAAGTATGAAACAAATACTGGTGAAGATGATAGTTGGTATCTTGACAATGGAGCTAGCAATCACATGAGTGGAGATCGAAGGTTCTTTGCATATATTGATGAGTCCATTACTGGGAAGGTGCGGTTTGGAGATGACTCCCGAATAGATATAAAAGGAAAGGGATCGATTGAGTTTGTCGATCAAAACGGTGAGGACAGAAAAATGTCTGAAATCTACTTTATCCCCGATCTAAAGAGTAATATTATTAGTCTCGGTCAGGCCACTGAATCGGGTTGTGATGTAAGGATGAAAGAAGATCTTCTGACAATGCATGATCATGAAGGAAAACTACTTGTCAAAGCAATAAGAAAAAATAATCGGTTGTACAAGGTTCGTATGCAAGCTTTGATTAGTGGTCTTAATGAGGATTTTTGGAATTCATCTGAGATTGGTTGGAATTCCCTTGTGATGATTAATGATCAATGGAATGTTGAAGAGAAGAGGGCATCAAGTTACAATTTTAAGACTAAGAATGTGATTTATAATGCTACAACAGGCTCTGCATCAGTGTCTATGGCGGAACTTGCGTCAGCATCTGCAACAAGGTGTGTAATTGGAAGTAACAAGGATGAAAGTGATCATGTAAGTGATGATGAGGATTTTACTGAGAACTACGAAGATTTGTATGAGCATTGGTGTAAGCTGGTTGAGGAGAATTCAATATTGTCTAAGGAGAAAGTCAAGTTAGAAGCTCAAGTTGCTGAGGTACGAAAATATGCAACAGAAAAGGAAGAAGAAGCACAACAAGCCAAAGTTCAACTTAAAGAAACTCTAAAAGGTATGAGGATGCTGAATAATGGTACAAAACAGTTGGATCATCTTCTTACCATTGGCAAAAGTAATCGATGTGGTCTTGGATTCAATGGAGAACCTTCAAAAGCTGACTGTGTTTTTGTGTCTGGTGGAAAGATGGATGTTGCATCAATAGCTGCTACAAAGACTATAACTGTTATGAAGTCTGCAACTGGTACGTCGACTGGTACGGCAACTGGTACGTCGATTGGTACAACGACTGCAACAAGGAAAATCCCAGAAGTGAAGAGTGCACCTAAACAAATTTGGCGACCTGTTTGTCACCATTGTGGAGTTGTTGAGCATATTAGGCCAAGATGCTTCAAGTTATTTAAGGAAAAGAAACGAATGGAGCAAGCTCATGGAGTGAGATTTCATGGTCCAATATGTTATCATTGTGAAGGTAGAGGACATGTTCAAAAAGTTACTCATGAAGGAACAAGGGTCAGGAAGATTTGGAGAAAGAAAAAGTTAATCCCTTCGGAAATGGTGCAGTAGGATTTCATCCTCAATATGGAGGAGGACGGTTCATGTGTTAGTTTTGACCATGAAGTGACTCAAGTAGGGGAGATTGGTGTTACTGGTGCTAGATGATGTGGGACGTTGCTAGTGACAAAGCCTTTGATGCTAGGGTTGTTAAGATCACTTACATAGTCAAAAAGGGGGAGATTGAAGAGGTATTTGATGTGTCAGTCACAGCGTAGTACAAGTGGTAGTACAAGACGTAACTCAAGACGTTGATATACTCGATTGATGAGATATGAACGAATCTTTATGATGTGATTCGGTTTATGAGTTGTTTGTTGAGCTGGATGAAGATATTGAAGAGAAGATTGCAGCTTGGAGTGAAAAGGAAAAGTTAATAAAAGGTGAAATATGAAATATCTTAACAAAAGGATATTCTCAAGGTTACCTAATGTAAAGAGGAGAGGCGTGGCCTTATGAAGATGCAAGAGATGAGAGATCTCATTGGAATTCAAGATGTTGGAGAGAAAGGACTTCAAGCTTAAGGGGGAGAATGTTGGGATAAGCTTGAAGATAGCTTGAGAAAGAAACAATTCTATTCCTATTAGGATATCAATAAGGAAAATATTTAGAAGTTATCTAAATGTTAGTTTTCTATTTATTAAGAGTTATTTAAATAAGTAGTATTTTCTTTTTTGTGATTAGGAAAAGTATATGAGATCTCTATATAAGAAGATGCAAAGGTTGTGGCATAATTCATGAGTTTTATGAAAGATAGAGAGCTTAAGTTTTGAGTGAATTTCTTAAGCTAATAAAAAAAAGTTATTCTTTATTAATCTTTGAGTTTATAATATTCTTTGAAATCAATACAAAAAAAAAAATTAATTGAACAAAAAATAATTGTAAAAAAGATGGTGCAGTAGTAGCAGAGAGTCAGGCTTTCACAGATCTGACGATATTCTTGTAACCAAAAAGCGCAGAAGATGCTGAGTCCGCGCATGTTCCTTTCTTGTTTTCTGCCCCTCTCCTTTTCCCCCATTATTTTAAAAATTAATTTATAATTTACCCTCAGAAAACCTTTATCTTATCATCCGAATATATTCACGCATTTGCTTTTAACAACCTTGTTGTAGTTGACGTCACATGCTACACAAATAAACGAATGGGGTCTTTAATTTTTAGGACGAAAGTATTCGTAATTTTTTTCAAACCTTACATTTTACAAGATTGATAAGAGACTACTCTTTTAGAAAATTGAATGAGTCTTAAATTTGTTGCAATTTTTAGAAAACCCCACAATATCATTCCCTGTTGTTTTTTTTTTCTTTTTCGAAATTTTCTTTAGAAAATAAACAATGGACCAGACCAGATATTTTGAATTAGCTTCCAACAATAATTTAACATATTGGCTTTACTTCATAGTTCATAGCTTTTTCACTCTTTACACCAACTTTTCTTTTTTACTTTATCATCAAATCTATATATTCTCCCCCCTTGTTTAAAAAATCGTTAGATACTAGTCAGGCGATCGTGTTGGACCTAAAACCGAATAAAAAATCGAGAATAACGCGGAAATTAATCAGTGTAATTTTAGAGACATATACACACACGAGATTAGTCCTTTATAGAAAATGTAATCGCTTGTGCAATGTAAATTTAGCGTAGCCCAGATTGTAAAGGTACTCTTATTTTAGGTTCAGGCCCGGGTTCGAATCTCGGTAGCACCTAATTTTGCTAGTTTTCTGGTTTTTCTTTTAATTAAGGGCAAAAACGTAAATATATCATCATTTTCTTCATTTAACCTCCGAATTGCTAGAGTTGCCGCCAATGCTTTTCTTCTGAGTAGTTCACTTTTTTTTCCATTTTCTTATATTTTATACCACAAACTTGTAGATCTAACACATATAATTCTATTTTGACCGTAAACACACAAAAAAGACATGAGTTTTAAACTTTGATCCGACTTTTTCTCCGATTTAACTAAATTGAGATTGGTTTTTGAAAATAAAATATATCATTCGAATTTGTTTCCTTTTGTACAAATTTCTTTTTTCTCTTCTCATCTTCGTAACCAAATAAAAACAAAAAACAAAAACTAAAGAAGAAAATATCCAAAATGCCCTTCTTAGCTATCTCTCTTTACATAATAACCATAGAGGAAGACCTGACCGACCTTCAATATTTCTCCAAAACCTACACTTTGTTTATTCTCCCTTATCCTTAACAACTGATTTTCTGCCTTAGTACTTTACTTACAAACTTAACCCAGAAAGAAAAACCCATAAAAATTGCTACAAACTCCGTCACCTATTTACACTCTTAAACAAAAAGGCCAAACTCCAAAGGATCAATCTATCTCTCGTGCCCTCATTTCCCTCAAAGCTCCCCACACAGCTCCATATCCTTAACACGACGCACTAAATCTGGTTTTTGTAAGAGCTAATTCAATAGAGTATATGTGGGGTTGGTTGGTTCTAAGCCAAGGCAGGGATGCTGCAGTTTCTACTGTCCCTGTCGAGGCAATCGAACCCTTCGATCCTAACCGCTGGGCTGTTACCAAAATTGCCTCTAACACATCCTCCTCCTTTCCTCCCTGAGGAAGAAGGGGACGACGGAGGTTGGCCCAGCGGAGTCTGGATTGGTGAAGACGAGACCAGTTTGATTTCATCTCTGAATCGAGCATCCTGTGTTAATGGGTTAGCGACTCTGCTCGGCGGCGACCCACATAAAAACGGGGACGGCGAGTCTAACACCTGTTTATGAACTTGTTCCGTATCATCACCATCCTGTTAATCACACACAACAACACATCATCAGTTTTGTTTCCAAATATATATTATATAATATAGAATTACATAGCTCTGATGACGCGTGAGTGATTGATTGATTGCTAAAATCATGTGTTTTTTTTAATAAAGGGTCAGAAACTGGCCCACCTATGTGCTGTAAGGATTTAACTCGTGACGTCTTAATCTAAATCTTCTGTTTTTTTTTTAATACATAACTTTCGACAAATCTCAGACAACATGTTTTCTTTATTCAAGAATCGTACACGATTACTCTATTTTTGTTTCGTTTTCATTTTTAAAATAACACAGAGAAACCGACTTTCTACTGATTTATAGGTTTGTTGATTAAGATCTACCAAGACGTAACCAGTTTGATAATCAAATTTCACCTACCAAGAACACCTAATTATGAACAAATCAAAAACAAAATTATACCTTTGTCAGTATGATATCTAAGATATCAGTCTCTGCTTTGGATTCACATAACTCGACTTGGTGGCTGAACACACAATATAAAGAATCAAATTCAGTCACCAAAACGAATTATCAGGATATGATGAAAGTGAAAAAGAAGATGTTTAACCTGAAGTAACATCGCAGAGACCGAGTAGGATGGTTACGGAGACCAATACGACGTGGTTTCGGGCAAACAACAACAGTCTGATCTCTTTCAACCACTGAAACGGAGCTCCTCAGATCTCCACCGGCTGCGAAAGCGTTTGGCTGAACAGCCCAGTGATTCATCTTTCTTCCGAACAAAAAAAATGTAAACCTGTTACAATCAGAAATTTGAATTGTAAAATGGATTAGTCGATTGTTATTATGAATCTGAGAAAGAAAAAATGATCCAGATCTGGATAAATCAATCACCTAGAACCAAACGAACACAAATTAGAATCAGTTCCACGAACAGATCCGTCAATTTTCTGGAAAACACAAGACCAAATCGACAGATCTAAAGACCTAATAATCCAAAACAGGATCTACAGATCAAAAACCAGAAACAGAGGCGCCGATCTAAGAAATAACGAAATCTATGGAAGATTCAAGCAGTGAAGCGAGAGAGAAAGTTACCTTAAGCTTAACTGTACAGCTTCTATGTAAGGTAGAGAGCTATGGCGATAAGAGCTAGAACATAGATTTAATTTGTAGAGAGAGAACACAAAGATGAATAAAAAATTTGGGTAGAGAAAGGATGATGAAAGGCGTGAAAGTGTGTGGCGAGAGAAGGGAGACAGGCCATGAAGCAGTCCCTTGCTCATTTATAGGGTCATAAAACCTTATAATAAAATCCATTTCAAAATTTATTAAATTATTTTTTTTTTCCACAATCATAGAGTATTGTATATTTTCTATCCATGTTGACAATATTTTTTTTATATCCATAAATATCAACCGCTACCAAGTCTTCGGCCGCAAGAGCGTTACTAGGTCTGGATATGCCTTAAAAAAAAAAAAAGAGAAATTTTATTGTTTTTTACTTTTCTAACCAAAAAAATTGATCAAAATTTATTTTAACATTTTGGTGGAGAGTAACACGAACACAGACACAGTAACAGATATTAATTGTCAACTATGTGGTGCATAAGAAAGCTAAACCATTAATCATTTGGTATACCAATGGAGAGCTAGGTAGCACGGAAGCTTCTCTGGATGATCGCTTCCCGCTTCAGAATCAGAGTCAGAATCGGAAGCTTAAGGAAGCTTTCGGAATCTCGATTCCAAGAAGCTTCAAAAAAAAAACTCTTTAAAAATGATTGAAAGCTTACACTTCCATTTTGTAATCTTGAAATCGTAAACAAAGAAGAAATATAGAGTTATATTTATATGTATTTTGTTTTATTTAAAAAAATCCTAAAATTAAAGAGAATAAAATCATATATAAAACATTGAAACTAAAAATAAAAATGATATTTATGCATAATAAATTTTATTCTTTTACTTAAAAAATTTGTTTACATAGACTATATTAATTAGTTGTGAATTACTAGAAGTGATTAATTTAATTAGTTGGACAATATTATTTTGAAAACTTAGAATTTTTAAGTTATTTTCACAATATATTTTAAGCTCGTCTTATTTGATATAGTTAACTAAGAATGAGTACAATATTTTGATATTTAATTTTGAATCATATAAGTTTTAATTATTGGTTATATTATATTTTTAATATGTATATATACGCTTCCAAAACGTACCCGTTTTCTATATATTTTTGAAAAATCGCTTATGCGCTTCCATACGATTCCGCTTCCGCATACCCGTTTCCGATTCCATGCAACGTAGATGGAGAGTCTCTAATGAAGTCTGACAGTTAGTACCAATGCCAAAACCTCCCACTACAAGAAATGTGGGTATTAATAGCATTGGACGATAGCGTTTTTTATTGTCATGCTACTGTATCATGACACGGGTTTTTTTCATAGCGTTTGTTTTTGAAAAACGCTATATATTCGATCGCGTGAAATTATAATTTTTAGCCGCGAAAATTTGCTAAGTATCAGCACCTTACTATTGCAGATCCAAAATTTAACGTTATCTTACATCTAAAATATCAAACTTTTAATTAAAAAAATAGATTTTTATACAATTTTCTCTAACGCAAATTAAATCTTTTTCACTCTCTCTTTCGTACAATGAGAAACCATCTGAATCTTCTACATCTTCGTTTTCGTTTCTTCTCTCTCTCTCTTTAGATCCAGATCGAACGAGGTAAAATCCGATCTCAGCTCGAAGATCTTAACTCAGATTTTCAATTTCATTTAAGAATTTGATGAATTTTGGATGGACTCATGTTAATGGATTCGGTGAGAGAAGACAAAAAGCATGAATTTTTCGTGTTAGTCTAGTGATGAATTCGAGTAAAAACCATTTAGGAGAATCGAATTAGATAAATTTCGTATTGGGTATTGAAATTTGTTTGAGGTTTTCTGGATTGAGGTTTTGTTTGTAGCATCTGCGTTGATATATACATATTTCAGCATTAGCATTTGATTGTTGATCTTTTATAGTAGGTGTTAAGGATGTGTGGTTCTTAAACGTTGAATTGAGAGGGAAGAGAACATTATCAGATGCTAATGCTGAGAAAGCAAGACTCACAGCAAAAAAATGGCTACACGATATACAACCGGCTTATGCAAAGTACAACACAAATATGTTAAACTTGTTTCTTCTGTATACCCAATTCAATATTTTAGCATAGCTTTCTTGTTTTATTTTTAAGTTTCTGTGTTATTGGTTTGGAGGTCTAGCTTGTTGCAACAGTGGGACTGAGAATCATCTAACAGCATAACCTAATCCAGGTTAGATACATCTAAGTTTTCTAACAGTTCTATATGAAACAGAAAACTAAAGACAAAACATAAATTTAAAACAAACAACCATACATAATTAAAGATCTGAAACAAGAAACTAAAATAGATAAGTTCAACAGCACATCGAGTTTAAGTTAAAGAGACAGAGAAGAGACATAGGGCAGATAAAACTCAGGTCTTAGAGAGGCACAACAGCACCGTACCTGGTAACATACATGTCACTATTTGCTAGCTCTCTCCTAAAATTATCAACCTCTACCATCCGGGGGTTGAATCTGTAATCAGATAAGCCTCTATGAGTTTCCAGCCATGCCTCATCATCATCTCTTAAGTGTTTATGGATCCTCCACATCTTTAACACCACAATCACCACTCCAAGACCCCTAGTGTTTTCCCACTCATCCCTGAATGCAAAAGCAGTGTCCCCATTTGCAACACATTTAATCTGATGGTCTCTGTCATGCAAAAAAACCTTCTGTCATAACAGACTTGTGAATATAATAAACTTGTGATTATAAACTCTCTTGACTTACATGTTGTCTCTTATGTGGAACACCAGCCGTGACCTTTTACGGTCTGCCCAACAGACAGCAAGGGGTTCAACGTTGAAGACCACACCCATTATATCTACAAGATAAGTTCTCAAATCTGGTTACTTATATTTATTCATGATTTAGGATTATGTGTTGGTTAGTGTTAAACAATCATACCTATAGGAGTGTCGACATTGATGTGAGGGATATGCCACATACACTTAAAATCCATGTAGTGATAGTTGTTGAGAGGGTCGATGCGTTTGATGATAGTCCCGTCCATGACACTAAGTCTGAATGGAGAGTTTACAGGCTTGAAACCTGCATATGCCTTCTCAACATGAACCCTGAAAATCTCGAGCCACTTTCCCTCTTGTTCCTCAAGTCCTTTAAATATGCTTGCTTCTGATGGATAAATTACCATCTCAGTCTTAGTTCCCTGCAAATTTAGAAACGGTATGATGTGTTAGTTGCATGTATGATGTGTTCAGTCCAAGAATTAGAGTTTAAACTTACAACCTCGTCTACCAATATGCAACTCCAGAACGGTCCATCTTCAAAAATATGATATGAGTGGATCCTTATTAACTTCACTTTAAAACGCCAGGCTCTGAGTTTGTCGTTAACCTCCAAGTCCGAAAGCTTGTTGCACCACGACATGATGTTTCTGAATAGCTTGTGATTTCTTTTTTTTGTGGTTTTGCAGAGAAAATAGATGAGAAAGGGGAGAAAGAAGAAGACTTAACTGCCTCTATTTATGTTTCAAAATAACCGTGAGAAACCAAACAGTCTGTATGATGGATTATGGTGTTTGTTCAAGGTTTAATTCCCATATTTCAACCTAACACATAATCTTAACAGATCTAGGTTCTTGCAAAACGAATCATAAAACCAACCAAACCTGGATCATTACCTTTCAGATTGCAGCGGATAATTGATGGTAATGATGAGATCAGTTAGAACAGATGAACAACCTGCTCCTCCTTTGGTATCCACACTCTTACAAGCCGGGATGGCTGCTAGACCAAAAAGATGGATCAGATCAGAAAGAGAGAGTTAGAGAGAGAGACACTCGCGGCCACAAAGAGAAAATCGTGTGGGATCTATTATCCCTTAGGGTTTTCGATTTTTTTAATCTCTCATTAATGGGCCCAAGTCATTTGACTAATGTCTCATTAATCATTTGGGCCCAAGACACAAATCAGGCAAAAGCCTGCATTTTGTCTGGCCCAATTCTCTGATCCAATACAGTAAATGCCACTGCATCTTACCGTATTAATTCCATTTAACTTTCCCGTTAACTATGGTGTGTGACCCTTCGGGATCATACAATACTGGTAATAAGTCCTAAACTTATAGATCAAGAGCGGACTCTAGCAAGCCATCATGATCACCCAGTATTTATGACTTATGTCTGATCTCGACATTTATCATACTTTCTAGAGATAGTACAGTAGATTTCAGGACATTCCCAACAATCTCCCACTTGTACTGGAATCCTACATTCCCTAGTCCTTTTGTCTCAATATCTCGATCTGGCATAAGGCAAGATGCGTGTCATCCTTATATAGCCAGACCATGTTCATCGGACCAGATTTGATACTGACAATGCAAACGACTTGGGCAAGTCCGTTTGGGAATGGCCATTCTCTTACCAGCTATCAAATCTCCGATTGGCCTAGAGATATTACCTCCGTTAAACGGCAGGGACAAATCCCATCTTGTTCCATCACTATGAACTACACAATTCATAATACACCCAACCAAGGTCCGTATAGCTCCCAGTTACGAAACAACGTTAGACAATGATCAAAGCGTATCACTCCATGTGCAGCCACATGCATGCGAACTCAGGTCTAAGGACTATACTCTATAGTCGTATATGAGAACCTCTTATGACACAGATATTAATATCTTGTAGAGTTCTCATCAGCGGGCCATGTCCGGTCATATGCTCCCCTACATATACCTATGTGTCGACTTTGATGCCGCGCATCTATGACCCCTCGAAACTTGGTCATAAGTCTCAACACAATCTAGTCTCAAGTGGTTGTTGGTGTTCCAATTCAACAACCTTCGACTATGGACACTATGATTTATGTCATTTCGTTAAATATGGGGTTTCAGGATCAAGTCTACTCATGTACTTCGATGGCCCATATATAATGACATGAATCATTTTGGAACGATTATTTATATCACAGTTAAAATAATCCAGAAATCATAGATTTCATAAACATAAAATATTATGTTTACATGAACCTTTCAAAACAACTAGAAAAGCCCTTTACAAACTCCCACTGAAATTAAGACTACATCTTAATTTTACTCATCCTACAGCTACAGTCCGCGACTCGTGCTTAGGCCTAAGGAGTGGCTTTGTTAATAGATTAGCAACGTTCTCATTCGATGAAACTTTCTTATCTACTTAACACCTCTGTCATTTATCTCACGGAATAGGTTATACCTACCCTCAAGGTGTTTGGACCTCTGATGTGCAGCTAGTCTCAACTACGCTGGGAATCACATCAAGTTCAGTGATGAACTTTTCTTTCCAAACAACCTCTTTCGCCGCTTTACAAGCTGCGAAATGTTCAGCTTAAGTCATGGAGTCAGCAACAGCGCCTTGCACCGCCAGACAGACACAAGCTATAGCCGGACTGTGACCAGGAATTATCTTTGTCTATTGGAAACTTGCCTTTCAGACTCTATCGACTTATAGCACCTCACTTTCTCCGTAAACCAAGAACTTATCCTTAGTATTCCTCAAATACTTTAGGATATTCTTTACGGCAATCCAGTGATTCTTTGCTGGATTTGACTGGTCTTTACTTGTCTTGCTTAACATTAAAGTAACATTAAAACAAGTACGTGTCATGGCATACATGATAGATCCAATTGCCGACGCATATGGAATCTTATCCATGCTTGCAAGCTCAGCAGATATCGTAGGATACTGTTTCTTGCTTAACGTATTGCCATGTGACATTGGCATAAAACCCTTCTTGGAATGCTGAAAACGTGTAGGACTTTGTCAATTTAAGAATCCTGACTTTGTCCTACCAGCTCTTTTGGATCTCTATCTTTAGATCCAAAATCCAAGAACTATGTGGCTTTACCCATGTCAATCATAAAACCAACTCCCAAGCCAGTCTTTTACCGACTGCAGCATTGGGACGTTATTTCCGAGAATCAGTATGTCATCGACATACAATATGAGAAATGCAACATTGCTCCCACTTATCTATTAGTAAACGCACAGTTCCATTTCGTTCCTGTTCAAGTCAAAACCTTTGACTACTTCAACAGAACGAAGATTCCAACTCCGATGTGTTTGCTTCCATCCATGAATGGATCAATGAAGCTAACTTACACATAGTGTAATTTTTCGGAGTCCTGGCTTACTTTCGCTTCTTTGAATTTCGCAGATTGGTCGCTTTCAATGATCATCAGATCATGCGAACTTTCAATGATCATCAGGTTCAACTAATGACGAGA
The DNA here is from genome assembly GCA_030180135.1 of Orychophragmus violaceus. Taxonomy (NCBI): domain Eukaryota; kingdom Viridiplantae; phylum Streptophyta; class Magnoliopsida; order Brassicales; family Brassicaceae; genus Orychophragmus; species Orychophragmus violaceus. The sequence continues at coordinate 83,929,391 of CM058232.1, read as the reverse complement.
AATCACTCTCGGATTAGTAACTGATTCATTCATATCTGCGAACTTTAGGCTCCACAGGTGTAGATTCTACAGAAATCTGTAAATCCATCCGTTGCTCTCCCTCAACAGGTTGAGCAGCCTCCTGTATTTCTCGAATTTCTTCGAGTTATACTTTTACTCCCACTGTTCTTCTTGGAAAGTAACTTCCCTTCTTAGAAAACAGAATGGACGTAAAAGTAACAAGCCTTGGTTTCCCTAGGACAACCAGTGAAGTAGCACAACTACAAATACTCAGTAAAGACGAATTTGGATCGATTCCAGTCCACATTTATGTGGTGTCTTTCAACTGATATTGGTGGAACTATTTCAGCGTAAACTTAGATATTTCTAGAGCGTTATTCTTAAAGAATATCATGGAAGATTCGTGCGACTCATCTTTAATCATTTCTAATAAGATCTGATTCTTTCTCACAGAAACACCTCAAGGTTTTCAGGAGAAATGAGCTGTGAAACGACTTCACACTCATTCAGATGATCACACCATCAATGACTTAAGTATTCTCACTCTTGATCTAATCCAGAGTCTCAATACTTCTGTCACTTTGATTCTATACCTCATTCTGGAACTCTTTCAACCATGTCAAAGAATTCCGACTTGTGTCTCATCAAATGAACACAGTCATACTCACTGAGGTAATCAGTAGAGACAATGAAGTACAGGAAATTTTCTCTGGCATTACTGCTCATCGGACCACATACATGAGTATGTCCAATGTCTAATAAGCCTTTGGGCTTTTCTCTAGCTCGGCTAAGATGGGCCCTTGGTGTTTTGGTCCAGTAAGCAGAATTCAAGTCTCATAAGATATCCATTCAAATGAGCCCAAAAGTCCATAACTATGGGGTTTCTGAATCTGACTTACTCTTTGTGACCAAAACATTTATGCCAAGAAACATTCGGTTTAATTCATCAGATTTAAACCAATTCGGTATTTATGTTACATTTAGGCACTCTTTGGTTTAAGATATAAAACCCATTCCTTGAATAGGGTGCTACAATTAATATTTCATTAAGATCAAAAGAACAAAACTTGTCTTTATCAAAATGAAAAACATTCAAATTCTTTACAAGAAAATGAAAGACAACTCTGCGTAAAGCAGGTACATTGTAGTAATTACTTAATACAAAACCAAGCCTCAAAGGCATCTACAAGTGAAAACCCTATGACTGAGGCAGCATCCCAAGCTCCTTCCAGACACGCAGTTCCACTTGCCCTTCCTTCAACGTTCTACTGTTGCTCAGGCTCTGCATATTATAACAAATATCAGTGCCGCAACCAGTATCCAATACCTATAAGGTATAACTTGAAGTAATAACATGAATACCTGAGGAAGTAGTTTCATACATCAACTTCAACTCCTCATAATCTTCCATGAATTTAATGCAATCTCTTTTCCAATGCCCAGTCTCTTTACAGTAGCAGCACTTACCAACGTAAGAAGTATCTGACTCGGGCTCAGAAGACACACGCTTGCCATGATTCAAAATCTGGACAACTTTGTCTTCACCCTTGTCAGCATTAGGTTTAGTAAACCTACCCTTCTCCTTCATGAGATTGTATAGGGTACTCTTCACGTTTGGCTCAACTGTCTTGAGCATATCATGCAGTTCAGTCAGCGTCTTCGTTAAGCCTTTCTTGATATAGTTTCTTCTGAACTTATCATAGCTTGACGGCAGTGACTGCAGAATGATCTTAGTTGCCAATTCCTGGCTAACTGGATAATCCAGTTTCCTCAGGTTATCAACGTAACCCATCATTTTACTGACATGAGGACTTACTGGATGATCATTTGGTAGCTTGCAGCTAGTGAGAGATTTAACCAACTGGTATCTCTCCACTCTTACCTGCTCCTGAAATTTCAATTTCAGGCTGCTGATCATCTATATTGGCGACTCCATGTTCTCATATTGCTTCAGCAAATCTGAGTCCATGGTAGCCAATATCAGACCACGCACATCTACCGCATCATTATAATGCTTATTCCAAGCATCATATACTGCATGAGAGGCATTGGACCCGATCCTCTCGGGGAGAGCTCTCTCAAGGACATAGTCCTTTCTCTCCTGCCTGAGGACTAGCCTCAGGTTCCGCGACCAAGTCAAGAAATTTGATCCGTTCAGTTTGTCCATCTCAAGGACAGACCGGATCGAGAAAGTGTTTTGTTTGTTTGTGCTCGTCATAGCTGAAATTTAGAGATAAATAGAGTTTTAGTTATTTAGTTCATAAAAGAGTAATCTTAATAACTTATAAGAAAACTCGCATTGCATTCAAAATTTCTTTGTTTAACCTCATAAGAATGCAATGATTCCGAGACCCATATTCAGCTAAATCCAAAGTGGGCCACTGGCCGTCACCCAGAAGTAGCTTTACTTGGTAAGCATACACACAGCTAGTTATATCTCATATAACTCTCGGTTGTGAATTGGGCCCAAGGCCCAAAACACCAGATGTCTCAAGGCCCGGGACTCCCGATGGCCCAGTCAAGGAAACCAATCTCTTACAGTCAAATAATCACTAAAGTCTGGGACTCCCAATGAAATTAGTGACTATATACTACTTTACTTACGCGAAAACAGACACCTCACACTGTAAGTCATATCTGTAATCGAATAAGCGTTAAGTAGCTGACAAGATTGGAAAGACATCCAAGCTTGATATTGGTTTTGAGGATTTTAAGTTTTATTTCCAAAAATAGAAGATTACTATTTTGGGAAACTTACTTGTTTTAGAAACTTTCTAAATTTAGAAATATTCTAAAAGTAGAAATTTCTAATTTAATATTTTATTAATATTTTCGGATTGGGTCACAAATTATAGGCCCAATTCTTGGTCCAAGACCATAGAATTCCAATTGGCCCAATAATTTGACATAACCGAGTCGGTTTATTAATTCTGGTCCAAGACCAAATTAACTATCAAAACCATCGGTTATATACTAAACCAGACCAGCTTTAAATTATTTGGTCCAACCAAATCAAACTTAGACCAGCCTTCGGTTTAGGTTAAAATTCAATTTTTGAATTTCAATCCGGTTTAACCAGAAATTAAATAATACCATGTATTAAATAATTTCCAGCAAACCGCGATTTGGGTTAACCGCTTGAACCATACAATTATTGAATCAATTAATTGATTCATACATTAAAGAACCATACAATTGATTCATACTCAAATCGTATCATAACAACTTTTCAAGCGATCATGACATGATTAATAAACAAATTCGATTTGACAATCACGTGACAATCAACTTTTCAAACCCAAACCTTAACAAATTCGATCATGTTTCTTATGATTAACATACAAAGTCAACAAGCGTGACATTAATAAGCGGCGAGAAGAATTCAATTATTGAATTGGACTTTTCCAAATCGTTTTCATGGAAACACTTAAAGACAAAACGAAATTCATCATGGTCAAACCTATAATTAATCGATTCTCATCAAAAACAAAATCAACATTATCGCTTATAAACAAAGCGATTTTGTCCTCATTCGATTCTTAACATTCGATAATTAAACAATCGATTCTCTTTTATACAACAAGTCCAACATGAGTGATTGTTTTTGATAACGATCCAAAAAGCAAAAACCTAACGACCTATGCTCTGATACCACTGATGGATTATGGTGTTTGTTCAAGGTTTAATTCCCATATTTCAACCTAACACATAATCTTAACAGATCTAGGTTCTTGCAAAACGAATCATAAAACCAACCAAACCTGGATCATTACCTTTCAGATTGCAGCGGATAATTGATGGTAATGATGAGATCAGTTAGAACAGATGAACAACCTGCTCCTCCTTTGGTATCCACACTCTTACAAGCCGGGATGGCTGCTAGACCAAAAAGATGGATCAGATCAGAAAGAGAGAGTTAGAGAGAGAGACACTCGCGGCCACAAAGAGAAAATCGTGTGGGATCTATTATCCCTTAGGGTTTTCGATTTTTTTAATCTCTCATTAATGGGCCCAAGTCATTTGACTAATGTCTCATTAATCATTTGGGCCCAAGACACAAATCAGGCAAAAGCCTGCATTTTGTCTGGCCCAATTCTCTGATCCAATACAGTAAATGCCACTGCATCTTACCGTATTAATTCCATTTAACTTTCCCGTTAGCTATGGTGTGTGACCCTTCGGGATCATACAATACTGGTAATAAGTCCTAAACTTATAGATCAAGAGCGGACTCTAGCAAGCCATCATGATCACCCAGTATTTATGACTTATGTCTGATCTCGACATTTATCATACTTTCTAGAGATAGTACAGTAGATTTCAGGACATTCCCAACACTGTATTGTTTTTTATTTTCTTACTAATTAAATTGATTTGAAATGACCTGCAGAGAAAATACAAAGAGGTGTAATTATGGTTTGTCTGAAGAGATGCAACTTTTTGAGACTTCCATCTAATCATAGCTTCTCAGTTTTAAATCTCATTCATTGCATTTGGTTAATTGCTTTATCGACTGCTTCATTGCACTTGGTTTAAACTTCTCATCTCTAATCTTTTCAAACATTAAATGTTTGTTAGTTGGTATCATTCACATCATGGATTTGGTTGCTGGCTTTCTAGTGATTGCATTATAAGGGTCAATGTTTACACTGCACCAATCTTTTTGTTATGGTTTTTTTTTGAGTCTCTGACATGGGTTTTTCATTGTGAAACAGAGTGATACTCTTGGAGTTGAATAAAGTCTTGACAAAAGAGCAGCATGGAAACCTCTCAATCATTTGCTTACCCAATCTAGTTAATGGTGTTTATATGATAACATTTTATAGATTAATGAGTGTTAATGTTATCAGATCTTTCATATGGATTTGTATAGAATGTGTTACAAAATATATAACATTTTATAGATTGTCATTTCTTGATGTATAGAATGTGTTACAAAAGATATAATACTAAATGCTAAATTAAACAAACAAATTTACCAATTTTTTTTTTTTATAAAACGAATTCTTCAGTTTTAGTTTAGGGTATATATAGAGTTTAGGGTATGGAATACAATTAATTTATTTATAATTTTCCAACTAAATTTTTAGGGTTTAGTGTTTGGGGTATTGGAGGATTAGAGTTAGGGTATTGGAGAGTAAGGGTTTGATTAGTTTAGTTCTAACAAATTTCATATATTATTATTTTCTTCATCCTAAACTCTAAAACCTTAATCTTATACCCTAAACACAAACTCTAAACCCTAAACTTCTAACCCTTAATCATAAACATCATATTATATATAATATGTAAAAAATCCAACACTTATAACAAATTTCATATATTATTATTTTCTTCATCCCAAACTCTAAAACCTTAATCTTATACCCTAAACACAAACTCTAAACCCTAAACTTCTAACCCTTAATCATAAACATCATATTATATATAATATGTAAGAAATCCAACACTTATAACAAATTTCATATATTATTATTTTCTTCATCTTAAACTCTAAAACCTTAATCTTATACCCTAAACACAAACTCTAAACCCTAAACTTCTAACCCTTAATCATAAACATCATATTATATATAATATGTAAAAAATCCAACACTTATAACAAATTTCATATATTATTATTTTCTTCATCCTAAACTCTAAAACCTTAATCTTATACCCTAAACACAAACTCTAAACCCTAAACTTATAACCCTTAATCATAAACATCATATTTATGGATAGCGATGGATAGCCACATCTCATACGATAGTCTATCGATTCAATTATTTGAAAATTTTAGGGTATAAACAGGGGTTGGGGTTGGGGTTTAGTATTTAGGATTTGTGATTTAAGGTATAATTCAACTATTATATATACTCATAACTAAAACTTAACATTTTAAAATATTGATTATATGAACATAAATTATGATTTAGACATTATCATAAAACTCTTAAGATATTTTGAAATTAATTTTTTTATTAGTATTTAAGATATTAAGTAATGGTAGTATTATTTTAGTTATATATATTTAAGTTATATCTACAATTAAACCTTGAGAAAACATAATTCTTATTGGTTAACAAAGTATTACAGGGATCACCATCTGCATAGTATCCACCGTTGATTAATTGTAGATCTAATGGTTCTTAGAGAGTGAGAAATACAAGGAACGTTGTAGAGCAGTTTCCGATTCCTATTTCTCTCCCCCCCTCTCTCTCTCTTCCTCCGATTAAGGAGATTAGGGTTTTCTTTTTACACGACATTACTCTGTGTGCGTGCGAGTGCATTAGTGTGCTTCTCTCTCCTTGAAATTTCACCGAAGATAGTTATGGTTGCTGATTCAATCACATATTCTCAACTATTTCATGGGTCTCCGATTTCTATAGATTTCGTCAAGAAACGGAAGGTGAGTTTCTCTGAGTTTACTCGGACTCGTTTCGGATCGTTCGCTTCTTGTACCGAGTATAAATGCATGATAATTTTAACATGTTTGGTGGGTTTTTGGCTGGTTCAGGAAGCTGGGATTGATGTTCGTCTCTGCGTTATTGGTACTGCAAATCAGGAGGTCAGAGTCGTGGGTTTATTCATTGGCTCGCCGGGAAACAAGATGGCGGAGGTTGTGGTGGAAGCAAAATTCGACGGTGGAGGTGGTGGTTGCAAAATAATAATACATCGTAGATTGTTATGGTGGAAGGAGAAAACACAGGTGGTGGTGGAGATGATGACGGCTCACTCATGTTCAGAGACACTAAACTAGATTAGGGTTTTTGTTTTTTTTTTGTTTGAATTAACCGGTATTCGGTTTAAATCAGATTAGGTTTTTGGTATTGGATTTTTGCTTTGGTCTGGTTGAAAAAAATGTAATTAGTATCCAATATTCATTTTTAGTTAATATAATTTATTATATTAATGATTTTATAACAAATATTCCAAATATATATTACAATTAAAAAAAAAATCTGTTTGTAATTCATTTTAATAATTTTCGGGTAATTATAAAATATATTAACACCACAAATAATTTGTTATCTTTGTAACACAAATTGCTATTATTAATGAGTTTTAATAACAATTATAACACGTTATTATAAATATTAACAACTGCAGAGAGAGAAACGCTATCATTGTTTAATTAACTATAGCATACGTCAAGTCCGCTATCTTAAGTACCTGGCATACAATGACGGGCGATATTAGAACGTTTAAGAAAACGCTATTGAAAATGATAAATAGCGTTTATCGGCCGTTATTAATACCCATATTTTTTGTAATGTCCAGACAATCAGCTAAGAGTTCAAACTCTTGAGAATAACATACCTCATTTCATCTCAAGTTCTTTGATGTCTGTAAAAAATCAATTCAACTCCTTATTTTCTTTTTGGGATGGAGATTGTGGAATATGAGAAATAATCTCTTTTTCATAATTTAAAATTTTCCATTCCTCAGGTTATAAACAAAGCTATTGTGGATCAGCAGATATTTGTAACACAAGAAGATAGTTTCGCTAAATTAGCTAGATGTCAAAATATGTCACATGGAACATTTGCAACTTTTTGATAGAAAAATTATTTACCAAATTATTTTATCTTAAACTGAATCCAAATTTTGTAAAATTAAACAGAACTACCCAAAACTAATCATAAAACTAATATTTTAGTTTAAATTATCCAATATATTAAAATTCTCTTAATTTACAGTCACTTGATTATTTTTGTTATGGTATTGCTTTTTCCCCCAAAACTGAACCAAATTAAACCAAAATAGACCTTGATCTTTAATAAGACTTTTTAGAATTTAAAAAAGCAGTCAAAACCCGGGAAAAAATGGACTTAACCAAACGATAATGATGTTTCAAATGGAGTCTAGTTTCTAAGAAAAAAATTCAGAAATCAAAACCAAACCAAATTGAATACAAATTCCTAACTCTAAATATAAAACAATTCAATTCGCATGTAGGTCAATTTATAAGGTCGTTACAATAATTTGCACAAATGAATAGATTTACAGTTTCTCCAATGCTATCTATTTTGTATTCCAAAATATAATTTGGAATAATTTTTTTCCAAATTTATTCTATTTTTAATTATCAAATAGAGTAAAATAGGATTACTCCATATTTAAAATAAAATATGAAATTATTATATTTTTGTTTATTACTCTGTTTTATTTAAAATAGAATAAAATTAAAATAAAACAATTTTATTTTGAAATCACTTAATTTTAGAGTAAAAAGAAAATACAGTTTTACATTGGAAATATATTTATAACTTACAACCAAACATGAAAAAAGAGAGCCTTCTACTAGAAAAATACTCGTAATCATTTTTTTTATAATCGTGGGGATTGCAAAAGTTTTTAGGTCTAAAGATTAATCTCACGAGCTATTGTATCTGGGTATATGTTTGAAAATTTATTCCAAATTTAAAATGTGGCTAGATAACTAGGAGGATTTGAACCTAAATAGCAAAAGAATACTACCACTACATTTATCACTAGGATGCGAACTTCTGGTTACAATACTCGTAATCATTAAGCTCTTATTTTTCTTCATTTGTATTTAGTTTCATATACTATGAGTATTTGGCTATGAATGAAAGATTACATCACAGATGGTTCTCATGCTTAGGTGAAGGAACTGCAAAACACTTTCTATTCACTACTTGTTTTCTAAAAAGTGGTTCCTAATTAAAAATATAATTAAGAGACGTTTTTTTTTGTTATGAGCCGCGCCGCAAGTGGTTCAAAAACCATGAACAAAACTCATGATCCACTTTGAACAGTGGTTATACTTGAAAATAGGGTGTTTTAAATGTTCCAATTTTAGATAATAATTTCCACTATCGATAAAAAATAATATTAGTATTTTAATTCTAATTTTTTTTTGAAACTGTAGACATCAATTTTATTAAATAATTGTTATTTTATTATTTTATACCTTAAAATAATTCTCATAAATATAATTTATTAATACATTGATTATTTTATTTTAAATGTGAAATTATTTAACTATTTTTATTTGGTCACTTCTAAACGTTTCTAAAAACAAAACAAAAAATAGATTTCTATAGCCTCGGAGATTAGTACAAATTTTGGCTTAGGATGATCTAATTATAAAATGTTATAATTTATGATAATTATTTTGTTACGAGTGTGTTATTCTCAAAATATATTATGGGTAAATCAAAATATTAAATTCCATTTTTTTTACTTGTGTAATGTATTTGAATTTATTTCAATTACATTATGTAACGTTTTTTCCATTCAACCTTATAATTTAATATTTTGATCCGTTTGATCCTCACTTGTACCATTTGATTTACCTAGTCCGCATCTGATTCGTTTAAACCATTTGATTTGCAATGATTGATCCACTTTCTCTATTCGAAGCCTATGAATAAAACATGCTCTCATATTTTTCTATGGAATTCTATGTGTTAATTCATTCGAGTTAGTGTTGGCAGTATGATTGTTGGAGGTGGGCTTAGCACTCTATAATTAGTTAGACCCATCTTGGATAATCAAATGCTCATTCCCGCAAATCAATCAAGTTGGCCCAAGCAACCCTCATATAGGCCCATCGAACTCTTCATCATTACGGCGTCGATTTACAATATTGGCACCGACCAGAAAACGATGCGTGGCAGAGTGGATCAACGGATAGTAGCTTAGCTAAACGATAATCCAACATCGTACAATGATGATCTTTGCAGCGTGTCACGGAGTAGCTTGAACGCAAGGCTCGAGACGCCCTACTCCGAAAAGATGTTGGGGCGACACATTATCTTCAATTAAGGAGGATCTGATACCGCGACTTCCCCTATAAATACCCACCAAAGATCATATATGACACACAATTTATTATTCACAAACATCATTGTAATCTCTATTGCTTCTGTTCTCTTTCTCGAGCTCGGTTTAGAACACTTAACTAATCTCCCTTCTGAATCAGTTCGAAAGTCTAAATATTTTTGCCTTCTCACGACAATATTAATACAAACCCGTCTCCTGGTCTACTTTCTGCTTAAGCATCGACCTGCTCTTATCTCTCTAATCTCGTCAAAGTCAAATCTTTCTAATTAAGCAGAAAATATCTAATCAATATTTCATCATACTTAGTGATCTTTGGGGATCAACAATTGGCGCTAGAGAGAGGGGGATTCAGAGATTTCCTATATTCAAAGAAAGATTCAACAATGATTAGACCACCAACGTCGCCGTCAACCCAAGTTAATGACCGGATACCAGCAGCTCGAACCGCCGGAGCTCCCATGGAACTGATGTCATCAATCATTAGTGGGGGGGGGGGGGGGGGGCTCCAAGAAAATTTACGTGGTACCAATCGCAAGAGCTGTCCCCTTGGGTTTTGGCTCACCGAATGTCTCAGAGCCTGCTCCATCTGGAAGTCCCGAGCCATCATCCCCCAACTTCGAGTCTCATTCGGCGATGCGTCTACCCGGTGAATCAGTCAAGACACTAAGAAAACCGGATGTTCCAAACTCCCTTATCCACTACCTACTGGGAAAGGAGGGCTAGATGACCTCCGTTAGAATCAAACGCTTCGCTTGATCTAGAACAGGTCGAACCTTCCTTCATGACTGCCCAGACAGCCTCAAGCCCCAGATTTGCGAAGTTCAAAAATGCGCCATGAGGACGGGTGTGATGCGCTTGCGCTGGCGTCTGTTCGGCGAGTCATCATAACCTAAAGGAAAAGCCCGACAACTCATCGACGCAACCGATGATCTAGTACGCGTCGACGCTGGATCCTCAGATGTGAAACGGGAACTCCCTCAACGATCACTCTCAATCGCTGACTTCTAGGAGACTCATGAATTAGAAGAATCACTGTAAACCTACATCCAAAGCTTTAAAGAAACCGCCTCGCGGGTATCAGCGACTGACAGTGATGCACTGCTGGCGCTCAAGTATGGAATTGCGTTCGGATTAGGCACGAGGGAGGACATGACATTCCACCAAAGCTGCTCTACAAAAAGCCGAATTTTTCATCAAAAACGAAGAAGGGGATATTGACCTCCTAGAAGAGCTGATTCTCGACGAGGAGGATGACTCGCCTCAGCCACCACAAGAAACTGTCAGCATGATCATGGGAGGCTTCTTCTCATGCAATGATTCTGTACGATTGATCAAGTAACACAAAATAAGGACCGGTACCATGCATAAATGGAGGGGCAGAACAGACGACAAAGTACAAGGAACAGATGGCTAAGGCTTAACTTTCACTGAAGCCAACACAAAATGAGTCGACCAACCACATAACGACCCCTCATGATTCAGCTCCGGGTGGCCGACTGCGACATCAATCGAGTTTTAATCAACACATGAATCTCGGTGGATCTCCTCTTCAAGGAAACCATAAAAAGATAAACTTGAGTATTATCAAACCGTGAACCACTCCACTCATTGGTTTCATCGGGGAGACCACCACGAAAATCAGGAGTATTAAACTGCTCGTCTACGTCAACCGTATGACCAAGGTTTCAAGTTTATCATGATTGAAAAGCCCGTGATCTACAAAATCATCCTCAGAACCCCTTGGCTGCACTTGATGAAAGCTGTCACTTCGATGTACCATCAGTGCCCGAAGTTCCCGAACTTAGACTACATCTACACCGCCCAAGGAGACCAAGAAATGTCCCACATGTGTTTTGATGTCGAGCTAAAGCTACACAACTCATCTCCAACCTGCCTCATCGTCAACTCCCAGGTTCCAAGCGAACCCGGGATGAGAGCTTGTCATCCAAATCAACATCGATCCCGGAAACCAAGACCTCTACAGAGGGATCAACGTGGATCTCGAAGGCTGCATCAACGCCGAACTAGTCTAGTTCCTTGAGCAGAATATCTTCACTTTCCCATGGACTATATATGACAAGCCCAACATCGATCCCGCCATTTACAGTAAAAAAACTCAACACGGACCTAACTCGTAGGTCGGTCAAGCAGAAGAGGTGTAATATCATCCGCGAGCAGGCGCAAGCGGTCAACAACGAGTCAAGAAAAAGCGGCAAGTGGAGGGTTTGTGTGGATTTCAAGTATTTCAACAAGGCATGTCCCAAAGACAGCTTCATGCAGCCCCGAATTGACCAGGTCGTGGAAGCCACCGCGGGAAATGAAATCCTCTCGTTCATGGACGCCTTCTTGAGCTACATCATGATCGTAATGCACCCCGATGATCAATAGAAAATGACATTTATCACTGACTGAGAAACCTAGGGTTACAAGGTTATGCTTTTTGTCTGAAAAACGCATGCGCTACCTATCAACGACTTGTTAACAAGATGTTTTCCGACCAACTCGGTCACACAATGGAGGTTTACATCAATGACATATTGGTTATGTCTTTGATTGTGAAGTACCATGTTGGACATTTATGCACGTGCTTCCGGATACTGAATGAGTACAACATTAAACTGAACCCCACCAAGTGCTCCTCCAGTGTCACGTCGAGAGAGTTCCTCATGTATATCGTCACACAATGCGGGATCGAGGAAAATCCAAAGAAGATCTCGGCGGTCCTTGATCTCAAATCACCCAAAAAGGATGACAAGTGTGAAGAAGCATTCCAACAAATTAAGGTGCATTTGTCAAACCCACCAGTGCTGGCCAAGCCCGAGGTGGGAGAAACACTAAATCTCTACATAGTCGTATCCAGTTCGGTGGTTATCGTAGTCCTGGTCCGGGAAGATCGAGGCGAGCATAAGCCCATTTTATACTTTAGAAAATCTCTCCACTGCACGGAAAGCAGATACGTGACTCTAGAGAAGCTCGTCTTGGCAGTCTTCATCGAGGCACGGAAGCTTCGACCCTACTCTCAATCTCACACGATCGCCATTCTCACCGCGCAGCCGCTTCGACGATCCTCCATAGTTCGAGCCAGTCAGGCCAAATGATGAAATGGGCAGTTGAGTTCAGCGAGTACGACATAGAATACTGAGGTCAAACAACAGCCAAATCCTAGGTCTTGGACGATTTCCTGTTAGAATTGGTTCCTGAGCTGGTGGGCGAGGAGCCCACACTTGGAAACTACACATCAACAGGTCGTCCTTACGACATGGATCGGTTATCGAAATACGATTTGGAGTCACCGACCCATGAGGTATTGGAACAATCGTTCTGCCTTGCCTTCTAGGAATCCAACAACGAGGGGGAGTAAGAGGCTCCGATCTCCGGCCCTAGCCTAGCCAAAAAAATCCGGGCAAAAAAGATCCAAGCATATTTCGATTCTTAGCTCGTTGCGAACCAATTCAGCAGTGAGTATGAAACAAAGAACGACCGAATGGATGCATATCTTAAAGTTGTCCAAGGATTGGAAGCTGAGCTCGCCTTCTTTGACCTTGCAAAAATTCCCCGAGTCAATAATACATCGGCGGATGCCCTGGTCGTGCTGGCATTAACCTGCGATCCAACTCAATGACTTGTGATCTCTGTAGAGAGCATCAATTAACTGAGCATCGAGTTGCCAAAATGAGTTTGCCTAATTCATGATTTCTTGGTGAACGAGCTGGATGATGGTCTCAATGACGCTGAGGACCCTAACAAATTTACGCCTCTGCCACCAGAGCCCGAGGAACCAGATTGGTGACATGAAATCCTAGATTATATTAAAGATGGTCTCATGCTCGAAGATCGATGGTCAGCCAGACAACTGAGAAAAATACTGAGGAGCCAGATCGGACATTTTAGCCCCCTCGAGTTCAAGGTTGGACCAAAACATGTCCTCTTTAGCAGCACGGACCCACTCATGCTCTCTTTCCCACCAAATCAAATCCAACTCGGTCGATCAACGTTTTTGTTAGTCAAGCGCCTACTTTAGCTCAACGATACGCCGCATAAGCCAATCCAAAGTATGATAATGAGGATACTTAGCGGAATCCTCTGCCTCATGTGCCTTCTTGATTTTTGGTTTATGGCCTCTTGGAGTAGTCGGCCGCGGAAAAAAACACATGCACATAAAACAATATCTATCACTCAAAAAAGGGGGGAATATATATATTTATACATGAACCATAACGAGTGAGGTTCGTAAAACCCTCGGACTCGGCCATCCCCTCAAAAATATAAGGATATAAGGATTTGGCTCATCATTCAGCAAGGGCACATCGGTACTCGAGTACTTAAACTCGAAACCATGGTTGATACCATCCTCCCGAAGACTCAACCTCCTTTCCCTCGGACATACCTTCTACAGGGTCCACCGCACTGGATTCCGCTCTGCAATTCTCAACACCACCAACCTTACTTCATTTGGAAGTCGACCCGGCGAGTCGCTTCCCCTTCTTCACATCAGATTTGTTTTGAGATAAACCGCCCACCAAATCCTCGCCTACAACATGATGGTCTCTCTCTGCACCTATCACGGATGGGTCACAAGTTTTAGTATCAGTATGATGCCCGTATATCGGCTTAGCAGTCTCAAGCTGCAATTTCAACCCAATGTTCAAAACGTCACTTCGATCTGCCACTCCCTCTGCATACAGAATTTTTAAGCTCGGCTCTGCCGGACTAACATCCAAAGACGTCACAACGTTTTCATTTGCCGACTTCTCCGCTGAGCAGGACCCAACCCGAGCAGGTGCGCTATGCGAATAACCCTCCCTGGCTGTCTCACCTCGGCCTTCCGATGCGGAAGAAAGAGGTCGAGCGCGCACCAAAAAAATTGGAGGGGTACATAAGCCCCCTAAATCTTCCCCTCATCTCTGCCAAAAAGAACAAGTCAGTAATCAGACTCACAAGGGACAAAAATAGCAATAATTTTGATGCCGAACTTACCATACATCTCTCTCGAAATTCGATACGAAAGATCTTGCGGTACGAAAATTTGGAAGCCGCATTCTTCTGCACCGATATCACCAACATATGAAACTGAAAAAGAAAAATAAGAAAAATTAATAAATGGCGGTAAAATAGCTTCAACAGGAGACAAAAACCCAGCGGAACAAGACAATCAATTACCAAGCGATCAGAAACTGGGACCACCAACCAAATGGCGGATAACCACCAAAATCAGACTTTCGGAAGAGAAAGAAGAGTGCTGACCAAAGCGCAAAAATAGAATATAGAACCAGACGGAGAAAGAAGGTTACCTGTTTCGAATATGTACCGAAAAAATGAGAATAAAGAGGAGATGTTTAAACAGAAGAAGAAGGGAAGCGGAAGAGACCGAGGCGACGCGTGTCAAAAGGGCACATCGATCAATGATGCCTCTCCGCATGCAAATAAAAGGCGGAAAACTGTATAAAATTTTAATAGGGACGTCGCTTCAATGTCTGCGCGTGAGAACCACATGTGGAAGTCCTCAACCCAAATTATCATCGACTTCTCAACTTTCAAACAAGACCAAGATGCGCCGATCTAATCATGATACTTGGATTAATTTTGGTAAAATCGCCCAAGTTATTTTCCACCGAACTGGGGGGGGAGTGGGGTTATTGTTGGAGGTGGGATTAGCACACCCCTAATTAGCTAGTCCCATATTGGATAATCTAAGGCATATTTCTGTAAACCAACTAAGTTTTCCCAAGCCCAACTTGTTTAGGCCCATCAAACTCTTCATCATTACGGTGCCGATCTACAATATTGGCACCGACCAGAAAACGATGTGTGGCGGAGTGGGTCAAACAACAGTGGCCTAGCTGAAAGATAGTCCGGCGTCGTACAATGATGATCCATGCAGCGCGCCACAGAGTAGTTCGGACGCAAGGCGCAATTAAAGAGAAGTTGATACCGCGACTTCTCATATAAATACCCACCAAAAATCATTCATGACACACAATTTACCACTCGCATCTACCACTACGCTTTTTAATCTATATTGCTTCAGTTCTTTCTCTCGAAGTCGATTTAGAACACCGAACTGATCTCCCTTCAATATTAAAAATATTAATATTATATTAATAAGACACTTAATGAACTTTTCAATTTTTTTAAACACTGGTTCGATTTTCATTTCATTCAAGGGAGGGTACATTGGTAGACTACAAACATAAAAGACTAAAGCCGGCTTTCACAACCCGATACCAGAGCCAAAAGCCAGAGGATAAACAATAATCTCTGGAGCCAAGATACAAACAAAAGAAAGCAGGCGACCAGTACAACAACTAAAATCAACAAAAATCGAACTGAACCAAAATCGAGACACCATAGTGCGAAGATCCACCAGAAGACGAGAGAGAAGATAACTGGAGAAACTAAAGCCGAACTTTAATAGGGCAAATCCTCCAGAAGTCATTATATTGCTCCAATCTAGTTGAAGCCACGAGACACCGTATGCACACTTTTTACCACCGGACGACCGACGACTAGATGCGAAAAGAGCGGAAGCTCCAAATCCTGACGATTGAGCCAGAGAACCCAAACCGAGAAGCAGAGAAGCTGCAGGAACTGTACCGTCGCAAACAAAGGAAAGATGAGCACACTCTCAACACCAGGCTTCTCCACCACTAGAAGCAAACGAAGCAAAATCACAACTGCCGAAGAAAGGAGGCACAACGAAAACACCAGAGCCTGACGAACCCGGCCAAACTCCAACCGAACCAGACAAACCCTCAAAAAACATACCCTCAAGAAACAAACCTCTCCGACCCAAGAAGAGGAAAACTAGTTCAAAGAAACGATTAAGAGATTTATAGATGATGTGAAGGACTAATCCTTAAACCAAAACCATCCCTAGACCATCTAAAACCGAGAGCTTAACACAACAAGACCTAAACCGGGATCTAAGCGAGTTCAACCCGCAAGATCCAAAACCCAGAACGGGTTAACAAATTCAGAAACTTGCAACCTCACCGGAGACGAGAGAACGACGGAGAACCACCCGCAAATGGGAAAAAAATCCACCACGCTAGGCGACGGAGCAGAAGATGCCGCCGATAGACCCTCGACCCGAGATGAGCGTGGAACCAGAGACTACCTGCTCGCCGAGAAATGCCACAACCATAGCTGCCGAAGATGACTATAGTCACACGCCGGAATGAGCGAGGTCGGAGAAAAGCACGGATCTAGCCGGAGACGAGGATGGGAACCTACTAACTAAACCATGGGAGAACAAAGGGCCTCTCTTGGTGGCAGCGGCTCAGAACGCTGGCCGCGGAGAGGAAGGAAGCTCGGACGAGAAACTTCGGCGGCTGTTTTGAAGATTGAACCAGAAAGGTTTTTTTATTTAGGGCGGTAATGAACTTCTCATCAACGAAAACATAAAATTGAAATGAAGTTCTCAAATTTAATTATACTAAAAATAATAATAATATATTAATGAAAAATTTGATGAGGTTTTTACTAGTATGGATGTTCTTAGAATTTTTATTTAAGAACTTTAGAAAATTTATTAAGAAACTCATATAACATATGTTACAATATAATTGGTTTAATATTTTTTTTTAAATCAAATTTTAATTTTTTTAATTAAATAAAATGTAAAATATTAATATTTTATTATTGAGAATCTTTTGAAAGATTTTAAACTAATGCAAATGCTCTTGGTCATTTTCCGGAAAATTGAGCATAATAAATTAGGAATCAACTGATACATTAGGGCTGGGCATTTTACCCGAAATCCGAATCCAAACCCGAACCCGACCCGAAAAATTTCGATTCCGATCCGAACCGATTTTAAAAAATATCCGAATGGGGTTTAAGTCAAAATATTTCGGGTATCGGGTAATACCCGAACCCGAACCGAACCCGAACGGGTACCCGAAGTAACCTAAAGTTTAATCTAATTTCGGTTATTTCTGATACTTTCGAGTATTTTGGCTAGTTTGTGTAGTTTTTATTTTTATATTTTGGATAATATATATATTTTTGAATAATTTTGAATATTTTTAGGTAATCTGAGTATATGTTTTTACGGAATTTTTGGATAATTCAAATATTTTTGAATATTATGAGTAATTTTTTTGATTTTTCAGAAATTTTGTGGTGACTTTGGGTACCCGAACCCGACCCGAAGCTGATACGTTCTGAACCGAACCTGATCCAATTTTAAAAAAAAATATCCGAATGGGGCTTAATTCAAAAAAATTTGGATATCGGGTAATACCCGAACCCGACCTGAATCCGAATGGGTACCCGAACGTCCATGGCTATGTTACATCCCAAACTCACCTTAGTGCGAACAACAATCGCTAGGAATCAACTGTTACATCCCAAACACATTTTATGGTTTTGTGATATAAGGTTAAATGTGTTTAATATGAAGTAGAATAATTACAACTCACCAGATCATATACATGTGTAATTCATTACAAATAATCCGTTTAGATTGCCATAAAATAATATTCCAACAAAATTAATAATTTTGATCTTATTGATTTAAACCATTTTATCTTATTTACACAAAAATCGATAACTAAAATCTTAGTTTTGATAATAAAAAACAGATTAGCCCTATTTTGAAAACATATTCTCTAACATGTTGTTATATCAATTTGTTATAGATATCGAGTAAAGAGAAACATAACATCCGTATTTTTATAAATACAAACATAAAAATTAATTTTTAATTTGTCTAAAAAATGATAGTTAATTTTTTTGTCGTATAAATTATTATTTATCATAAATTACAAAATAAACACAATAATAATTTTATAATGAATAATTTTATCTGTTTATAAAAATTATGATAGATGGTTTTATTTAGAACGTGTTTATAATGTCATTTTAAATTTTGATAAACAATATGTTTATTTAGAGAATCACACAATAATCAATTTATAAAACTGACTAAAAAATAAGTTATTTGGATAATAAAATTAAACAGTGATCGAATAACAAGAATATGTTAGACCGGAAAATCTAATTTGATTAAGAGTATGAGCCATAATCGATCTTTGATTGATAGCTCTAAGGTTTCTAAGTACAAGAATACTGAATGTGTAAAATTTAGTCTTTTGCCGCGCAGGAAAAGAATATTTATATTAGAGGATCTAGAGTTTTTTTCCTAGATTCTCTCTAATATTATTTATAAAATCCGAACACACCTAGATTTTATTTCCTTTTAGAAGATGTATATTTATCTTCTTCTATTTTGTAAATATGTTAAATTAACATATTTACTTTCTTCATCTAGGTCGGTCCCGAATGTATCGCCGAGTCGCCTTGTTGTCGTCGGACTACTTCGTATTAGGTCATCATCATCTTACTTGGGCTGGATCTCTTTCAGGCCATTTCAGTTATTGGGCCGGGTCATAGAGGGATGCTAAACCCACCTCCAACAGTAAGTCCCTCCCAATTTGTCCCTCTGAGTGGAGCTTAGGTCGGCAAATTGAGTCGTGGTTTAGGCCAGTAGCTGAATTGTTATGAGCCGAGATCCAACCCGAATCGTCAAGCCTTCCGCCACGTGCCTCATTGTTGTTCTGCGTATTCGAGACACTTCTTCTTCGTCTAATGACACGGGGACAAGTGTACTGGGAAGTCGCATGGTCGCGCCTGTTGAGAGGTGAAGTTGCGTCCCTCGGAAGACTCTCGCCTCTTCGCTTCCATAAATACTGCTTCCTCCTTTCACTCTTTACTATCCGCTACCAGATGTAAATTTCAGGTACTCCTCCTTCTAAACCCCTCTAGTCTTTTTTTTTTCTTTTTAAATCCTTCTCGCCTTTGCCGATCTCCTCGCCGATATGCGCATTTGTGCCGAATCCAGTGAGAACTCTGCCAGTATCACGAGTGCTGGTGCTTTCGACGGGGAAATCATCCCCTCTTCTTCACCGCGTAGCTTAGATTCTGTCAATCTTGTTCAGGAGTTATCTCGAAGGCAGTCCATGTCTCTACGTGATGACGCTGCTGATCACTCTGACGAACACGTTTCTCTTGCGCTGTGGGCAGCCTCTCAAGGCCGATGTAGGAAAGAAGGCACCCAGAAAGGAGAAGAAGGAAAGGCGTCCTCTCTCGGTCTGTGGATGATTTTGGTGTCTTGTCATCCTCCTCTACTGAGGAATCTCTGGCTTCACTGAAAGTCCTTCCCGGATGTTTAGGCATCAAAATTCTTTTGCCTTCCACTTCACAACGCCCTTGGGATAATCCTCCAAACTTTGATTGCCTCTACTAATCGTTTTTCATGTTGGGAATCTCCGATTTCCCTTGCCGAGGGTACTGGTTGATTTTTGTGCAAAGTTCAAAACCGCTTTCACCCAGCTTAATCTTGTTGGCATTATTAACTTAACCGGCCTCCTCGAGCTTAGCATGTCTCTTGGGATCCCGCTGACGGTTGATCTGTTCGAATGCTTTGGTCAACTGAACATCGTGACGAAGAAACCAAGGTGGATTCAGGTTAATCTACCGTCGCAATACAAGTTGTGGACTGGTGTTAAGTCCAACAAAACTCATGATTGGAAGAGGAAGTATTTCATTGTCAGGATTGACAAATTTTCATTTCTTGATCCTACGGCCTTAGTCTTCAGCGAGTGGAACCTCCGTTGGTAGTTGACCGACCGGCTAATCATCGACACTGTTTTTTCTTTCGGTTATGATTGTAGTTTTATTTATCTTTCAACTTGTCTCAATCCGAAGCTTCTTAATCAAGAATATTTGAACGACGTCGGCGCTTAGTTCTCCGAGATTGGTTGGAAGATTTGGCCTGAAACCAAGGAGACTAAAACAAAGAAAACCAGTGAGTTTATCGTTGCTTTGTCGTCTTTCACGATGTCGTCCTTTTTGTTCACATTCTTGCGAATTGCTTTCCGCATAATCTCAGCCGAAGAGCAGAATGGGAAAGGCAAGGAAGGTTATCCCGAGCATGGTAATAGATTCAAAGAAGATCTCGAAGCCTTTTAATGGTAGTCGGCAAGATGGCCCTAGTCGATCTGCGGTTACCAAGCCGGCTGCTTCTACTGGATCACAATCTAGGAGAGGATGAAACCGGGCCTCCGATGATGTCAATAAGAAAAGGTTTGAGGAGGCCAAGAAACGCTCGTTTTAGCTGAGATCGAAGAGACTGGCGCCGATGCTTCGAGGAATAAGAGTGGAACTTCTCTCGCTGAAGACGAGCTGGAGGAGCCTTCTTCTCAGTTGATTTGAAGGACTTCGAAGTCAACTTGGTTGGTTAGGACAGTTCCCGATTCTGATAAGGAGACTCTTCCTCTTCCGTCCGCTCAACGGGTTTTGGCTTCGGGACCTCTGGGGACGTCAGTTTTGCCTGTTGGGGCAAGAAAAAGGCCCTCTAAGGTCGCGAGTCGTTCTGAGAGTTTGGGTGCGAGCAAGAGCGCGAGAGTTGGTGAGTCCTTGGAGACTTGGAAGAATAGGTCATTCGCTCTTCGAGGGGAGAAGTTGAAGAATCATGACAAATATTATTGCGGGGAACTGGTCCGAAACATCTCTTTTGAGGCAATTCCGCCCTGCCCGGTGGATAAGATGTATAAGACAGAAGCGTAGCGCAATGTCTCCAAGTTTCTTGTCGATGTGAGAGTTTGCGTTTGTTCATCGACTGTTTTATCTTCAGGGTTTATATTGTTATTTTAATTTGACGTTCTTTGTTACACAGGGGACTTCGATGGTGAACACATATATATTTGATATGAATTTCTTGGTGATATTATCGCTGGGCGCCGAGGTCAGCAAGGAGCTTGCCAGAAAGACGAAAGAGTTGGAAAGACTTCAAATTTCTTCCGAGATTCTTCGAGTGAACGAGGCGAACTTGAAGAGACAGGTTGCCTCTTCTCACGATCAAGTTAAGTTGCTCGAGGCTCGAAACCAAGAGCTCGAGGGTTTCAAGGAGAAGTTAGCTGCCGAGTTGACGGAGGAGAAGCTTCGTCGTGTCGACGAAGTGAGGAAGGAGTGGAACACCGCAGCGTCGGAGGTTGGCAATCTTATAAATGACCGTAAAGCCCTAACTCAGAAGTACGAGTTTCGTCTTCAGGATTTGAAGGAGGCGTTCGCCGCGAAGGACGTTGAGAACAATGCGTGTATGAAATTTAGCCAATACTCTGGGACTCTGGATTTTCTCCGATCACTCTGAGACGAGAGGGAAAAAGGTATTCCTGACGAGGTCCTCGAGGAGCTCGCGACGGAGAAAAAGAAGTGGGACGAGGAAATAGATCGTATCGCCGCTCTGAACATCGTCGATGGTTTTTTCGTGATTTCCCCGAATCTAATGAGGGTGCGCGACTGCAATCCTCCTTCTCCTCGCCCTTTTCAACCTCCGTCTGACGATCCTCAAGTCGAAAATATTTCCTCGTTTGACGAGTTTGGCACCAATGTTGGTGTGATGTCAACGGAAGTGGTCGAGACTTTGAAGAATCCTGAGGATATGCAACTTGTGGTGACGGAAACTCCTTCGTCGCTACCCGTGGTATTTCCTACCTCAGCCCCGGCTGCTCCTCTGGTCGAGCCAGATCAAGATCTCCCTCCGCCGGTCTAGGCTTTTATTTTTTTTTGCTGTTGTAATTCGCTTTTGCTCTCGGGGTGGTTTTGATCCCCTTTTTTGTAGAACTTTTATTGGGTGACGATGTCTCCCTTTTCGGAATGAAATTCTATTTTTTTAAGTCTATTTTTTATATTGTGTTGGGGCGGAGATTTTCTTGCCTTTTAGGATCGATGATCCTTTTGAGTTGTTTGTTATTTTCCAGTGAGGAATTACTTTCTCTTCTAGGCTATTTTTTATATTCTGAGCGAATAACAATGATTTCGTCTCGTTGTTCATCAAAGTAGTCTGAAAAGACTTTGTTGTCGAGTGAACGAGGTAGTAAGAAAGGGGCCTGATTTAGATGAGTTTTCATATTTTCGTTGCGGAATCCTTTTAAGGATTTGAAGAAAAGGAGTTTGACTTTTCAAAGTATTAATTTAGAGCTCGGCTTCTCTCGAGTGCTTTTCTCGAAGATAGCGTGGCTTATGATTGTACCTTGAAGAAGGGTTTGATTGTGCGAGTGAAAACTTGGTTTTAATTCGTCGAGCGATGCTCGGGACTATATTGTTATCCATAACTCGGGATCGGCTATGCGAGACAGGTCGGCTTACGTAGTCTGTCTGAGTTAGGGAGCGGGTGTGATTCTCGGCTTTTCCTTGTGCTGATACGACTTAGATCATAGTATTTGTTGTATGGCAAAGGCGAATGTTCTTGCACGTTTGTTATGTGGATATGACTAAGTCGAGCATCTGGTTAGGATGTCAGCGTTGTTTGAGACAAGATTTTGTTTGACAAAAGTCTTTTTTTATTGATTTACTTCTGCACTCTGGTTAGAGTTGCCTACGTACCTCGGAAACGAGGATCAAGCCATTCGTAGATCATATTACACAGGGTAATGCCCTTTTTGGCGCAAAAAAGCCGTAAAGAGAAAAGAGTTATGCTGTGATGCTCCGGTGATCTAGAGTCTAGACCTGATCCTGCTGAGGTGCATTCATCCTGCAAGTACCTTCGCCTCCTTTGGGGGCTTTCCTTCCGGTGGTGGTCCTGGTATCATCTCATTTTCCCTTTGGGTTCGGAAGGATGACAGAGTTTTAGTTCGCTTATAAAGCAATACCTCAAAGTGGTTTGATCTCCTCTGAGTGTATGTACTCTGTTCGGAATTGGGAATTTGATGCACTGGTGGTACGTCGAGACGATGGCCTTCATTGCGTGTAGCCACGGTGTTCCCAAGATAACATTCTAGATAGCTGGTCTGTTGAAGATGATTAATTTAGTCATGGTTGCCATCCCGCCGACGTAGATCGGGAGTTTGACTGTTCTTATTGTCATGGTTTGGTCAACATCAAATCCATTCAACGGTTTCACCTTTGGCTTGACTCGCAAGTTCTTGAATTCGAACTTTTCAAGTGCTTCTTTGAATATTACGTCGACCGAGCTTCCTATGTCTACTAGGACGCGTGAGATCTCACAGTCTCCGATCAGGATATCGATCACCAGAGGGTCGTTATGCGGTACGTCTACTCTGAGTGCATCGGCTTCGGTGAACGACAAGGGTATACTTTCTTCGATATGGAGCGGGTGATGCTTGGTCGTTGACGCCTTTCGGCCATACTCCTTGATTGATCGCACCGAGTCCGAGCACAGCTGCAAACCGCCCATTATCATATTGATCTTGCGACGAGGTTGTGGCACATCTCGACCTTCATCGTCTTTATCCCGGGGGCGCCTATTAGGCTCCGTTTCTGGGAGATGCTCTTGTGGATATGCTTCTTGATTGGGAGCTTCCCTTTGATCTTCTTGTCCATTATCATTATTTTTGGTTTTTCGACCACCTCATTCGGGATTGACTATATTTCCCTTACGATACTAATCCAGCAGGTACTCGGCCAAGTTTCGGCATGATGCAGTGTCATGAGAGTGTTTTTATGGTATTTGCAGTATGGTCGATTGTCTACACTGATGTTATCCTGGGAGTCGGATTTTGGCTTTTCCTTTGCTGTGGAGGCTTTCTTGACCAAGCTCGATGAATGCTATTGCTCTGTGCAATGCATCCTCTAAGGATGTGAGTTTGTTGAGCTTTAGGTCCTTTCTGAAATCTGAATTGTACCATAAACCTTTTCGGAGTGCTCCTCTAGCTGCACTGTCACGTTTATCTTGGACACGACCTCCTTGAATCGGTCGATGACGTCTCGTAAGGGTTCGTCCTGCTTCTGTTTTAGATCCCATAGGTCGGCATCCGATGATTCGGGTGTTATGTAGAGCGAGTAATGCTTTAGGAACATCTCCGAGAGTTGGTGGAAGCTATCGATCGATCCAATCTTGAGTCTCGAGAACCAGGTAAGGGCAGTTCCTCAGAGGTTTTCTACAAAGGGCTGGCAGTACCCGGGGTCTCTTTCGTCATCGATGAACCGATTTCGAGCCATCGCTATCATGAAAGCTGTCATGAACTGGCTGGGGTCGGTTTTTCCTTCGTAGAACATGAATTTGACCTTCTCCATGCGTGGGACCCTTGCATTCATGATCCAAGCCGTAAAGGGCGTCTGCTAGGACTGCTCCAATACACGATCGATTTTGGATGCCGAGCTAGCCACACAATGGACTTTAGAGCTTAACTCTTGGATTTGACTCGGTATGGTCGTGAGCTGATCATTGGATATCGACGCCGAGTTAGCCGGGGTGGATATGCTACATGTCGGGTTGAATGCCGATCCGGTGAATGTCCGAGGTTCTTCAGGAAAGAGGCGTTGGTTGATGGACGACATTTGTTCCGGGGTTCGCTCCATTGTAGGTGTACTTCGGCGTTCGAGAAAGTTCTCCTCGAGCAGGGATTGTTGGTTTGCAATCGCGGTGATGCACTCGTTCGCCGTTTTGTCCATGCTTTCCACTCGGTCTAGGATCCTGTGAAGCACCTCCATCGTGTTCTGGCCCACGACTCTATTGGCTAGCGCCGCGGCATTCATCATGCACACTTATCTTGTTGGTGGTTCTATATCGCCTGTGCGCTGGGCGGCTGCCACGGCTGCTGATTGTGCTAGCCTCACTACAAGTGCGATTGGGGTGTTTGAATCGCTGACGGTCGGCACGTTCCCCTGCGATCTTGAGTTTGCCGGTGTGTTACCAGCTCCATCGCCTTGTGGATTGGACTGGATCCGTTCTCCTCCTTTCGCGTTGTTGACGTTAGTAACGTTGCATGCGTTGCTTGTTCCTCCTGATTCTTGCGTCGAGAGCGGTGTTTCAATCATTGTCGATCTTTCCTTTGGTTAATCGAAAATATCCAAAGTCCCCACAGACAACGCCAATCGTTGATTCAGAGAATCACACAATAATCAATTTATAAAACCGATTAGAAAATAAGGGACTTGGATAATAAGATTAGACAGGGATCGAAAAGCAAGAACATGTTAGACAGAAAAATCTAGTCTGATTAAAAGTATGAACTGGAATCGATCTTTGATCGCTAGCTCTAGGGTTTCTGAGTACAACAATATTAAATGTGTAAAACTTAATCTTTTTCCGCGCATGAGAAAGACCTCTGATATTACTTACAAAATCCAAAACAAACCTAATTTTTTTTTTCTTTTAAAAGATTTATATTCATCTTCTTCTATTTTGTAAATATGTTAAATTAATATATTTACTTTCTTCATGTAAGTCGGTCTTGAATGTATCGCCGAACCGCCTTGCTGTTACCGAGCTATTTTGTATTGGGTCATCATCATCTTGCTTGAACTGAATCTTTTTCGGACTATTTCAATTATTAGGCCGGACTATAGAGGGAGTGCTAAACCAATCTCCAACACAAGATTACAACAAACTTCACTACTTACACTATGCTTAAAATATATAAAATTATAAAAAATAATATTTATGTATATGTGTTTTTTCCCGTTAAACCATGTATCAACCACATATATTTATGGTAGTTATTTTAATAATAGTTTGGTATTGTTATTGTTATTGTGTATAATTATGTGCGTCTTTCCTTTTTATTATTTTCAATTGTTTTAATAGTGAAATTGAGAAATTCCCGTTAAAAATGCCTAATATATAGTAGATCTTGTGTAAGAATGAATAAATATTAAATTATTAAACAATAGTTCCCACTGTCTTTACATTTCCAATCAATCTTAGGCTCCACCAATAAAATCAATTAAATTATAGCAAAAGAAAATTAAGAAACTATTATAAGATTATGATGAACGATGGACGGGCCTGGAGGGAAGGGCGGGGTGTGGGAGGACTATTATAACATTGATTATTATTTTATCTCCTGTTTTAAAAATTAATAAAACATATATATATATATATATTAACATTAATATTTAAATTTGTTATCATCTATCCACATTAGCGGTCCCCTTGTTCCCGTGGCAAATCTCATCGGTATAAGCGATCTTCTTGAAATATTATTGTAATGAAAATTTAATGCTCTTTTATTTTTTATTTTTATCCTAACCTTTCTGTGTAACAAAAAAATATCTACTGATAAAAAAATATCAGAGAGGGCTTCACCGCCTCAAAGGCGAAATGCCTTGCTTCAGTCACACGCGAGCTCGTCAAATTATTCGCTATAAGAAAGACACGTGTACGGTAGTAAATGCTTGTTTGGACTTGGTTCCGTGATTGAGCGAGCGCATTTGCACCGTTCATTCGTTTATGTGCGTGTTCATTTTAGCGTTTAGCAATCCACGTTACCGTTAGTATCTTCGGGACCAACAAGTTGTTATTTAACCAAGAAAACTAGATTTTAATCCGCGTTATTTATGTTTTTTAAATATTTTTTATTTTAAATTTATATTGTTATATAATAAATTTTATAATTATTAAATTTTATAATTATTTAATATAATATATATTAAGTGAGAAATATGATAGTGTAGTGTTAAATGTGAAATTTTTTTTAATATTATTTTATTATATTTTTAGTATTCGTGATTCATTGTTATTTTTAGTAAATGCTTAGCTAACTTTATTTATGTAAAAACGTTTGTGTATTTTATTTGATAATTTTTTATTTAAGTTAATTTTAACTTAATTCAATCCATTATTTCATTGCTAAAAACCTAAAAACTTGCTAAAATCAACTGAAATTAGTTAATATGTATTTTTAATATGTCTTTTAATAGTCAAAATTTATTTTTAATAGTATGGATAATTGAAGTCGGTTAACTTTTTTAATCCATCTTAATTTATATTTTTAACCCGTCTTAAGGTATATTTTATTTGACAATTTTTTATTTAGATTAATTCTTACATATTTCAACCCATTATTTCATGCTAAAAAGTTGCTAAAATCAATAATCTTTGTATAGAATGTAATTTTAGTAATATAAGATGTTATATTTGATCTGCTAGTTTTTTGATTTAATTATATATAGTATAGTTTAACACGTGAATATGAATTTATTTTTAAGCCGTCTTTTAGTAGTAAAAAAATATTTTTAATAGTATAGATAATTAAAATCCGTTAATTTTTTATTTAAGTTAATTTAACTTAGTTCAACCAGTTATTTCATTACTAATTAAAAAAAATCAATATCTTTGTATAGAATGCAATCTTAGTAATATAAATTGTTACATTTAATCTGCTAGTTTTTCGATTTAATTAATATATAAATATAATTGTTTTTTAAATTGTATACTTTTAACCGTAAATATATAAAAAATAAATATTTTATAAAATTAAGAACATATCAATTAAAATCAGTTAATTCATCTTTCTAAGTTATCTTCCAATGAACATAAATCTTTAAAAATATTTTTATAATTAAAATAAATTAATCTATATTTCAACCATTCTTATAGTAGTCTAAGTATTTTGAAAATTGGAAAAAAATCTTTTAAAAACTGTCATCGTAAAAACATCAACTGTAGTTAAACTCATCATATCTTCCAATAATATAAATTTTTAATATTTTATTAAAATAAAAATATATCAATTGAAATTAGTTAATATATTTTTAACCCGTCTACTAGTAGTCAAAACTTATTTTTAATAGTATAAATAATTGAAATCAGTTAATCTATTTTTAATTTTTTTTATGTTTTGTAATAGTTTAAATATAAAGATTTTATGTTAATTTAATTTATTTTTAATTTGTTTTATATTCTATAATTTTGAAATATATATATATTTTATAATCTCGAAATATAAATATATTTTTATCATAAATATCTAATTTCGAAATATTTTCTAATTTTGAATTTATATTTTTTTTAAAGATATTTAAAATATTATTAATATATTTTTGAATAAAATTATTAATTAAAGAATATTTAGTGTGGCCCACATATATTTCAAAATCTAATAATCCCAAAATATCCTTAATGAAACTAAAATCTTTAGTAAATACAGTGGCACAAATCGTAATATAATACATGACTAAATGTTATTTTATAAAAGAGTCACCTGTTTTAATAATATAGTTTTATGTTATTTTATAAAAAAATTACCTATTTTAATAATATAATTTTAATAATAAGTATGAATTCAGTTATTTTTTTTAAATTTAGAAGTTAAAAATATTTTTCTAAAATTTGTTATAATATATATATATATATATATATATCTTTTAATTAAAAATAAGATACTAAAAGATATTTTGCAAATTGTGAAAATATATTTTGAATAAAATCATAAATAGAGAATTTTTGTATTAAAATATAATTACAATTATTTTATAATAATTTTAATAATATATTTGAAATTAATATTTATTTTTAGTAAATTTAAAAATAAAGAGTCACCTATTATATATGTATATTATCTAATTTCGAAATATAAATATATTTTCTAATCTCAAAATATAAATATATTTTTACCATAAATATTATCTAATTTCAAAATATTTTCTAATTTTGATATATATTTAAAATTAAAAGATATTAAAAATATTATGAATATATTTTTGAACAAAATCATTAATTAAAGAATATTTAGTATGATCCACATATATTCCAAAATACTAATAATCTCAAAACTTTTAAAGAAACCCAAAAATCTTTACGAAATGCAGTGCACAAACCGTAATATAATACATGACTAAAAATTATTTTTTAAAAGAGTCATCTGTTTTCATAATATAAATTAGAATTAGATATAAATTGTTAAAACTCTTTTTGTAATTGAATGGATATCGTCGATCCACGTTACCGTTAGTATTAAGTTTAAGATTAACATACACTTCTTTACGCCCAACCAGTTTTTTTTTTTTCAATAAACAACATCTAATAATTGGTTCCATGGCAAAAAAAGATAAAAAACATGGAAGTAAAATCAATTAATATTTTGGATCTTCAACTTGGTAGCATTGGATCTGAAATAGCGATACATGCTTGGTAGCTCGGAGACTAACAAAAAGCACATGGTTAAAAGCGAAACCGAAAGAGGATGAATGTCGCTAAAATAGAATTAGGAAGTAGTTTCATCCGGCAACCTGAGCAAATAATCATTCTTCAACGATGGCAGAAAAACTCGATTACTGATTGTCCTCATCACCTAATCAACGCGTTCACTAACATACCTAGATCCGACACAAGCCAGTTTACACTAACGAATAGAACTTAATAGCGGTTATTTGTTTTCCCAAAAAATTTCTCCGATGTCAGCGAGAATCAAAACCACGCATCAACACTCCCCCGCCTTACTACTTCCTCATTTATCTAGATTAACGAGACCATACCAAACCCGGATGCCAGGACAAATGCAGAACTCTCCAGCCCCAAGGCAAACAAGCCCACAATCCTATTCACTAACTGAACCGATGAAGTAGGGAATAAAGATTGACCAGACCGGGAATTAAACCGGTAGTGGCCAAACCCTAGTCAAAATTTATCGCCGCAACACAACAAAACTTCGACACCCATGATCCACGGAAGCTAGGCTTGAGCATGACACAAATCCGACAAACCAGTTGTTATTTTTTATTTTTTTTTTTTTGAATGTAATGTTAAATTAAACTCAAAAAGAAAAAGATGTTCCTTTGTACACTGGGTGCTATCGTTTATGCAGAAACACTATCTGAAAATTTAAAAGCAGAGAGTTTGAAATAAGAGCAGAGTGGCTGTTTCATCGAGTGCTCAACCAGATTTGCATACCCTCGTCGTATCGTCTGTCACCCATGGAGCGAATGGATAGCAGCCGTGCTTTCACTCCAATCAAATTATTCTGAAGTATGGGATGATGTTTTAGCCAGCCTGCAGAGTACTAACCTTGGGAAAACTCGGCTATTCCTAGCTAGGTACACTTTCCAAGCTACGGTCCACACAATATGGGGTGAGAGGAATTCAAGGAGACATGATAATCAGCACAAGCCCCCCAAGGTTCTAATCAAGCAAATTTGAATTAGATATAAATTGTTAAAACTCTTTTGTAATTGAATGAATCGTCAGCATATATTGCCTTTGATTTATGGGTCCCCTCAGTATCACACCCTCCATTTGATAGTTGATAAATAGATTTCGACTTTCATAAAATACCTTCAATTTCGACATATACTTTTTCTCCTCTCAAATTACTATATTTTATATAACAGATAATGTTAATTACAGAAAGAAACATCTTTTATATTTAATCATAAATGCCCAAAAAATATTTATGAATCATATAGTATTATTTCTCTCACACCAGCTACTGGGCTTTATTGCTGTTGGTGTTGTCTATAAATAATAAAATAGAAAGTTTAACTTGATTTTCTATATTCATGTTGGTGTTAAATTTCACTCAATGAAATCCGGTTCATTTAGAAAAGTCTGGCCCAAAAGCATTGAAACCTAATTATTTTATCTTATGAAGCTCGTCACTAGAAGTCTATAATGTCTTAAGCAGTTAGAGTACAGTTGGGCCAACGAAGTAGTTTACATATCGATCAACAAAGTGGCGACCCGAAGCAAGAAGAAAGTCGGTGGATAAGAATAACCGAGTCGGGTGCGACCCCAAGATATCTGGTAAAGGAGTGATTGGTTGTTACGAGAAAGTCGTAACAAGAATGAAGAGTTTCGAGTTTAAATAGCAGAGAAGGGCATTCAAGAGAACAATCGTAAAATCATCCGAATAACTCCTAGGCAATAAATATTCAATCTCATTCTTCGTATACATTTGACAAGATCCATTATATAAGTTTTATTTAGATATTCAATCTTAAATACATTCTTGATTCATAGAAAATCTATATTTATTTCTACCCAAGTCCTAATCCACGTTAATACAAATTGCGGTGTGAATCCATGAACTCACATTTGGTGCTTTTGTGGGGACTACCAAGAATCGGATAAAGGGTTCTATAGATCGAAATAAATCCATTTTCACCCAGAACCACCGTCACTCCTCCACCCCTAGTCGACCACAAACAAATGATCGACATCGTTCCACAAAACATCACCGAAGTGAATAGTACCACATTTCAGACCGACAACGTAAGGACAAACTTAACTTCGATCCTTACGACGTCGGCACCAATTGTCTCCGTCACTCAAACAACAACGACGGGTCCGATCCCGACGAATACTTTGCTAGGGATCAACGACCAAACCAGAAACTGGGTATGAATTAGAATTGATGCCGCTCCAACATCTGGAAGCAGTTCTTGAACACTGCGATCCAGCTTGCCACAAACTCTTAATGTATAGAGGCAAAGTCTAGACGACCTCGCTGAAATCTGTTGACGCTCAATTACCTAGTGACTCGAACACACAACTACAAGGCCAATGCTCGGACCTTAGAGATCACTAATCGAACATTGGCTACCCAGCTCACCGAAAAGGAGCGACGCATTAATGCTCGCTAAACTAAACCCTCGAGATTGATTTTTAGGCGACTGGAGGCAGCCTTTGAGTCCTCCACCCCGTACTCGCCTAGATTTCTGTCAGGCCGCGTCACCTCCTGGGATCTCATAACATGTCACTAGCACGTTAAACAATGGATTTACTCCCGCTTTGACATCGACATCGACCCTAATCCCTTACAGTTCTATTTCCCTAACTGCTGACCTCAATGGATATGTTGATCGAACGCCTCACGGACCACCTCCTTTATCGCATAATAACGATATCAAACCTATGTGGCTCGGTGACTCAGATTTTGCTTCGAGTTTGAGACCTCCAATCGGACAAAACCCGATCAAATTCCCTTGCATTGATCAAACATGATGTATCTCTATAGTCGATCACATCGATCTGGCCTATCCTGAACCCCAATCTTCGGCCCAACCGCAAACACAATTCGCTCCATTGGCAACCGACAAACACGGTTTTATGAAGCAATATATTGAACATGCAAACGCCCAATTCCTATGTTTGAGCTAACTAGTCCACATGGCAACCATCGCGGCACCCGACATCGATCAAGTGATTGAAGAAACGCGTCAAACACCTTCAAATATCATATTGCTTTTGCTAGACTGCGCGAGAAGGGAAAAACTAAACTCCCAGAATTCTCAGGGAAGCGAAACCCAAAAGCTCACATTAGAGCATTTAGACTTGCGATGTCTCGCGTCTATCTAACCGGCGAAGAAAGAGATCCAGCATTTTGCAGATTCTTCATAGAAAACTGTATCGGGCCCTGCCTGAAAATGGTTTGCCGTACTGGTTAGAAGTTTATCAAGAATTTCAACTAGTTCATGACGGCCTTCCTGAAACATTACTCTGTTTTCATCAAAGTCAAAACCACCGAGGCAGCCCTATTCAATATATCGCAACTACCCGATGAGCCGCTTTGTTTGTATATTGAACAGTTCAAATAAGTCAAATCCAAAATCATGAATCCAAATGACGATGTCGCACTACAAGCGTTGAGACGCGAACTATGGTACACAACCGAGTTTCATAAGGAGCTCACGGTCAGCGAACCGGTTTTCTCGTCGATGCTTTACATCGCGCCTCAACGTTTAACATCTTCAAAGAGGAAACCACCCTTCTCGCATAAAAGAATCGAAAGTATAAAGCTCAACCAAGCTCAGAAACACCAACGGTCGGAAAGATTCTCGCAAATTCGAAACCATTAACGCAGTGGAGGGCCCAAAAGGCTCGCACAAATTCGAATTTGACAAAAACAAGTACTGTGAACATCACAAGAAACGAGGTCACTCGACAGCCGAGTGCTACACTCGAGCTAAAATCGAAACAAAAAATTGAGAGATTGAAAAAAAAAAACAAGGAACCCAAGGTCGAGGAAGAAACAGTTCATGACGATAAGGAACTAAAACCGACTAAAGCGTTGAACACAAAAAGCCATAGATAGCGATATAAGGAGGAGGGAACATCCTAAACCCCTCCCCACAATTCTCAAAAAGAGTTAAACTCATTGTTGGCAAACTCAGCGTATGCGGTGTCCAGAGGGATCAACTTTTTCTCCACCTCCCGCTCCTAAAAAACCTTAGTCCACGCATTAATCTCCCTCGCTTTAGCGGGGGGGGGGGGGGTGTATGGGTTATATCCCCTAAACAAGCTGGCTTCATATTCAGCAGGTCTAAGCTATGCTAAGACTCAGTCAACTCGATCAAAGCCCTCTAAAGAAGAATTGAGATCGATAGTTGAGAAAAAACCCCGTACAAGGCCCATATCACGAAATAACATTTTGCGAGAGCAAGACGCTTGAACTAGACAAACCACATGACGACGCTATACTCGTCTTTCTGGTAGTTGGAGAAGTCAAGCTCTCAAGAATAATGATTGACACAGGAAGTTCGGTTGACGTCCTTTTCTATGACGGTTTCAAAAAAATGGAGTTCGATGACTCCAAGATCGTCTAGGGACCAACACCTCTCATTGGATTCGCCGGTGAAACGACATACTCATTAGGCTCTGTGTTCACGTTTGTGATAGCTGGCAGACTCCGAAGAATGACAGAGTTTGTCGTAGTAGATCAACCGGCTCCTTATAACGCCATCCTAGGTTGACCCTGGATATATGACATGAAAGCCGTACCATCGACCTAACACAAATGCGTCAAATTTGTAACTCCAATAGGAGTGAAAACTTGTTGGGATTATGTCCTGAAATCACATTGTACTTACTCTAAAGATAGTTGTATTGTCGAGATCGGACAATTCATGTGATACTGGGTAGTCATAATGTTTTGCTAGAAACCGCTTATGACAAATGAGTTGTAACTCATTTCTAGTATCGTGTGAACCTAAAGGGTCACACACCTAAGCAAGTTGGATACGCTTCTGTAGGGAATTGATCATTGGCATATGGTCCGATCAATGTGTATTGGGTACACATTGAATTCGTGTTTTAAGAGGTGTGTCGATCGATGCCATTGGTGCGTCGATCGATACAAGAGGTGTGTCGATCTTTGCCATTGGGTGCAACGATCGACACAAGGTCGATATCGTAACTGATGTTACGGTTTGTAAACCGTGGGCCTATTTGTAGGGGCCAGGTTACACGACCTATAGATAGAGCCGTCACAGACATTTTTTTTCTTGATAAGAAAAACAGACCCTCTTCCTCGAGAAACGCGCAGAGAATCCCAGGAGATCCGATCACCGGTACTAGCATCCCGGCGGATTCCAGCTTGTGTGCGTGTGGACTACGATAGAGACGCAGCGATTGAGGCGCTCTAGATCTCGTTTACCTGCTCCAATTTCCGCTGCCAATCTCCAGGTAAACACGAGGTCAGTTCTTAGATTCAATCACCTAGACCCAAGGATCCTAGGGATTCCAACAGTGGTATCAGATCCTTGGGTTTAATCCATTGAATCAGTATCCTGGAATTTGATTAAAATGGTATTTGATTGAATTGATGCTAGCTAGGTTTCATTTTGATAATTGTAATCTCAGATTTAATTTTATCGAAAACGAAGAACTGTGTTTTCACACTGTGTCGATCGACACAAGTTTGTGTCGGTCGACACACCGCGAAAACGGAAAAACTG
The DNA here is from genome assembly GCA_030180135.1 of Orychophragmus violaceus. Taxonomy (NCBI): domain Eukaryota; kingdom Viridiplantae; phylum Streptophyta; class Magnoliopsida; order Brassicales; family Brassicaceae; genus Orychophragmus; species Orychophragmus violaceus. Next base: position 83,894,177 of record CM058232.1, on the reverse strand, counting down.
TTTTAGGGTTTTCGCACAGCATCGATCGATGCACTGGGTGTGTCGGTCGATGCAGCGCGAAAATGCAAAAGAATTTGTGTTTTCGCATAGCGTCGATCGACACAAGTTTGTGTCGGTCGATGCACCGCGAATTCGCCTGTTAAAACATTGGGTTTCGATTTAAAAATCGCAATGTGTCGATCGACACACTGGGTGCATCGATCAACACAGGCTGTGCGAAAGGATAGATCGGTTCAATTGGATTGAACCGGTTATCTCGCATGGTTATGTCGGTTTAATTCGATTAAAAATTTCCTAATACCCCACTGTATCGATCGACACAGGTTTAGTGTCGGTCGACACAGGCCTTGCGATTGGTTAATCGGTTCAATTGGATTGAACTTGTTATCATGCTTGGTTAAGGTAGATCAGTTTGATTGGATAAGTCGGTTCAATTGGATTGGACCGGTTATCGCGATTAGTTGAAACTGATTGAATCAGTTAAATTGGATGGACTGGTTGAATTAGATTTGACCGGTATCTCAATTGGTCTAAGACCGGTTCATTTGGTCAATTACCGGTTCAATTGGATTGACCGGTTATCGGGTTTTGTTAAGGTTGGATGCGAACCGTAATCGCTTGGTTTTGAACCAAATGATTAAGAAACCGAACCAAATGACCTAACCCACTTGAATTAGAACAATTAAAACTTAATTAAAAGTAAATTTGTTCTAAACCTATCTAATACACATTGGATGTGTATTAGAACAAAGATTAGTATTCAATATGGTCAACTGTCAAGACTCATTTCGTTGTTGTGATACTCTTGCCAAGAGCTTGGTGTCCACAATTACATGAGTAAGGCGGGTAATCGTGTTGATGGACTTGCAGTGCTTGACATCAACAATTACATGACATAAGAGATTGATTTACTAACCTTTTAGAGTTCCGTTTCCTCAACTAAATATCAAGTGACCTTGATGTCTTGCCCAATCTTGTCTACTGTCAAGACTCATTTCATTGTTGGATAGTCTTGGAGTCCTTGGTATCCACAGTTACATGAGTAAGGCAGGTGATCATTGATAGACTTGCAGTGCGACTGTCAATGATCACAAGACTGAAGAGATTGGTTTAACTTGACTGGGCTATCAGAAGTTCTGGGCCCAGAGACATCAGAGTGGATGAGACATGGATTGTCTTATCTGCGACCAAGAGTTGTACTGGGTACAATTAGCAATGATTTGCTTACCTAGATGACTAGACTCTGGGTGATGACGAGTCGTCCACTCAGATTTTAGTGATGTATGGATCTTGGATTATTATATTCATAGAAGAAACATTGTTTGAATATAATGCGAGTTTTCTTATTAGATAAGATTTCTCATTTCCTGAACTTCATAACTAAAATTTTCTTTGCTTAAAATTTTCAGCCTATGTCTAAAACTACTTTCTCGTTACGATCCGTCCTTGAGAAGGACAAGTTAAATGGATCAAATTTCCTGGATTGGTATCGTAATTTGAGATTTATCCTCAAGCAGGAGAGCAAGGACTATGTCCTTAAGAAAGCTCTTCCAGAAAGGCTTGGGACCAATCGCTCGAATGCAGTATATGATGCTTGGAATAAGCATTATATTGATGTGGTAGATGTGCGTGGTCTGATGTTGGCTACCATGGTATCGGACTTGAAGAGTCAATACGAGAACATGGAGTCGCCAATAGAGATGATCACCAGCCTGAAACTGAAGTTTCAGGATCTGGCACGAGTTGAGAGATTCCAGATGGTGAAGTCTCTCACTGGGTGCAAGCTACCAGAGGATGCTCCAGTGAGTCCTCATGTCATTAAAATGATGGGTTACATTGATAACCTGGGGAAACTGGAATGTCCTGTCAGCTTAGAGTTGGCCACTGACATTATTCTGCAGTCACTGCCGTCTAGTTATGATAAGTTTTTCAAAAGCTATATCAAGAATAACTTGACGAAGACGTTGACTGAGTTGCATGGCATGCTCAAAACAGCAGAGCAAGACATCAAAAGGGGTAAAAGATTTGAGAAATCTTGTGTTGACAAGGGTAGAGGCAGGGCCGTCCAGATTTGGAATCAGGATAAGCCTGTGTCATCTTATAAGCCCAAGTCCGGCCCATCTGGTGTTAGAAAGTGCTTCTACTGTGATGAGTCAGGGCATTGGAAGAGAGATTGCATTAAATTCTTGGAAGATTCACAAGAGATGAAGGAGATGTACGGTACTTCTTCTTCAGGTATTGTGTTATTACTTCAAGTTCTACATATGTATTGGATACTAGTTGTGGTACTGATATTTTGGAAATATGCAGGGCCTAAACAACAGTAGAACGTTGAAGAAAGGACAAGTGGAACTGCGTGCCTGGAATGGAGCAATGGTTGGTGCATAAGCCGTAGAGATTCTCCACTTGTAGGAGCCTTTCAAGCTTGGTTTTTGAATTAAGTAATTGCTACTATGTACCTGCTTTATGCAGAGATGTCTTTCAATTTCTTGTAAGAATTTGAATGTTTTTCATTCTGATAAAAGACAAGTTTTGCTCTTTTGATCTTAATGAAATATTCTATGGTAGCACCCCTTTTTGATAAATGGGTTTTATGTCTTAAACCAATATACTCTTGAATATAACATAAATACCAAACGGTTTAAGTCTGATGACTTGAACTCGATTTTTCCTTAAGCACAGTCGTTTTGACCACATAGAGTGAAGCGGATTCAGAAGTTCCATGGTTATGGGCTTCAGGCTCATTTAATTGTAAATCATTTGAGACATGAATTCTGCTTGCTGGGCCAAATGACTGAGGCTTCTTTAGCAGAGCTAAAGAAAAGGGCCAGAGGCTTATTGGGCCTTACACGTACTGATGTATGTGGCCCGATGAGCATTAATGCCAAAGGAAATCTTCAGTACTTCATTAACTTATTGATGGCGTCAGTAAGTATGGCTGTGTTCTTATGATGAGACACGAGTAGGAATCTTTTGAGGAGTTCCAAAATGAAGTATAGAGCCGATTTGACAGAAGTGTTGAGATCCTCGATTAGATCGCGGAGGAAAATACTTAAGTCAAGAATTGGGTGATCATCTGAGTGAGTGTGAAGTCATACCACAATTCTTTTCTCATGAAAGCCTAATTGGTGTTTCTGAGAGAATGAATCGGATCTTATTGGATATGCTCCGATTAATGATGAGTCACATGAATCTTCCATTATCCTTTTTAAAAATACGCTCTAAAATGAATAAGTTTACGCAAATTATGTTTCTATCAGAATCAGTTGAAAGACACCACATTGGATGTGGACTGGGTGTTTTCCAAGTATGTTTTACTGATTAATTGGGATTGCAAGGTTTGTGTAAGGCAGTTGTCAACAAACAAACTTGAATCCAAATCTGATAAGGGCTGCTTCGCCGGTTGTCCTAAGGAAACCAAGGCTTGCTACTTTTGCAACCAATCCGAGGACAAAGTATTGTTGTTCGGAACTGTGTCTTTTGAGAAAGATCGTACTTTCAAAAGGAACAGTGGGAGTAAAAGTACACATCGAAGAAATTCGATAAATACAGGAGGCTGCTCAACCTGTTGAGGGAAAGCAGCGGTGAGATCTACAAAAGTGCTGTAGGATCTGCACCTGTGGAGCCTGAAATTCGCAGATCCGAAAGGATCCGTCACTAACTCGAGAGTGATTTCTCGTAACCAATTGCCGTGATCTATTGATCATTGAAAAGTGACGAGCATGCGAAATTCAAAGAAGCGATGGTGAGCCCTAACTCCGAAAATTGGCTGGGTATGCATGTTAGCTTCACCGATCCATTTTTGGATTGAAGCAAACATCTTGGAGTTGGAATCTATGTTCTGTTAAAACGGTCAAAGGCTTTGACTCGATCAGGAACGAATAGAAACCGTGCGTTTACAAGTAAACAAGTGGGAGCGTAGTTGCAATTCTCAAAACTGTATGTTTATAACACACTTAATCTCATAAACGACGTTCCGACGCTGAAGTCTAGTCAAGGTTTGGGTCGGAAGTCAAATTCAATAATAGATGTGGGAGAAGCCGCGAAAGTTCTTGGAATATGGATCCATTGAGATGGATCAGAAGAGCTAATTGGATCGTGTCAGAATCCTTATAATTATAAGGTACTGGACAGTTCAAATATGCATGACTCCAAGAACAGCTTCATACCAAAGGTCTCATGGCAATAATCTTAGCAAGATGAAGTGTCTTGGACACTGGCTGAGCTAGTATCTATGAGTGTGATTCCTTATGCTTCAGCAATAGAATCCATAACAAATGCCATATTTAGCGCTCGTATAGATGCAGCTTACGCATATAGACTGACGAGAAGATACCAATATGTTCCGGTAAGAGTCACTGGACAGTTGTAAGGAATATCCCCAAGTGTTTGAGAAACACTAAGGATAGGTTCTTGTACAACTGAGGAAATGACGAATCTGTTATGAGTAGTTAGACGGACAAAGATGATTCCCGGTTCCCACCTGGTTATGTCTCTTTGTCTGTGTAGCGGCGTTATCTGTTGGAAACGTCTCCAAGCAGTGGACCGTAGAATAGTGCTTATTAAAGAATAGCGGTGTGGTTTGTTGGAATGGTTCCAAGCAAGAACACCGCAGCATCTCTCACAACCTAAGCATGGTTTTCGTACTGTTGCTGTAGGTACTAGATATCTGAAGACATGGTCTTGATTCTAGTGGGAGTAATATTAGTTATGATGTTCAGATAGACATGATATGGTCATGTTTATGAAAAACTGACATCAGTATTATTTGATCATTGGATGATTAAATAATGGTCCCAAGTATTTTATGTTCATGTTATAGGACATCAAGTTGAGGACTTGATCATGAAACCCTATAAGTAAAAGGTGACATAAATTATGATTGTCCCTAGTCGAGATTGTCAAAGTGGGACACTGATAATCGCGAGAGAGTAGCTTATGAAGTGACTGTTGACTAAGTTTCATGGAGTCAATGATATGAGTATCACAGTCAGTCACATAGATATATGTTGGTGAACATATGATCGGACATGACCCACTAATGAGAACTCTACAGGATAGTTATATCTGTGTCATGAGAGTTTCTCATTACGACTATAGAGTATAGTCCTTAGACCTGAGTTCATCATGCTTTCTAGTATATGAATTGGTGCACTTTGACCTTGTCAAACGTCGATCCGTAAATGGCGGCTATAAAGACATTGCTTAGGTGTATCATGAAGTATATGTAGAAACAGGGATGGAACAAGAAGGGATTTGTCCCTCCTATATAACAGGGGATAAATATCTCAGGGCCCATCGAAGATTTGATACTGAGAAAATGCATGGCCGTGCTCAAACGAGGTGATTGTCAGTCGTTTGTTTTATCAGTATATATCAGAGGTTCGATGAACATGATGTTGGCTATAATAAGGATGACACAGTTTCTTGCCTTATGCCATATCGAGATATAGCGACAAAGGGATTATGGGAATAGATGATTCCAGTACAAGTGGGAGATTGTTGGGATTATGTCCTGAAATCACATTGTACTTACTCTAAAGATAGTTGTATTGTCGAGATCGGACAATTCATGTGATACTGGGTAGTCATAATGTTTTTCTAGAAACCGCTTATGACAAATGAGTTGTAACTCATTTCTAGTATCGTGTGAACCTAAAGGGTCACACACCTAAGCAAGTTGGATACGGTTCTGTAGGGAATTGATCATTGGCATATGGTCCGATCAATGTGTATTGGGTACACATTGAATTCGTGTTTTAAGAGGTGTGTCGATCGATGCCATTGGTGCGTCGATCGATACAAGAGGTGTGTCGATCGTTGCCATTGGGTGCAACGATCGACACAAGGTCGATATCGTAACTGATGTTACGGTTTGTAAACCGTGGGCCTATTTGTAGGGGCCAGGTTACACGACCTATAGATAGAGCCGTCGCATACATTTTTTTCTTGATAAGAAAAGCAGACCCTCTTCCTCGAGAAACGCGCAGAGAATCCCAGGAGATCCGATCACCGGTACTAGCATCCCGGCGGATTCCAGCTTGTGTGCGTGTGGACTACGATAGAGGCGCAGCGATTGAGGCGCTCTAGATCTCGTTTACCTGCTCCAATTTTCGCTGCCAATCTCCAGGTAAACACGAGGTCAGTTCTTAGATTCAATCACCTAGACCCAAGGATCCTTGGGATTCCAACAAAACTGTCTTTGAAAGTAAAAAATCTTCTGGAAATGACTACATGAATGGGTATAAACAGATCGATAGATCACCCATATAGCAATTACAAAAACAAGAAGAGATTGCCGAAATGCTAACTAAAAGGAAAAATGACCATAGTCAACGAGGAGCTCCGAAGGACCTCACAATCCAAGTTTTCATAGACGACTCCCATCTTGACAGATGCGTCGACATTGGAGCTGACCTCCCAAACTCCATAAGAAACGAACTATATCGTTCCTGAAACAAAACATAGAATTGTTCGCCTGGTCCTCAGCCAACATGAAAGGAATCGATATCGTCGTAACAAGTCACGAAATAAATGTCTACCCAACTTATAAACCGGTCAGCCAAAAACATCGTAAACTCGACCCAGAGTGATCTCAAGTCATCAAAGATAAGTAAGCCGATTACTAAAAATAGGGCCAATCAGGGAATTGAAAAACCCCGACTGGCTTGTGAACCCGTTCGTAGTCAAGAAAAAGCATGCGAAGTGGAAAATATGTGTCGACTTCACAAATATCAAGAAGGCCTGTCCGAAAGACAACTTCTAACTCCCACATATCGATCGACTGGTGGAAGCAAAATCATGTCACCAGCTCATATTATTCATGGATGCTTTCTAGGGGTACAATCAAATACTGATGAACCCCAAAGACCAAGAAAAGACCTCATTCATAAAGGACCGAGGCACCAACTGTTACAAAGTAATGCCTTTCGGCCTCAAGAATGGAGGAGCTATTTATCAATGTCTCGTCAACAAGATGTTTTCCGGAATACTAGGTAAAATCATGGAGGTATACATCGAAGATATGTTGATCAAATCCTCAAAGTGTGAAGAATACATTGTTCACACTGAGAGAATCTTTCGTGATTATCAACAAATATGGGACGAAACTCAACCCCGCGAAGTGAAACTGTGGTGGTCCATTAGGTGAATTCCTCGGCTACGTAGTTACCGAAAGGGGAATTGAAGCCAGTCCCAAACATATAGCCACATTTCTAGAGATGCAATCTCCGAAAATAATGCGAGAAGTCCAAAGACTAACTTTCAAAATAAGAACACTAAACTTCTTCATATCGATGTCGACTGATAAATGTCTTCCTTTCTACCAGCTCCTCAAAGCGAACAAAAAGTTTATTTGAGATGAGAGGTGCGAAGAAGCGTTCGGCCAGCTCAAATCCTATTTAAGCGAACCCTTGATACTTGTAAAACCAGTAGAAGGAGAGCCTCTATACCTCTACATTTATGTCTCTTCTGCAGCAGTAAGTATGGTCTGTTGGGATTATGTCCTGAAATCACATTGTACTTACTCTAACGATAGTTGTGTGTCGAGATCAGACATGTTGTATGATACTGGGCGGTTGCAATGTTTTGCTAGAAGCCTCTTGCAGTCTGTAAGTTGTAGACTTACTGCCAGTATTATATGATCCTATAGGGTCACACACCTAAGCAATCTGGAAGCATATATATATGGGAATGATCATCATGGTGGTGATCAAGATGATGTGTATTGGATACATATAAATATCGATTAAAGAGAGGTGTGTCGATCGACACAGTAGGTGTATCGATCGACACAGGGTCGATTCCGAAACCGATGTTTTGGTTTATGACTTAGACTTTTTCGGCTAAACCCGAAAGATGGTTTAGTCATAACAGGTCGTATATATAGGCTTATATGATCGACCTGGAAGGGGGCAGTTCAGTTTCTTGATCAGAGAAAGCAGAAAACTCTCTCTTGGATTCCCAGATCCGTCACTAGCATCCCGACTTTCCAGGTTGTGTGCGTGTGGACTACGATAGAGGCGAGGCATCTGAATCGCTCCTGATCTCGTCTTACCATTCATTCCGCTGCCAGAACAAGGTAAACGCGAGATCCATGATTCAATAACACAAACCCTTAGATCCTAGGCTCGGAATTCAAACTTAGGGTTGGCTAATCGGATTAGGAACTGCTAGGAATTCCTTCAGTGGTATCAGAGCCTTAGGGTTTTCCATTGAATCAGCTTGTTTAATAGAATTTGATGATTTAAATTCGCTCATAAGAACAGGTTAGATCGATTTTGATCAGAAACGATTCTGTTTTTCGTATGGTGTCGATCGACACAGAATAGTGAATTCGTCAGAATCGGCGGCTAGGGTTTTTCGCGAAGAAAACCTGAATGCCTACTGTGTCGATCGACACAGGTTGAGTGTCGGTCGACACAGACCTTGCGATTGGTTGATCGGTTCAATTGGATTGGACCGGTTATCATGCTTGGTTAAGTCCGGTCAGATCGTTTTAAATTGGATGAATTGGTTCAATTGGATTGAACTGATTATCTCAATTAGTATAAACTGATTTGATCGGTTAAGATCAGTTTGATCTGATAAGTCGGTTCAATTGGATTGGACTGGTTATCAAATCTGTCTCCGGTTTAGGTCTATGTCGACCGTCACACATAGGTTGTGTCGATCGACATGACCGTTTCAATGAACCGGGTTAATTGAATTAATCGGTTATTGAAGTCCGGTTTTGTTTGGTGGTGTCGATCGACAGACATGGTCTGCGTCGATCGACACAGTGCTCACAATTCTGGTTATTGAACCTTGAATTTGAAAAAACAAACTCGACTTAAACCTAGTTTATAAAGAACAATTAAAACACTTCTTGGATGCATATTGGATATGTATCAAGATTAAATGTTCTAAATCCATTTTGATACACATTGGATGTGTATTAGATCAAAGCTTAGCTTCAATATGGTCAACTGTCAAGACTCATTTCGTTGTGTGATGGTCTAGCCAAGAGCTTGGTGTCCACAATTACGTGAGTAAGGCAGGTAATTATGTTGATGGACTTGCAGTGCTTGACATCGAAAATTACATGACCTAAGAGATTGATTTGCTAACCTTTTAGAGTTTCGTTTCCTCAACTAAATATCAAGTGACCTTGATGTCTTGCCCAATCTTGTCTACTGTCAAGACTCGTTTCGTTGTTGGATAGTCTTGGAGTCCTTGGTATCCACAATTACATGAGTAAGACAGGTGATCATTGATAGACTTGCAGTGCGACTGTCAGTGATCACAAGACTGAAGAGATTGGTTTACTTGACTGGGCTATCAGAAGTTCTGGGCCCAGAGACGTCAGAGTAGATGAGATATGGATTGTCTTATCTGCGACCAAGAATTGTACTGGGTACAATTAGCAATGATTTGCTTACCTAGATAACTAAATTTTGGGTGATGGCGAGTCGTCCACTCAGATTTTGGTGAAGTATGGATCTTGGATCATTATATTCATAGAGGAAACATTGTTTGAATATAATGCGAGTTTTCTTATTAGATAAGATTTCTCATTTCATGGAATACATAACTAAATCTTTGTTTTCTTGGATTTCAGCTTATGTCTAAAACTACTTTCTCATTGCGATCCGTCCTTGAGAAGGACAAGTTAAATGGATCAAATTTCCTGGATTGGTATCGAAATTTGAGAATAGTTCTCAAGCAAGAGAGTAAGGACTATGTCCTTGAGAAAGCTCTCCCCGAGAAACTTGGGACCAATGCCTCGCATGCAGTATATGATGCTTGGAATAAGCATTATATTGATGTGGTAGATGTGTGTGGTCTGATGTTGGCTACCATGAACTCGGACTTGAAGAGTCAATACGAGAACGTGGAGTCGCCAATAGAGATGATCACCAGTCTGAAACTGATGTTTCAGGAACATGCACGAGTTGAGAGATACCAAACGGTTAAGTCTCTCATTGGGTGCAAGCTACCTAAGGATGCTCCAGTGAGTCCTCATGTCATTAAAATGATGGGTTACATTGATAACCTGGGGAAAATGGATTGTCCAGTTAGCCTAGAGGTGGCTACTGAGATCATTTTGCAGTCACTGCCGTCAAGCTATGATAAGTTTATAATAAGCTATATCAAGAAAGGCTTGACGAAGACGTTGACTGAGCTGCATGGCATGCTCAAGACAGCAGAGCAAAACATCATAAAGGGTAAAAGATTTGAGAAATCTTGTATAGACAAGGGTGGAGGCAAGGCCGTTCAGATTTGGAATCGGGATAAGCCTATGTCATCCTTTAAGCCCAAGTCAGGCCCGTCTGATGTTGATAAATGCTGCTACTGTAAAGAGTTTGGGCATTGGAAGAGAAATTGCATTAAATTCTTGGAAGATTCACAAGAGATGGAGAAGATGTATGGGACTTCTTCTTCAGGTATTGTGTTATTATATCATGTTCTACGTGAGTATTGGATACTAGTTGTGGTACTGATATTTTGAAATATGCAGGACCTACGCAACAGTAGAACGTTGGAGAAAGGACAAGTGGAACTGCGCGTCTGGAATGAAGCAATGGTTGCTGCATTAGCCGTAGAAATTCTCCACTTGTAGGAGCCTTTCAAGCTTGGTTTTAGAAATTAAGTAATTGCCACCATGTACTTGCTGTATGCAAAGATGCCTTTCATTTTCTTGTTAGAATTTGGATGTTTTTCATTTTGATAAAAGACAAGTTTTGTTCTTTGGATCTTAATGAAATATTCTATGGTAGCACCCCGTTTAGAATGGATTTTATGTCTTAAACCAGCGTGATTTTGAGTATAACATAAATACTAAAGGTTTGAGTCTGATGACTCGAACCAGTCTTTCCTTGGCATAGTCGTTTTGGCCACATAGTCGTTTTGGCCACATAGGTGATTCCAGTACAAGTGGGAGATTGTTGGGATTATGTCCTGAAATCACATTGTACTTACTCTAACGATAGTTGTGTGTCGAGATCAGACATGTTGTATGATACTGGGCGGTTGCAATGTTTTGCTAGAAGCCTCTTGCAGTCTGTAAGTTGTAGACTTACTGCCAGTATTATATGATCCTATAGGGTCACACACCTAAGCAATCTGGAAGCATATATATATGGGAATGATCATCATGGTGGTGATCAAGATGATGTGTATTGGATACATATAAATATCGATTAAAGAGAGGTGTGTCGATCGACACAATAGGTGTATCGATCGACACGGGGTCGATTCCGAAACTGATGTTTTGGTTTATGACTTAGACTTTTTTGGCTAAACCCGAAAGATGGTTTAGTCATAACAGGTCGTATATATAGGCTTATATGATCGACCTGGAAGGGGGCAGTTCAGTTTCTTGATCAGAGAAAGCAGAAAACTCTCTCTTGGATTCCCAGATCCGGCACTAGCATCCCGACTTTCCAGGTTGGGTGCGTGTGGACTACGATAGAGGCGAGGCATCTGAATCGCTCCTGATCTCGTCTTACCATTCATTCCGCTGCCAGAACAAGGTAAACGCGAGATCCATGATTCAATAACACAAACCCTTAGATCCTAGGCTCAGAATTCAAACTTAGGGTTGGCTAATCGGATTAGGAACTGCTAGGAATTCCTTCATGGTCTTGGTTAGGGAAGAACAAAAAGAGCAAAAACCAGTCTACTACATCAGCTAAAATTTGATAGATGCCGAGACGAGATATCCGGCAATGGAAAAACTACTACTAGATCTAGAAACACCGGATCGAAAACTTCAACCTTATTTTCAGTCTCATTTGATCGTAGTAATGACTTCGCAACCTTTAAGAAAAATCCTCCATAGTCCTAGCCAATCATGTTGATCGGTGAAGTGGGATATTGAACTAAGCGAATACGACTTAGAATTCAGAGCTCGAACGTGCTTAAAATCTCAATTATTGGCCGATTTCATAATTAAACTCCGCCAACCATCGATCTCGAGCCATCTTCATCTAGAAGATTGACTCTCCACATCGATGATGCGTCCTCAAAACAAGAATCCGAGGTCGGAGTAAAACTAATCTCTCCAACATGAGAAGTGCTAGAAAAATCCTTCAGACTCGGCTTCGCGGCATCAAACAATGAAGCGGAGTACGAGACGATAATTGCTTGTATCATAATTACAATAGCGATCGGAGAACGGGAAGTGGACGCTTTCAATGATTCTCAACTGGTCACGGGCCAGTACCATGACTGCTACGAAGCCAAAGACTAACAAACAGAAGCGTACTTACGTATAGTCCACAACCTTGCCGATTTGATGGAATTTTTTCGATCTGAACCGCATCCCGCGAGGTGATAACACCACGCTATTGCCCTCGCGGCGCTGGCTTCGACCTTTGAGCCCAACTTGGAAAGAATCATACCGGTTGAAGGGATCAAAAATTCTAACATCGATATCTCACTAAAATCCTTATCCCTTAAAGAGGATAACCTCTTTAAACAAGTTGATATCAAATGTATGGCCCACAAGGAAGCACCTAACATCGTCGATATCGACCCCAAAAAGTTATCTGCGTAGCTAATGTGCCATACGAAACCATAAAGGCGGCCTCTACTGAGATAAAACCCGAGTCCAACACTGAAAATGATTTGAGAAATCCCATAATTCGTTACAACATCGTTTACAAACCCCCCCCTCCCCCCCCGATAGGTGGGCTGCCAAAAAGTCAAAGAATAAAGTGTGAGGTATTGTGTGATATAAGGAAATATTTTTAAACAAAGTCTTTCTGGACCATGCCTCAAATGACCCAAGCTCATGAAGGATGAAGCTATTCCGGAGTTCGAGATATGGCCATACAAATCAAGCAAAAAGTATTCTTCTTGTCAACCATTGTCGCTGAGTGCGAAACCAGACCTCAAAGAAATTTTCTTTGATTGCCTCACCGTATCCTTTTATGTGATGGGCAATGGATATAGTAGGACCCCTCGTCGCGTCGGGAAATAAAAAAGCGATGCACCTACTGATCATGACCGACTACTTCACCAAATCAATTGAACCGAATCCTACAAAAAAATAAAGGACGTCCATGTAAAGGAGTTCGTTGCGCGAAATATAATTTGTCACCACAGACTTCCTCACGAGATCGTCATTGATAACGGATCCCAGCTCATATCGAACATATTCCAAACGTTATGTAAAACTTGGAATATCAAGCTGACCTACTCGACACCTCATTACCCCCAAGGAAACATATTAGCCGAAGCAGCCAAAAAATCAATCATGAACTTCCTTAAGAAAAAGGCCGATGAATGCAATTCAAACTGGAGTGACGAGCTCTCATCTGTACTTTGGGCCTACAGAACTACCACTACAAGAAAAACTGTATATAGCCACAAATTAGCCACAAATATTTGTGGCTATAATTTTCCATCCATGAATAGCCACAAGATAGCCATGAATTTTAAAAATCAAATTTCGTGGCTATTTTTTAGCAAACCTTGGCTATAGCCACAAAAAAATTATGGTTGTCGTAGCAAAATAACTATGAATAGCTATAACTAATTCGTGAAAACCAATAGCCACGAATAACTACGGAAACAGTTGTGAAAAGCAGCCACAACATATTTCCATGGCTACATATAACATTTGGTACGACTTTATTTGTGGCTATTCGTGGCTTTATTAGATAGCAACAAATATCCACGAGTTTATTTGTGGCTATCATAACTCTAAACCCTAAACCCTAAAGTATAAACAAAAAAAAACTAATTAACAAAACTCAGACTACTATAACATATCTTAAATTAAGATTCAACACTTATAAAAAGAATTCATATTTTTCAAATCTACTATTTTCAAACATTAACTTAAAACCTTAATTTTAACCTTTTAAACCCAATACCCTAAACCATAAACATACTCTAAAACTTAAAATTTTAATACTAAATTATAAAATTTAAACATAAACACTAATTATATATACATAAAACTAATATTTAAATCTTTACATATATTTTTTTACATATAATTAATTATAAAATATATTTGTTCAACATAACTCCATATATCAAACCAATGTTTCTCGGATCGGGTTATAGTCCTGAAGGGTTAACCGAGCCGACTCGTCATGACTTACATGGGAAAATATTACGCCACGTGCTCTTGCCCCTTTGTCAAGGGAGTCGGCACATACATTAGTGTTCCTAATAATTAAAACTAACTCAAAATAATTAAAACTTTCCCGAAGAGAAATAAATAAATCCATCTCTGTCTTGAAACTCGGCCAGTCATGAGGATCTCCTGTCATAGTGATCAAGTCCGAGCAGTCCGTCTCCATCAAAAATGATCAAATTCCCCCTGAAGCAAGCATGACATTACCCACAACATCCCATCAAGTTCTGCGTGTAGTGGTGATAGACTCCGTCGGCAACCCTGTGATCCAAAACACTCTCATCATGAAGCATATTTAAAGAACCATCCTAGTCCACTGGTCGTTCCATGATCAACCCAAGAGGCATTGATCTGGCACGTCAGGGATATGGGGCTGGTTTTGGTAATGTGTATCTCACCCCTTTTAATTAAGGGACCCTCTTCTTCCGATTCCGTAGTTTGTTTTTTTTTTTTTTTTTGTATTAGCAAGTCTCCAGCTCTCTGCCTCCAAAGTAGCTAATTTGAGAGTTTTCATTGGTGAGACCTCCTTTTCGTCAAAATCTTCTTATTCTTGGCTTTCCATATATACCATAAAATCCATGGGTAGATGTACTCGGGAAGCAACCCGGAAGGGACGGAAAATTCGAGAGAGCCCATACTTGTAAAGCAGGGGGGGCATTCAAAAAGGAGGTGGTTTATAGTTTCCTCAGGAGCTCTGCACCTGGGCACGTCTTGTCTGTCCCTAGATGCCTAAAGGCTAGACGTTGGCAGGTTACCATACATCCTGAAATTTCCTGCCACATGAAATGTTTTAGTTTCCTTGGGGCTCGGATCTTCCATAGACTACACTTTAGGCATGTAGTGCTCGGTTCCATGACCTCATGATTTATGTTTGCTAGCTCTGTCATCCTTGACAGTTCGTATCCGGACTTCACTGTATACATTCCTGATTTAGTATGGTTCTAAGCGAAGCCATCTGGCGTTACTACCTGACTAGGTCTCATCCCTAAAATGAGGGGAATATCATCGGGAAGTAAAAGATCGCAGAGTACTTGTTCATTCCACTCCTTTGTGTCCTGTTGAATTAGGGTGTGGACTAGTAGGAGAGAATCTCTACATGTAGTATCGTCACATCCCCTCGGGTGCCGTGCTTGTGTGTTTGAAATCCACGGTTCCCACCATATTCTTGTCTTATATCCTGACCCAATGGTCTTCCGAATACCTAGTGATACGGCTCAGATTTTACTTCCCTAAGTTTAACTGCAAGTGCACATGCAAATGTAGTATATATGGGTCGAATCCACAAAGACTCAAGAAATCTTACGGTAGACTATAGAATGTCAAGTTAAGCTAGGCAATACTAATCAGAAACTAAATAACTAAGCAGAAAGTAAATCAGTAGCAAGAACGGTTGTTGTGAAGCAAGTACTAAAAGCGTCAAGTCTAGGGAGTTCTCAGGAAATCTGACAAGCAGATTAACTATCAGTCAGGATCAAATTAAGTTCGGTTCTAGAACTCAAACACAAGATAGAACTAACCAACTTTCGTTGCGAGAATTCTCTAAGTCTAATTAGCAGAAACCCAAATTTCTTTGCAATTCCTAACAGAATAAACTAGCCTTAAGTGCAAGTTTGATTTGTTCACAATTCAATTAAACCAAATTTCTTTGCAGATAATTAAATTGCTCAACCTAAATAGATCAGATTCTAAACCACACTTTCGTGTCAATTTATAAACCTAAAGTCTAGATTCTAAGTGATCAAGTTAGAAACTAGTATTAAGCACAATTCAGGTTGAAGAAAAAATAAGATATGAATTCCTTAACTGATAAATTAATCTAGAAAGTCATGAAAACCCTAACGAGAATCTCTAAACCTAACTATGAATCTACTCAGACATGATTAATGGAACACAAATCAATGAACAAATAGATTGCATAAAATCAAAGAGTAAAGAGTAAAAAAGGTTCGAAATCTTCTCTCTGTAGTACAAGAACGATCAGCCTCTCGGTCTCTATCTCTTAAAAGGTAATAGTATGGATGCCTCAAACAAAACACCAAAAACCTAATTATAAAGCCTTAATCACGCTTGGGATCTTTTTGAAAATACTGGAACTTCTTGGGGCAAAACTGTAAATCTCCAAAGTCTTCATTAATGTGCTGGCGCAGAGGTGTGTCGATCAATGCATGGGTCGTCCAGACTTGGTGAAATTAACTCTCTCGGCTTAAGCTCCAAAACTTGCCCAAAATGCTCCATTATCTCCAATAATCCTCCAAACGTGCATGTACCTAATACCTGTAATGACTCTAAAGACACGACAAAAGACTCTAAAACACACTTATATCATGGCTTACAACAGGTAAAAACCATGATATATCAACTCCCCCACACGTAGCCTTTGCTTTCCCTCAAGCATAACAGAGAACTAGAATGTGGTGAAGAAGTTTGAAAACTTTCAGAAACTATTTTCATCTTAGAAGCACAAAACTCATATTCCCCTTAGTAAACCACATGAAAGATTTACCTGCAAGACATCAAGACCAACATATACTTCCCCCACACTTAGCAACTGTCCTGAGTAAACTCGACAATCAATCAAAAGCATTCAGATTCACCTTACTGACTTCTATAAGCTATTAAGTGCGGTCTCACCTAAGGATTATCGATCAAAGGGCACATGGATTCTTACTTTGTTAGCTCTAGACCACCATACTATCTTTTTTTGGTTCCTTTCTTCTCTTTTCCCTTCCTTAGCAACTGATTTTTCCCCATTGGGTATCATTTTTTTTATCAGTGTTCTTCCCGTTATGGGGTGTACTTTGGACACATTCCATGGATGCACATGAGGTAATAGGGGTCTCTACCACACCCGCGACCACTTTGGAGCTACTAGCTCATCCTCAGTTTATTATTCTTTTTTTTTTTAAGGAAGGGGAGAAGGGAACCTTACTTGGACAGGTTTACAAGCTGTTTCAGAACTAACAGAGAAATCCGACTCAAGGTATACCAAGCCCTTAGGTGAGAAAAGTAAGTCAAAATTAGGGGCGAAGTCAGTAAAGGATTCTCTGAATACCTGACTTGATATGGGTGTCCTCAGTAGGCTGATCTGCATTGGGTTTTCTAATAGTCATAGATTGATCTGCAAGCTCATCCCAATGGTTACTTAAGTTCCTTCAAGTGTTGTTGGCTCCTCAAAAATTCTTTGTTTCCTACTTAAACTGTTTTGACTCGATAAAACCGACACAAAAACACAATTGAGTCTAAGAAAAGAAAAAGATTAATGTCAGTACCACCTCCCCCACACCTGAAACACACTGTCCCCAGTATTGTCAAGCTTAGGATCGGTAAAAGAAGAAAATGTTAAGGGATGAATTGGGTTCTGTCGGTTTTACCTGTCTCGCACCTGCATCGATCGTTGCGCATAATTGCAACGATCGTTGCATAGCGATTGCGATTTTGTGTCGATCGTTGCACAGGACCGCAACGATCGCTACAATGCGACTTTCGTGTTGTGACGATCAACACACAGGATCGTGTCGATTGTTGCATTGCGATTTTCATCAGTTCAGTCAGCAGTCAACAGTTAGTCTGTGAGAAAATCTCAAAACTCAAACCTGAAAGCTGAAAAAATCGCAAACAAGCAAAATAAAAGCAACATATGGTCTAGAATCAAGTACAACATCCCAAACAAAAGTACCAACAAGAAAATTTAAGAGAAAAGTGAAAAAGAAAACAGAACCGATAGTCTGAAAATGGGACTCTGTTCTCACTCGCTCTCATCATCAATTCCATCCATGGGACCAGTACCGCTCGAGAGACCAGGAGTCGGAGAACGCTGTCGACGACGACGAACAGGAACAGGCTGATGAACCTGTGGCTGTCTCCTGCATGTGCAGCCACGCATGAACTCCAAAATGCTCTGTAGTATACCATCCTGACGCTCTCTCCACTCACCCTCAGTCATCTCACTCACTGGTACCGAAGGAGCTGGATAAGGACCAATGTCAAATGCAGCAGCAGCAGCCTCGGGTGCAGGAGTAGAAGCAAAACTCTGAGCAGATGGTCCCGGTGCAGAAGAAGAAGAAGCACCCAGAGGGTTAACCATCGTAGGAACGCCGCGTCTCAAGTTCCTAGGAGGCTCAAAGCGTAAGGCCTCCAAGGAATAAACTCTAGTAAGCCCAGCAACAAGAAGCTTCACACACCACTCATCTGACTCTGCGTCATGATAAACTCAAAGCATCTCTTCCTTCATCCAATTATTGTTCTTCAAATGACCATAATCCATCCACTGCCTCTTGGTGTTGCACTCTCTCCCAGCAGTAGGGATCCTGAAATGCTGGAAAATGGGAGTAAGTAAACTCCATACAGACTCATTCTTCTTTCCAAAGAATGGCTTAGTCTTCAGCTCGCACAAATGGTCTGCAAAGACTGCTCCCTAATTCAGCTGGGGAGCTGGGTCTTGCAATGGTGTCTCCTCGAACAAGTGCCTCACTCTAGTGTATAGCAACTGCAACTCCAGCTTCCTTTGCTTGTTTACCTCAGACTTGCACAGGAGAGTGTATCCCAAAATGCGCCCAACATATCGTAGGACTGGATGGCCAACTGTATCTGCTTCGTAGTGCGTGAGTTATACACCTCACTTCCAATGTGGTCCCAGAAAAACTGACAACTCTCAGTGTCCCACTCCTTAACCAGAGAGCAATGAGTGGCATGATCATCAAAGCCATAAATCCTGCAGAGATCACGAATGCTAATCCGATACCTGGATCCGTCGCACATGAATGTGAATGTGCCCTCTCGAGCTTTCCTGTGAATAGGATCAGTGTAGTAGACACTACAAGTGGACAACAGCTGTCGCACCAAGTCAGGATAGAGATCATAGCTCCTTATCGGCATAGTCCCTAGCCCTATCTGTCTCGTAACATCTAGCACCTCATTATCAATCCCAAGCATCCGACAGGTCTGGTAGTCTGCAAATCGCGTAGGCTTGAGAGTCATGTCATGCCACGCGTTGTAGAACATCGTGTCATAATCGTCCCAAGTCTCAGAAACTGGCCTCTCTAAACACACGTCACTCATAGTCACTGTTTTAGCATCCTCCGTCCATGCTCTAGTCACATGAATCTTTTCCTGCTCTGTTTTAGGCCAAGGGGAATGCACTGTGCCAATCTCACCAGTGTAAGGGGCAGGCATAGGAGATGTGCGTACGAACCAGTCGGCAGGTGGTTCATTATCAGAAGGCACATTCCGTCTCTGCCTCGGTGCCATCTGAAATCTAAGACACAAGAAACAACTTGCATTTAAGCCAAAGCTCTAAGATCATCAAATTCAAGAACATAAGCGCATATCATCTCAATCAACCATCAATAGCAGTCAAACCAACATCTAGTGTACCCAAATTCGTCATACAATCTGCCCTAAATCAGATATCCGAAAGGCTTGTCATTGAATCGAAAAATTCTCCAAAACCTTTCTAAATTTGTCATTGCATGCACTAAGGTAGTACCAAATCATCACTAATAAGCCTAATCAAGCATCAATTCCATTCTAGGAGCAACAAATAATGATAAAGTTTGGATTTTTCTCCCTTTGGCCGAAATGAAAATGGAGAGAATCGAGATACATACCTCAAAACCGGTTGAAATGGATGATAGAAATGGATAGAGGGGAGAAAATCGAGTGGATTTGGCACTTAAATCGTCAAAACGAGTGAGAAATGAGGGAGATTGAGCAAAAGGCGATTTAGGGTTCTAGGGAGGAATCGCGAAATGGGGAAGAAGAGAAAGAGAAAAGGTTCTCGGGTAATTACCTCACGCGTGCGTGTGTCGATCGTTGCATATAATGTGACGATCGATGAAAATCATGTTGGGATAGTGTCCTGAAATCACACTTGTACTCACTCCTGATGATAGTTGTGTGTCGAGATCAGACATTCGTATAATACTGGGCGGTTGCAATGTTTTGCTAGAAGCCTATTGTAATCTGTAAGTTGTAGACTTACTGCCAGTATTATATGATCCTATAGGGTCACACACCTAAGCAAACTGGAAGCTATAATATGGGAGTGATCATTATGGTAATGATCATGTTAATGTGTATTGGATACACATTAATATCGAGAAAATGGTGTTGTGTCGATCGACACAGAATGTGTGTCGGTCGACACAGTTCGGGTTTCGAAAGGGCTTTTCGATTTTATGACTCAAGCGAGTCTGGCCCGTTAAGTGTGATTCTAGGTCGAATAAAACCTGATGGTTTTCGATCTAGAACAGTAGCCGTCGTCTCTTTCTTGATAGAAGAGGCATAAACACCAAAACTCAGAGATCCCATAGATCCGGCACTAGCATCCCGGTTTCCAGGTTTGTGTGCGTGTGTATCTGGTAGAGGCGAAGCATCTGAGTCGCTTACAGATCTCGTTCACCAATCATTCCGCTGCCAGTTCTAGGTAAGAACAAGGTTGGTAATTTCAATATAACGAACCCTAGATCCAAGGAGATCCAACAGTGGTATCAGAGCCAGGTTGGGTTTAGTCTATTGAATCTAAGGCATTTAAATCGAATACTGATGAATTTGATTAGTTAATTACCTGTTAAATCGTGTTTTCAAGAAATTAATCTCGGATTGAATCTCTGTTGAAAACGACGAACTGTTGTTATCACACTGTGTCGATCGACACTAAGCTTGTGTCGGTCGACACGCCGCGAAACGCATAATAAAATTTAGGGTTTGTCGCATGGTGTCGATCGACACTAATCTTGTGTCGGTCGACACATCGCGAAAACTCGTAAAAGATATTAGGGTTTTCGCACAGCATCGGTCGACGCACTGGGTATGTCGGTCGATGCACCGCGAAAATGCGAAAGATTTGAAATCGCACTGTGTCGATCGACACACTGGGTGCATCGGTCGACACAGACTATGCGTATGGATAGATCGGTTCAATTGGATTGAACTGGTTATATCGCATGGTTATGTCGGTTTAATTCAGAATTCCTAATACTCTACTGTGTCGATCGACACAGGTTTAATGTCGGTCGACACAAGCCTTATGATTGGTTGAATCGGTTCAATTGGATTGAACTGGTTATCATGCTTGGTTAAGGAAGATAAGATCGGTTTAAATTGGATGAATTGGTTCAATTGAATTGAACTGGTTATCTCAATTAGAATAAACCGATTTAATTGGTTAAGATCAGTTTGATTGGATAAGTCAGTTAAATTAGATTGGACCGGTTATCGCGATTAGTTAAAACTGGTTGAATCGGTTCAATTAGATGGACTGGTTAAATTGGATTTGACCAGTTATCTCGAATGATCTGAAGGTTGCATATCAAGAGTCGACCAAGTGTGTCAGTCGACGCATATGGTGACGATGCGAACCGTAATCGTTTGGTTTTGAACCAAATGATTAACAAACCGAACCAAATGACCTAACCCACTAAAATTAGAACGATTAAAACTAAATTGAAATTAAAAGTTAAAAATGTTCTAAACCTATTTAATACACATTGGATGTGTGTTAGATCGAAGCTTAGTTATTCAATATGGTCAACTGTCAAGACTCGTTTCGTTGTTGGATAGTCTTGCCAAGAGCTTGGTATCCACAATTACGTGAGTAAGGCAGATAGTAGCGTTGATGGTCTTGCAGTGCTTGACATCTACAATTACGTGACCTAAGAGATTGAATTACTAATCTTTTAAAGTTCCATTTCCTCAACTAAATATCAAGTGACCTTGATGTCTTGCCCAATCTTGTCTACTGTCAAGACTCGTTTCATTGTTGAATAATCTTGGAGTCCTTGGTATCCACAGTGACATGAGTAAGGCAGGTGATCATTGATAGACTTGCAGTGCGACTGTCAATGATCAAAAGACAGAAGAGATTGGTTTACTTGACTGGGCTATCAGAAGTTCTGGGCCCAGAGACGTCAGAGTGGATGAGACATGGATTGTCTCATCTACGACCAAGAGTTGTACTGAGTACAATTAGCAATGGTTTGCTTACCTAGATTACTAAACTCTGGGTGATGACGAGTCGTCCACTCAGATCTTAGTGATGTATGGATCTTGGATCATTATATTCATTGAGGAAACATTGTTTGAATATAATGCGAGTTTTCATATTGGATAAGATTCCTCATTTCCTGAAATCATAACTAGAATTTTCTTTGATTAAAATTTTCAGCCTATGTCTAAAACTACCTTCTCGTTGTGATCCGTCCTTGAGAAGGACAAGTTAAATGGATCAAATTTCTTGGATTGGTATCGAAATTTGAGATTAATACTCAAGCAGGAGAGTAAGGACTATGTCCTAGAGAAAGCTCTCCCAGAAAAGCTTGGGGCCAATCGCTCAAATGCAGTATATGATGCTTGGAATAAGCATTATATTGATGTGGTAGATGTGCGTGGTCTGATGTTGGCTACCATGGAATCGGACTTGAAGAGTCAATATGAGAACATGGAGTCGCCAATAGAGATGATCACCAGCCTGAAACTGAAGTTTCAGGATCTGGCACGAGTTGAGAGATTCCAGATGGTGAAGTCTCTCACTGGGTGCAAACTACCAGAGGATGCTCCAGTGAGTCCTCATGTCATTAAACTGATGGGTTATATTGATAACCTGGGGAAACTGGATTGTCCTGTCAGCTTAGAGTTGGCTACTGACATCATTCTGCAGTCACTACCGTCAAGTTATGATAAGTTCATTAAGAATTATATCAAGAAAGGCTTGACGAAGAAGTTGACTGAGATGCATGGCATGCTCAAGACTGCAGAGCGAAACAACAAAAAGGGTAAAAGATTTGAAAAATCTTATATTGACAAGGGTGAAGGCAAGGCCGTTCAGATTTGGAATCGGGATAAGCCTGTGTCATCTTTTAAGCCCAAGTCAGGCCCATCTGATGTTGATAGATGCTGCTACTGTAAAGAGTTTGGGCATTGGAAGAGAAATTGCATTAAATTCTTGGAAGATTCACAAGAAATGGAGAAGATGTATGGTACTTCTTCTTCTTCAGGTATTGTGTTATTATTTCAAGTTCTACGTATGTATTGGATACTAGTTGTGGTACTGATATTTTGGAAATATGCAGGGCCTAAGCAACAGTAGAACGTTAAGGAAAGGACAAGTGGAACTGCGAGTCTGGTATGGAGCAATGGTTGCTACATGAGCCGTAGAGTTTCTCCACTTGTAGGAGCCTTTCAAGCTTGGTTTTGAATTAAGTAATTGCTACTATGTACCTGCTTTATGCAGAAATGTCTTTCATTTTCTTGTGAGAATTTGGATGCTTTTCATTATGATAAAAGACAAGTTTTGCTCTTTTGATCTTAATGAAATATTATATGGTAGCACCCCTTTTGAAAGGGTTTTATATCTTAAACCAACATACGCTTAAATATAACATAAATATCAAACGATTTAAGTCTGATGACTTGAACTCGATTTTTCCTCAGCATAGTCATATTGACCAAATAGAGTAAAGCGGCTTCAGAAGTTCCATAGTTATGGGCTTCAGGTTCATTTGATTGTAAATCAATTGAGACATGAATTCTGCTTGCTGGGCCAAATGACTAAGGCTTTTTTAGCATGGCTAAAGAAAAGGGCCAGAGGCTTATTGGGCCTTACACGTACTGATGTATGTGGCCCGATGAGCATTAATGCCAGAGGAAATCTTCAGTACTTCATTAACTTATTGATGGCATCAGTAAGTATGGCTGTGTTCTTTTGATGAGACACGAGTAGGAATCCTTTGAGGAGTTCCAAAAATGAAGTATAGAACCGATTTGACAGAAGTATTGAGATCTTCGATTAGATCGTGGAGGAGAATACCTGAGTCAAGAATTGAGTGATCATCTAAGTGAGTGTGAAGTCATTTCACAGCTCATCTCTCCTAAAAACCTTGAACGGTGTTTCTGAGAGAATGAATCGGATCTTATTGGATATGCTCCGATTAATGATGAGTCACATGAATCTTCCATTATCCTTTTAAAATGCGCTCTAAAATGAACATGTTTACGCTAAATAAGTTTTCTATCAGAATCAGTGAAAAACACCACATTGGATGTGGACTGGGTGATTTCCAAATATGTTTTTCTGATTAATTGGGATTGCAAGGTTTGTGTAAGGCAGTTGTCATCAAACAAACTTGAACCCAAAACTGATAAGTGCTGCTTCGCTGGTTGTCCTAGGGAACCCCAAGCTTAGTACTTTTGCAACCAATCCGAGAACAAAGGTTTGTTGTTCGGAACTCTGTTTTTCCAAGAAGAACAGTGGGATTAAAAGTACAACTCGAAGAAATTCGAGAAACACAGGAGGCTGTTCAACCTATTGAGGGAGAGCAGCGGTTGGATCTACAGAGGGCTGTAGGGTCTACACATG
This sequence comes from Orychophragmus violaceus, assembly GCA_030180135.1. Taxonomy (NCBI): domain Eukaryota; kingdom Viridiplantae; phylum Streptophyta; class Magnoliopsida; order Brassicales; family Brassicaceae; genus Orychophragmus; species Orychophragmus violaceus. The sequence continues at coordinate 83,869,692 of CM058232.1, read as the reverse complement.
TGAAGCCTGAAATTCGCAGATCTGAAAGGATCCGTCACTAACTCGAGAGTGATTTCTCGTAGCCGATTGTCGTGATCTGTTGATCATTGAAAAGGGACGAGCCTGTGAAATTCAAAGAAGCGATGGTAAGCCCCAACTCCGAAAAATAGGCTGGGTATGCATGTTAGCTTCACCGATCTATTCATAGATTGAAGCAAACATCTTGGAGTTGGAATCTGCGTTCTGTTAAAACGGTCAAAGGTTTTGACTCGATCAGGAACGAATAGAAACCGTGCGTTTACAAGTAAACTAGTGGGAGCGTAGTTGCATTTCTCAAACTGTATGTTTAGAACGTACTTAATCTCATAAACGACGTTCCGATGCTAAAAGTCTTGTCAAGATTTGGGTCGGAAGTCAAAACTTAACGATGGACATGGGAGAAGCCGCGTAAGCTCTTGGAATATGGATCCATTGAGATGGATCAGAAGAGCTAATTGGATCGTGTCAGAATCCTTATGATTATAAGGTACTGGACAGTTCCAATATGCATGATTCCAAGAATGGCTTCACACCAAAGGTCTTATGGCAATGATCTTAGCAAGATGAAGTGTCTTGGACACTGGCTGAGCTAGTGTCTATGAGTGAGATTCCTTTTTGCTCATGCAATAGAATCCATCATGAATGCCATATTTTGCGCTCGTCTAAATGCAGCTGACGCATAAAGCATGACGAGTAGGTACCAATTTGTTCCAGTAAGAGTCACTGGACAGTTGTAAGGAATATCCCCAAATGTTTGAGAAACACTAAGGATATGTTCTTGTACAACTGAGAAAAAGACGAATCAGTTATGAGTAGTAAGACGGACATAGATAAATCCCGGTTCTCACCTGGTTATGTCTTTTACCTGTGTAGCGGTGCTGTCTGTTGGAAAGGTTTCCAAGCAGAGGACCGTAGAATAGTGCTCATTAAAGAATAGCGGTGTGGTTTGTTGGAATGGTTCCAAGCAAGAACACCGCAACATCTCTCACAACCTAAGCACGAGTTGTACACTGTTGCTGTAGGTACTAGATTTCTGAAGACTTGGTCTTGATTCTAGTGGGAGTTAGTTTAGTTATGATGTTCAGATAGATATGATATGGTCATGTTTATGAAAAACTGACATCAACATTATTTGACTATTGGATAATTAAATAATGGTCCCAAAATAAGTTTATGTCATATTATAGGCCATCAAGTTGAGGACTTGATCATGAAACCCTATAAGTAACAAATGACATAAATTATGATGTGTCCCTAGTCGAGGTTGTTAAAGTGGGACAATAACAACCGCAAGAGACTAGCTTGTGAGGTGACTGTTGACTAAGTTTCATGGAGTCAATGATATGAGTATCACAGTCAGTCACATAGATATATGTTGGTGAACATATGATCGGACATGACCCGCTAATGAGAAGTCTCCAGGATAGTTATATCTGTGTCATGAGATGTTCTCATTACGACTATAAAGTATAGTCCTTAGACCTGAGTTCATCATGCTTTCTTGCATATGAATTGGTACACTTTGACTTTGTCAAACGTCGACCCATAACTGGCGACTGTAACGGCACTGTTCAGGTATATCATGAAGTGTGCGTTGAAATAGGGATGGAACAAGATGGGATTTGTCCCTCCTGAATAACGGGAGATAAATATCTCAGGGACTATCGAAGATTTTATGCTGAGAAAATGTGTGGCCGCACTCAAACGAACTGTAGTTCAGTTGTTTGTATTGTTCATTATAAGATCAGGGGTTCGATAAACACGATGTTGGCTTAATAAGGATGACACCAATCTTGCCTTATGCAAAATCGAGATATAGAGACAAAAAGATTATAGGAATTGATGATTCCAGTACAAGTGGGAGATTGTTGGGATAGTGTCCTGAAATCACACTTGTACTCACTCCTAATGATAGTTGTGTGTCGAGATCAGACATTCGTATAATACTGGGCGGTTGCAATGTTTTTCTAGAAGCCTCTTGTAATCTGTAAGTTGTAGACTTACTGCCAGTATTATATGATCCTATAGGGTCACACACCTAAGCAAACTGGAAGCTATAATATGGGAGTGATCATTATGGTAATGATCATGTTAATGTGTATTGGATACACATTAATATCGAGAAAATGGTGTTGTGTCGATCGACAAAGAATGTGTGTCGGTCGACACAGTTCGGGTTTCGAAATGGCTTTTCGATTTTATGACTCAAGCGAGTCTGGCCCATTAAGTGTGATTCTAGGTCGAATAAAACCTGATGGTTTTCGATCTAGAACAGTAGCCGTCGTCTCTTTCTTGATAGAAGAGGCAGAAACACCAAAACTCAGAGATCCCATAGATCCGGCACTAGCATCCCGGTTTCCAGGTTTGTGTGCGTGTGTATCTGGTAGAGGCGAAGCATCTGAGTCGCTTACTGATCTCATTCACCAATCATTCCGCTGCCAGTTCTAGGTAAGAACGAGGTTGGTAATTTCAATATAACGAACCCTAGATCCAAGGAGATCCAACAAATCGAGATTGATCAAACCAGTCTGATTTTCGGTTTAGCTCACATACCTTTGATTTCAATTTTAACCAGGTGTGTCGATCGCTGCACAGGACCGCGACGATCGACACACAGCGACTTCAGTCTCTCGTACCATTTCTCCATGAGATGATCGCTGCATAGGACCGCAACGACCGTCACAAGGCAATTTACTTCTTCGTCAAATCTCCCTGCATCGATCGTCGCAACATGTGCAACGATCGACGCAGATCTTCAGACTCGTATTCTGCAGTGAAAACACACCAAAAACAAAAACAAAAACATAAAATCCTAACAAAAACACCAAAAGAATATGTACAAACCAAACAGTGGGTTGCCTCCTACTCAGCGCTTGTTTAAGGTCATTAGCTTGACCGGACGAACTAGATCAGGCTCCTGGAGGTTTCGACAGAGACTATGAGTGCCTCTGCGAAAGTCTCCTCATCCAAGGTGGAGAGTAAGCATTGTCAGTGTGAGCTCGTCCAAGGAACGAAGGGATGCAATGTTCTCATGCATTCACAACAGTAAAGTTAGTAGAACTGAGCTTGGAAGACGCGTACCTTTGCTTTGGTGAGATTTTGATGTCAGGAGCTTTCTGCTTAGAAACAGTTGCAAGCTCTGAAGATGTTAGAGTGGAATCTGCAGAAACCACCATCCCCTCCTCTCCAGGATCAGAAACTAAAGTCTCACTCTTCTGTGCTTTCTGTCCATCCTCAATGCTAAAGGTTTGACCATCAATCTTTGGCTTGCGCAACATATCCATCTCAAAGTGTAGAGGCTCATCTCCCAGATGGAGATCAATCAGACCATGCCTTACATCAATCTTCGCACCAGCTGTGGCTAAGAGAGGTCTTCCCAGTATTAGAGCATCATCCGGCTCACTATCGTACTTAAGCACCACAAAATCTGTCGGAACTAGGTAGTTTCCAACTCTGACTGGAACATCCTCAAGAACTCCTTCCGGAATCCTTATTGACTGATCAGCTAGAATCAGAGAGGTACTAGTGGGTGAAAAATCTGTCATCCCTAGTTTCTCTGACACAGAGTATGACATGAGATTTCCAACAGCTCCCAAGTCACACAAGGAGCGCCTGAAGCTATCCTCAAAGATGGAACAACTTAGCACAAATATACCAGGATCAGGTAGCTTCTTGGGGATCTGAGTTAGCAACACATCACTGACTTGTTTAGGGATCACTATCACCCAATCTTTCAACACTTCGTCCATAGGTAGCATCTTCTCCAAGTATCTCTGCACACAAGGGTGATATGGTGGATCATCAGGTTGTGGATCTTCCAGCTTCTCATCCATTACTTTCAGCTGTCTGGCTTCATCAAGTTCCTGTTGAGATATCTCAAACACCTCAGGGAAAGGTGTAGTAGGCTTGTGAGCCTTCTCTTCAGCAATACCACGAGAAACAAGTGAGGTTTATTCTTCACGACATGAAACGATCGCTGCACCTGGTGCAACGGTCGATGAAATTAATTCATTAAATCTCTCGGGTTTTTCAGCTTCTTCAACGAGTTCAGCTATATTAAACTCAAATTTCTCTCCTTGGTTTGATCCATCATCAATCTGAACTGACCAAGCTTTGATGTGGGTATCCATGACATTCTTCCCCTTGACTGAGCTTGAAATTTTGTTCACTTGTGTATCCAACTGCTTGACATGTGTACTCAAGGATTCAAACTTCCCATTAAGATCTTCATACACATCATCCAGCTTCTTGTTGAAGTCTACAACAGTATTAGTCTGACCCTCCAGAAACTGTTCCATCATTGCTTCCATCTTGCTCTCATGAGCACTAGCAGCAGGAGATGTCTGATATGAGGATGATCCATAAGTCCTCTGATAAGAATTACCTTGCTGAAAAGGTTTCTGATAACCAGCAGTCTGTCCATATCCAGAAGAGTTCTGGTTGCTTGTGAAAGCGCTCTTCTGTCTACCATTAAAGAACTTGTTACCTTGCTGATTTTCAAACCTGTTTCCTTGAAATCTAGAACCACTGATGTAGTTCACATCCTCTTCCTGGTGATCTTCTTCAGCTTGAAACACTTCAACTTCCTGAGCAAAGTGGACAGCTTTCTTTCCAGTCAACAAACTCTGAATAAGGTCCAGTTTATTCCTGATATCAGCAATCTCCAGATTATCGATCTTTCCACCAGACTCTTTCCTTCTCCTATCAGCAGTCTTGGTGCTATTACTGCTCACCAAGTTATCAGTTAGCGTCCTAGCCTGTTCAGGAGTCCTTGTATTGAAATTGCCATTGCTGGCATTATCCAATGCAGATTGGTAGTGGAGATCAATTCCTCTGAAGAATATGCCCAGCAGCGTCACTTCAGAGAATCCCTGATGAGGACAGTCACGTTGGTACTTCTTAAACCTCATCCAAGCAAACTTAAGAGGCTATGTAGGACCTTGGGTGAAGGTGAGAATTCCTGTCTCGACTGATCAGAGCGAGCATCATCATAAAAATGCCTCAAAAACTCCTCTTCACAGCTTTCCAAGTAGTAAACTTCCCAGTTGGAAGTTGTTTCAGCCAAGCTGCAGCCTCTCCAGCGAGAGAATAGGGGAAAAGCTTGAGATACAAATAGTCATAGTTTACCCCATTGTACTTCATTCCAGTGATGACGTCCTGAAAATCATCGATATGATCCATGGGTTGCTCATGTGGGAGACCATGGAAAGGATTCTGCCTCAGAAGAGAGTAGTAGACAGTCTTGATCTCGAAGTCATTCCTCTCAAAGCCAGGAGGTACAATTGCTGACCGGTTAGAACTCATCCGGTTGGTTGTAGTCAGCAAGAGTCCTATCATTAGCAGGAGGATTAATCATCTGCCCTTGATCTTGGGGCTGTTCAGGCTCAGGTTCAGGGATCACATGTCCCTCAGCATCAATCCTTAGCCCGTCATCATTGTACCGGTTGTTCTGTCGGTATCTTAGAACACCCTCATCATCAGGTCTCAGAATCAAGCGATTGTTATTCATCCTTGCTCGTTGACCTTTTATGTTTGTTCTCTCTAGTCTAGCAAGTTCCTCAAGCCTGAGATTCACGAGATTCACGTTCGGATCACTTCTGGTCTCACGCTTCTGCATAAACCGTCGGTAATCACACTGCAACGATCGATGCTAAGTATGCAACGATCGATTCAACACGGGATTCGCCTTGTGTCGATCGATTCAAAAGATGCGTCGATCGATGCTAAGCGATATCAGACCTGAAACACAGAGAAAAACAGGGAAATTAGTTACAAAAACAAAAAACAAAAAACCTAGTCTAAACTTTAAATTCAAATCTATCGAAGACTCAAAAGAGTCCCCGGCAACGGCGCCAAAAACTTGATACGGCTTAGAGTTTACTTCCCTAAGTTTAACTGCAAGTGCACAGGCAAATGTAGTATATAGGGGTCGAATCCACAGAGACTCAAGAAATCTTACGGTAGACTATAGAATGTCAAGTTAAGCTAGGCAATACTAATCAGAAACTAAATAGCTAAGCAGAAAGTAAATCAGTAGCAAGAACGGTTGTTGTGAAGCAAGTACTAAAAGCGTCAAGTCTAGGGAGTTCTCAGGAAATCAGACAAGAAAATTAACTATCAGTTGCGAGAATTCTCTAAGTCTAATTTGCAGAAACCCAAATTTCTTTGCCATTCCTAACAGATTAAACTAGCCTTAAGTGCAAGTTTTATTTGTTCACAATTCAATTAAACCAAATTTCTTTGCAGATAATTAAATTGCTCAACCTAAATAGATCAGATTCTAAACCACACTTTCGTGTCAATTTATAAACCTAAATTCTAGATTCTAAGTAATCAGGTTAGAAACTAGTATTAAGCACAATTCAAGTTATAGAACAAATAAGATATGAATTCATTAACTGGTAAATTAATCTAGCAAGTCATGAAAACCCTAACGAGAATCCCTAAACCTAACTATGAATCTACTCAGACATGATTAATGGAACACAAATCAATGAATAAATAGATTGCATAAAATCAAAGAGTAAAGAGTAAAAGAGGTTCGAAATCTTCTCTCTGGAGTACAAGAACGATCAGCCTCTCGGTCTCTCTCTCTAAAAATCTAATAGTATAATCCCTCAAACAAAACACCAAAAACCTAATTATAAAGCCTTAATCACGCTTATGATCTTTTTGCAAATACTGGAACTTCTTGGGGCAAAACTGCAAATCTCCAAAGTCTTCATCAATGTGCTGGCGCAGACGTGTGTCGATCGATGCTAATGATGCATCAATCGATGCATGCGTCGTCCAGACTTGGTGAAATTAACTCTCTCGGCTTAAGCTCCAAAACTTGCCCAAAATGCTCAATTATCTCCAATAATCCTCCAAACGTGCATGTTCCTAATAAACACCTGTAATGACTCTAAAGACACGACAAAAGACTCTAAAACACACTTATATCATGGCTTAAAACAGGTAAAAACCATTATATATCACCTAGTCGGAGAGCTTGTCTTGCAGGTGTAAGGCTCCGCCACCCAAAGGATCGGGAGTAAACCCGTCAATATTCTAGTGGAGTTGATTGGTTATAGTATCTCCCGCGGAGTACCCGAGCTAGAAGGTATAATGGATATTGGAGCAAGCGCCATAGTTGTTTCTCAAGAAGGGAAAATTTCATAACTCTAAGGTCTCTAAACCCTATACCTCCCATTTCCTGGGGAATGCATATCTTGTCCCAAGCTATCTAGTGAAAGCCTCAACTACTGTTTTGAGCTCCAACAGAAGTTTGAGATGACATTTATTAGTTTCTATGTTGTAGTTTTGGGTAGAAGGTAGCATGACATGGCATATGTCGGAACAAGTTATGCGACAGACTTGATTTGGACTTCCTTTCCTCCTTTAGATATCAGTTTAGAGTTCCAATTATTGACCCGACCATTGAGTCGATATTGTACATAGACAAACACCTTCTTTTTTTGGACCACAAATCTGCTCCAGGATGCCTACGTACATTCCCATACCTCATTCGTTTGTGATCTCAATTCTCCTCTTGATATCTCGTCGGGTGCCCGAATCCACTTTGTTTCCTAACATTATAGATGATTTCGAAGGATTTAGTTTTTTGTCCGGATGCTTCTCCATAAGTTTTAATAATTCGTACTATCTATGCACATTGTTGGACATCCGCTTTACAGAAGAAAATACTGTCATTCTCAAAGAGAAAATGCGATATGGTAGGGCTAGCCCTGGCTATTCTTATGCCGGTGATACGTCCCTCAACTTCCTCTCCATTAAGGTACAAGATGGGTGCCTCCTTACAAAGGATAAATAGGAATGGGGAAAACAGATCACCTTGTCTAACGCCTTTGGTAGGTTTGTTCCTCCCTTTTGCTTCCCCATTTATCAAAACGTGGTATGACACCGAGGATACACAGAACATTACTAGCTTGAACCACTTCTCCGTGAAGCCTAACTTTAATAACAAAGCTTCTAAAAAGCTTAATTCCACTCGGTCATAAGCTTATTCATATCTTTTTTTAAGACCATAACTTTTGATTTGCACAATGGGGTTGTATGTAGGGCATTAAAGTTCTCTTGTGCAAGGATTATGTTGTCAGTAATAAGACGTCTAGCCACAAAAGCTTATTGAGTCTCTGAAATCAAGGTCGAGAGAATGGCTTTTAAACGTTTTCACAAGATCTTGGAGATGATCTTGTAGCTCACATTACAAAGGCTAATATGTCTAAATTATGACATAGTCCTTGGTCTCTCTTTCTTAGGGATAAGGCATATGTTCGTCTGGTTTAGCCTCGTGTCAAAATTTTTGGTCGTGAAGAAGTCTTTAACTAATGTTATGATATCTTGGCCTACGATTTGCCAGAATTATTGATAGATACTAGTTGTCATGTCGTCTCGGTCTGGGGATTTGTCTGGGTTTATATCGAAGAGAGCCTTCTTAATTTCCTCCTTTGATGGTTCTTTCACTAAGTTGTGATAGGATGTATCTGGGACTTTCTCGGTAAATTACTGTAGGGATTCCTAAAATTCTGTAGGTCCGGATGTGATAAAGATGTCGACAAAATAGTAGGTAGCCACCTTCTCGATTCCCATGGCCATTTCTACCCAATGGCCCTCTTCATCGTTTAGGCAGATTATATAATTCCTTTCCCGTCTTTGCTTGGTGAAGAATGAAAGAATTTTGTATTGTTGTCTCTTTCTCTGTGGATAAGGACTCTGCTCTTCTGTCTCCAAAACATCTTCTCTTCCCTAAAGGCTTTGCAAAGCTGTATTCTCAACTCTTCCTAATTCTCTACTGCTAGAGAAGCAGTATTATCGTTGGTAGGGTCTTCTTCCATCTGGAGATGTGGTTTTGACAAGAGCCAATTTTCTGTTGGAAATCTTGTCGTGGAATTTCTTCAGAGGTGCCCCATCCCAATAATACTGCTTCTCGAAGTCCCGATTTTCCAACACAATGATTATCAAAACGATATTTTTTTTTTACTTTGGGTGGGTGACACCCTAACGCTGGCTGAAAATGGTTAATGGTTTGATCCCCATAATTTTAGATATTCCACCATAGTATATGAGAATAGCAAGTGCCAGTATTCGTTTCCCATTGCTCTATCTAGATGATATTTCACCTTTCCGGATCTTCTACTTCCTATCTATGAGAGAGAGTTCCTTTTGTATGGAAAATCGATCATTCGGCAATTCTTAATCATTGTTCGTAACAAGAGAAACGAGGCCTCCGACCTTCTCCGACCTCCTCGTTTTTATGATTTCCGGTGATCTCATTAAAATCCCCTATCATAAAACGAGGCCATGCATTTTGCCGATTGAGACACATACGTGTGGGTCGTTCCCATACGTAACCTCGGTTTTTGACAACCGGATCCCCCAAAACGAATGTCATATGTATTTTCTGTACCTCAAAAGTAGTTTAGATATCAATCATATGCTCATCGTAGTACTTAATAAAAACTTTTGGATCATTCATATAAAAAGAGTTAACCCTCCGCTTCTGCCTATCGGCTCTACGATGTAAAAATGCTCATATCTGAAAGAAACTTGAAAATTTTGGAGAAAATACAAATTGTTTTTCGTCTCCAATAAAAATAAATAACTAGGTAAAAAAATGATGGAGTTTCTGGAGATGCTTCTTTGTTAGTTTGGCTCTCGTCTCCTAACAATTCCAAGAGATCACCTGGGTCGTTGTGATTCACATCATTCATTCATTTCCTCGGGTTTCTTTTTGCCATTTGCTCGCTTCATTTTTTTCCAGGGAACGCTTCTGCCTCAGAAATTTGGTCTGATTTATTCTGATTTGGGCTAAACGCTTGCCCAACTCCTTTTCCTTTTGTTTTCTTTTTGGGTGACATTCGGCCCACACTCATTATGAGTTTCTTTGCCCCAAAATCCATCGCAGCCGGACTGCTCATTGTCCTCCTCCTTTGCCCGCCGTGTGACTCCGGCCTCTTCCCCATCATCTTTGAGTCAGCCACCATCACGTTCTAGTCTAGTTCTGTAGCCGGAGATATCTTTACCGTGGCGTCGATCGCATCTTCTTCCATCAGCGATGGGAAATTCAAAAACCTTGATGACTCAATTACTTTCTCCATCAGAATGTCCCTTTGTGGATCATCAAAATGTCCCTTTTTAATTTTTAATTTAATTATTGTATATGTTCATGACTAAAATTTAAAAATTTCAAAAATTAAAAAATTCATGTAAACCAAAATTAAAATCAAATCTATTCATTTTACTATTTATAAATCATTTTTGTTATTATATATAATTCTTTTTATATTATTTTTAAATTTAATACTTTTAAATTTTTTTAATCTCTTATACTTTTAAATTAAATATTAAAAAATATTTTTTTTAATCATTTTGTTTATTTTTAATTATTATATTACTTAAACCAAAAATATTGTTATTGGCTGAAACAATCTTCACGCCGGTCACAGATCTGCACCATTGATTAAAATTATCAACGGTTTATAAAGCTTTTACTTTATACACGGATCACCATCTCAGCCGTTAGATCTATATCTCATCTCATATATGAACCATTAGATGTATTTTTTGTGACAAAAAAAAACTTTGATCTATGTTCTTCTTCCTTGTTTCTAATAGAGAAAATTGAGAGATTTGATCTCTCAATTGCAGAGACTTCCGATAGTCATTGGTCTAAAAATTTTTGTCCTCTACTCCTCTGCCTCCATCTCCTTTCCTCTCTTTTCGCTCAGATCAATCTCTCGATCAGATCAATTTCTCGCTTAGAACCAAATTATCACTTGTCTTCTTCATTTTTTTCCTCTACTCCTCTGCCTCCATCCCCTTATCTCTCCTATCACTCACATCTATTCTCGCCGTAATATTTTACTCCCATGCAGATCACCAGCTTCCAAACGCAACTCCTATTGACCGTATACTTCCAGCAGTCCATCACTCCCACAGAAGCTCCTGCTACTGACCGGATCTCTATTGTCTATCACTCCCACGAAAGCTCCTGCTACTGACAGGATTTCCGCCGTTCATCACTCCCACAAAAGCTCCTGCTACTGACCGGATCTACGAAGCGCGGTAGTTAATGCTAATTTTTTTTGTTTAATTAATTAATTCATTTGTAAAAATAAATTATTTATATTAAATCCATTTATTTTACTGATTTTATAAATAAATAAATTATTATTTTTAATTTTATTATTTGTATAATATTTTTTTTGTTTAATACTATAGCCACAAATATATCCACATATTAAGTCATGGCTATTTTGTTGCATTATCGACAGTTATTTTCAAAAAAATAGCAATCTCAAACGATCCAAAATAGTGATCTCTAAATGATCCAAGACAGCGATCTCAAAAGATCTCAAATAGCGATCTCTATATGATCCAAAAAAAAAAAAAATCAATCTCAAACGATCCCAAATATCAACCTCGAAGACAAACTCGATCTCGAGATACTTTTCCTGACACACCCCTCGCATGAACGTAGCAATCCCAACATTTGACTGAGTTCTCAAAATTTGTTCACAAAACCCTTAGGAACCCACACTCAGCCGAGCTCGAAAAATGCCACCGCTCAGATCATAAACAAAGTTGAGCTCTCGTATGAACAAATTCTTCTTGACTATCTGGAACTACCAAGGTGTATACTTAGCCAAATCTGTAAGAACTCATCAAGGCTCACATAGTTCTCTTAAAGCTCAGTTCTTAGACGAACTCACTAAGGTTCAGAAGAACTGGGAGGACCCGCCCCGTCAAAATATTAGTTTGATTACTACAAGCTAGCAAAATAAAAGAGAAGTGTTCATCATCGATCGCTTCCCTAGTTCTCTAACGAACGAAGACATTCTAACCAAATTTTAGAAGCTTGTTCCTTCGATCTCACACGATGGCCATAACTTGTACTTAGTCGTTTCAATCATATTGCTCATCCTACTCTCGAAAGAGAAACAAGATCAAGCTTTCCTGGACGAGACTCACTAAGCTCAAATCAATACCACTAAGTTAAGTTCTCAGTATGGACAATTCAACTCTACCAGATATCATTCGATATGGCTGAACGAAACATGAAAGAACTGTTTATCAGACTAAAATAAATTGAATTTGTTTGAATCATATAGCGTTCAAAATAAATTGATAAACTCTTTCATAGGCGATCTAATCGAACTTGTTCGTCTCAATCGTTTATTTTTATTTTTTCTAAGGCAATTTAATCAAACTCGTCTAGTCTTTACTTGGTCGGTTTTATAACTGAAAACACAAAAAGTAACAGAAAAGTAGTTTGATAAATTAGAAAAGAGTCTTCCTCAGGCAACACCGAATTCAAAAGAAAATAAAAGCCATTCGCGAGCAACAGTGAGTTCGAAATCATAATCCCTTTCGGACAACACCAAAACACTTAGAAAATTTAAAGGTACTAATGAAGGAGAGGCACGATGACTAGATCATTTATCCATATGCGCGGTTCCAACCAGCTCCTTCGCTCCAGAGGTCGTTCCGCCCTGAACTTCTTCACCCTGCACCGATCCACCTATGGCCTCCTTCGGGAAATGCGACCCGTACTGATCAAAATGAGAATTGGTTTGAGGAGGAGGATATACGAACATCACTGAATCTTCGGACACGTTGGGCAAGTTAAACTTGCTAATAGAGAAGTCAAACACAACTACTGCGTTAATCTTCTTGGTCGCAATCCTTTTCTTCTCTGCTAAACGAAGGACCTCCTGGGTCAAGTTGAACTCGCCCGATGTGAACTCTGCGATGAGCTCGATGTTATCAAGTGCCTCTTATAGACGGATCTCTGCGCTGGTCTCAAGCCTGTTCTTATCAAACATCACCTTGATGTCCTTCAAGATCTTGAGGTAATCCTCGCTCAGATCCTTCTTGGTAGTATGAACCGAGAAATTAATCTCCTCCTTGTCCCGGGTCGCTTGCTTGAACACCTTTTGCTTCATTTTCTCGGCCTCAGACATCTTGTTGGTGGCTACGTTGAACTTATGATTCAAGTCCTCCTCCACATTTTTGAGGTGCATAATGCGAGCCTCCTGCTCCACGCACTCAGTCGGTTTTTCCTTCAGGTCCACCTCCCGAGCCTTAGCGGCCTGAAGATTTAGATTAAGCTCCGCCACCACAGCCTTAGATTCTTCGAGCTCGGTGGGACATCCTTTAGCTTATGCTCAATCCTGGCCGCATATTTTTATTTTGTGTGGCCTCGAGCGACTGTATGAGTTAAATCAGTTCGCCAGAATAACGAACGATACAAGAAAGGGGAAATCCGAAACAAAAAACGCTTAAGTAAAAATTCTTACCTTTCCCTGTGCCGCCATCATTTGAATGTAGGCCTTCTTATTAGCCATGTCGCGAATGGATGGGAGGTGGAACCCAACATGCTTGAAATGCCTTAGCAGATAAACAACACCCTCAGGATTGTCGGCAACGGGGCAATCCTTCTGGTGCTTGAAGTGCCAGTTAAAGAACCTTCTTACAACCGACCCCGAGGAAGCCTGAATTTTCTCTATCTTTTGACCTCCCCTTTGCAATCTTACTTCCACGTTATTTTATTGAAGTTTTGGAGTTGGAGGCCGAGACCCACCTTGATTCTGACCGTTGGAGCCTTTAGAACCATTGGAATGGGAGCTAGCATGGACCAGATCCTTTTATTGAACTGGAGGAACCTCCTTTTCAGCTTGAAAATAAGGCATAAACTCGTCCACTTTAGCAACCTCATCGGTTCTAGGGGTCATCAGTGAGGAGCTCGACCTAGAGTAAAAATCAGGGAGTCATCCAACTCGCTCGATGTTACTTTTCCTTCTACAACGACCAGATCCTTTCTGTATCTCCAAGAGCTCGTCCTTCGTGACATATTTTTGTGTGGCGGCGTACTAAACACTGAGCTGCTATCCGAAACTGTTCGACCTGATCATGAACAACAAAAAGTTCAAGTTAGACAGTTAAAAAAAATCTGATCAGAAAAGACAAACATGATAACAAACTCTTACTTGTTATGGTTGGATCTGAGAGGACGTGCGATCCTAGATGTCGTACCTTGAGGAACTGGCGGAAGCTGGATTCCACGAGGAAGCTGAGGTCTATTCTGAGAAAGTCTAAGGGGTTGAGGACCAATACCAGCTTGTATGCGCTCTGGAGAGAATGAATCCCATTGTGTCACCTCTCTTCAGTCACTCTATCAGGTTCTCTGTCTCAAAGTCCAAAGGCAACAAATCCGGGGTATCTATAAAATATAGAAAGAAAGTCAGACGAACTTAAGTAGAAGGACGTTACTGAACTACGTGAAATCCTATGTCTAACTGAAGCCGATTTCCCTACTCGTCGGGATAATCGAGAAGTCGAAATCCCCAATTAAGGATGGGTTAATCTTGAAGAAAAATACGTTCTCCCCAGACATCCCTTGGTGGGATATCATCTAATATCTTTCCTTGTCGAGGCAAAAGGTAATAGCTTCCTGGAGCTTCTACGTTGTACTTCACGTGGCACAAGTGTAAAATATACTCGACGTCGAGCTCTATGCCTTCCTCCGCCGCCTGAACCCGGATTCTGATGGTCTGATGGACGAAGTTAGGACAAATCTGGTAGAAGGAGAGTTGGAGTTGTGCCAATGTCTTCAACGCGAGGCGTGGAATCGAGAAGAATAACTCACACTTGTCGAAGTATGTTGAGTATGTAAAACAATATCCCAGTCAAACCCTTTCCAGCGACTCTGATTCGTTCGGAATCACCATCTCGACTCCAACCGGAACACGACAATTTACACTAAGCTTATGCAGATGGTGTAGGTTCAATGTCAATTCCCGGTGAGGCCCATATGGCTATGCCATCAAGCTAATCTCTACTAGTCCATAGTTAGGGGCCATCAATGACAATAAATCTTGATGGAAAAACAAGAAAGAATATTTCTCTTTCTAGAGAGGTTTTGATACTCGGAAAAATTCTAAAGAGAAAAGCAGTGAAGAACGAGAAAGAAAGAGAGAAAATAAAAAGGTAGAAGAGGGTTACGTGGATAATTAGTGTGATGAATCGTGGGTAAACGTGAAGCCATCAGGTAGCTTTTAAAGGCAATCAGTAGCAACAATTATCGAGGTCTTAGGGATCTTCTATCTCCCGTGATCTCAGCCGTTCGTTGCAAAAAGGAAATCCTAGCAAAACGATTATTCGAATCTGATGAGTTCGAACCTCGGGAATCTATGATCTCCCATAAAGTTTGGCTGTTAGATTCAAGCAAAATGATTACGAGTCCAAATCTCGAGATCTGACGTAATCATCGTAAGACGAGCTTAACTTGGATTATGTCGATCTTGCATCCTAACCGTTCATCCACTGATCAAATAAACGACTGACGTCTCAATCATTATCATTTCCACGAAAGGATCGATATACGTGCGCCAAGATTGAAATAAATCTTTCCATCTCACATCTTGGCTGTTCATTGTTAAATCATATCAACATTGTACATCCGCGGTCCAATCATATCCTACGAAGATAAAAATTTGGGTATCAACAACAAATATTTCATTGTAATTTCGAATCTGAACCGTTCAAATCAGGCCGGATCAACGGCTAGGATGAGGCAATCGTGAGTTGTGAGGATCAAGAGCAGCGTGTTGTTTAACGAGGTTAACCGCCCACCAGTCTCAATTTATCGAACTGATGGCCTGGGGGCTATTATTGGTGCTGGATTTCATTCAATGAAATCCGACCGAGTTAGAGAGGTCTGCCCCAAAAGCATTGAAACTAGTTATCTTATTCTCCGAATCCCGTCAGGAGAAGCCTATTATGACATAATCAGTTTGATTACATTTGGGCCGACGAAGTAGTTCAAAGATCGATCAACAAAGCGGCGAACCGAGGAAAGAGGAAAGTCGGTGGATAAAAATAACCGAGTTGTGTACCCCCAGATATCCGGTAACAGAGGGATTGGTTGCTACAAGAAAATTGGAACAAGAAGGAAGATATTCAAGTTTAAATAGAAGAGAAGGGCATTCATGAGAACTATCTGAAAATCATCCGACTAATCCTTGACAATAAATATCTGATCTCATTTTGTATATATTCAACCTGATCCAGTGTAAATGTTTCATGTAGCATATCTTGTTTATTCTTGTCTAAACAATAATTTTTTTTGGTTAACTAATGGATTTACTGATGGAAAAAAATCTGTCAGTAATTATCAACGGATTACCGACGAATCACATATGGATTGTAATCCGTCAGGTGCGGTCGGTTATCCATCTGTTATTACCGACATAATCCGTTATTTGTCGGTAATTATGGACGAAAATTACTGTTGGACAAGTCCAGTGGAAAGCCATTGGTTCTTTGTCGCATTTTACTAGTCGTTTATATATTTGTTATTATAGACGTTATGTAATCGCTATTTGATTTAAACATACTTTCTGATTAATGACAAAACGGCTATATCCGTCGGTTCAAAAATTTCTATAAATACTCACCCTCCTCATTCTACACACATCACAAGTTTTTCACTAATCTCTCTCCCTCTCATTCAAAAATCGTTTTTAACCGAAAAAATAAAAAATTTCTTCAAACTATTTTAGATCGTGGATGAACAAACTAAGAATCGGTTCGACGATGAACTATTGGTTACTTCTAATTCAACGGGTTTGTGCGTGCATTCATGGAGTTTGCATATAGTCAACCATCATTTAGAAAAACCTATAAGTTAAAATGTCTATGTACATTTTGCCGGAATGCTAAGGATGTTAAGATTGATCAAGTATGGACTCACTTTTATTCGAATGGGTTTATGCTGGTGTTGAAGGTGGGTTTAGCACCCCTTCTATAATCCGACCCAACAGTTTATATGGCCCATAAAAGATTAACCCCAATAGAGAAGAACAACGGCCCAATCCGGAAAAGCTCAGCAGGATCCACGTCGACCTGCATCAAAAGAGTAAATATGGTTAATGCAAATTAAGTTATTTGAGAACAGGACGAAGAAAAAGACAAATGTCCGAAAAAGGAAGGAAAATCCAAGAGTATCCGGATTTGACATTATCGTATAAGAGAGAATATATGAAATAAACCTAATTCTCTTGATATAAATATACTTCCTCTATGCATGAAAAGATCATCCTGAATCAAGGTACTTAAAACCCAAATTTCCAGAGTACAGTAATCAATCCCGATTTCAAACTCTAAGATTAATAAAACAACTACGTTTCTAGTCTTTCTGTTATTTCCTTTAGATCCTTAATCAAATTATCCGTGTCCCTTTTATCGATTAATTTACCAAATTAATTCTTATCAAAGCCCAACTTCAACAATTGGCGCCGTTTGTGAGGACTGTGGGTACATTCATATGACCAAAGGGAAGATCAGCAATGACGGAACACCACTTTCATCGCAAGAGATAAGAGAAATAAGCAACACATGCAACATCACCAAGACCAGCAACCGAGGAGGCGGATAAGAGCAGATCCAATCCAACTCGCCCCCACAAGGCGATGGAGCCCACATCAATTCAACAACTACATGATCACAAGTCAACACGGAACCAACCGGCAATCTAAACACTCTAACCACAACCATAAACATAGGAACAACTCAAGATAGCACGACCACGGCCAAAGCCTAGCGCACAGAAGAGGTGGCTCTATTAACAAGGGTAGCACGCACGACAAACGCCACAATGTAGATCGCCAGGATAGGATGCCAAAGTACGACATAGTAGATGATCCAAGTGCTCCAGGAAAACCTGATCAGACGTTAGAACGCGCCAATAGCAGAACAGACTCCAGAGAAAACGCCCCCTACAAAAAGGCGTCATTTTTATTAAGTTCCCCAAGAACCATAGGCTCGACTACCAACCCGGCAAGCGTTGCACCTGCACCAGTCAATTTGTGAGTAGCAACGAATGCCCGATCACTACCATAATGTATCAAATTCCGGACCTCAACTTTAGGGTCCATCGGGTAGCTAGCTCGGCGTAGAACTAGATTGCATGCTGGAACATGCTCAAAAGACGCCATTCACGTATGGGATAATGAGCGCAAGAATCCCGCACCTCGGAAATGTAAAAACAGACTGCAACCAATTCATAACCGCTTTGATGATCACATTATGTCAGAACCATTCCTCGGACGAGTAAAGAGATGATGATACTGTAAGCACTTTGTGGAGAACCTTAGAGGAATGACCCTGTGCTGGTTCTCACGACTAGAAACAACATCAATCGATAACTTCCCCCAGCTCTCGGAAGCGTTCTTAAAGCACTACTTTTAGTTCATTACAAACGGATCATTGGAAGCCGGTCTCTGGGATCTCTAGCAAAGAAAAGACGAGCCCCTGCGAGCCTTCATTGATCGATTCAAATCAGTAGTCTCCAGAGTAACAGTAGATGACAGCGCCGCATGGAGAGCACTTCAGAAAGCTCTTTGGTTTGATTCAGCGTACCGAAAGGATCTAAAGCTTAATGAGCCGACGGCCCTGGAAGACGCACTATATAGAGCGATGGAATTTATGGAGCTAAGAAGATAATGCAATACTCTCCAAGATGTACTCTAATTTGACAAAGAAAGCTTTAACACCAAAAGATAAATCCTGATATGACCACCACGAAGATAACCACAGGTCTTCCGACCATAAGTCTTTATCAGACTACTACTTTAGAAATACTTCTTAAAACTGGAACAAATATGTTCGAGAAAAGCCTCGAGCCGAGGAAGGAAACAAAGAAAGACCATACTGCGACTATCACATTTGATACTCTCACGATACTATGTCGAGCTGAAATCTGGCTGTTTACCTACTTGACCAAGACCGCAAGGGGAAGATCATAAATCCCGAGCGAGGGAGTCGCCAACCGAAGAATGTAACAACGAGGAGGAAGCTAACATACAAGGTAATGAAGGGGGACCTCGAAACCAAGATGCGGTACTTGGCAATCATCCCCCCTTAACAAAACCTCATATACGAGCTTGAGACGAGGATGGTGTCGGGAGAGCGGCAACACAACCTCGTCGACGAGTCAACATGATTATGGGTGGCTTGAAACTTTTCTCGGATTCGGTACAACTCGTAAAAGAGTACAAACAGAAATCCACGAAATCCAAGCACAACCCTCTTCCTATCAAAGAAGGAACAACTCTAAAGTTTACGTAGACCGATGATATCGGAGTCGATGTACTGCATAACGAACCTTGGGTGGTGGATATCCTGATCAGAGACTGCGAGATCTTCGCGTAGTGGTCGATACATGAAGCTTGATTGAAGTGAAATTCAAGGATGCGATTGACAAAGCAGAATTCAAGAACTTGCAATTCAAGCCAAAAATCCAACAACTCACTGGATTTGAAGGCAATTAGAACATGACACTCGACACAGTCAAACTCCCAATCTACATCTGTGGAATAGAAACTAGAAAAAACTCGTCATCCATGCCATGATGGCCGTCGCGTCAACCTATCATCAATGCGTACAATTTCCAACTCAAACGGGGTCCATACGCTCAGAGGCGATCATACCCCCTCAAGATTATGCTTCATCATTGAGCGCAAGCTCCGCAACCCTTCGGAGCCAAGGCAAGGAAAAGGTCGATACCAAGACCGCCCACAGTACGGAAAGTCTCCGAAGAGAAAAAAAATCCAACCACCGTGAATGAACTTCGGCATGACCAGACTTAAGCTCGAATGCGCCAATCATTACGGCCGAGCTCCCTTACATCTTTCGCCAAAAAAAAAAACTAGTACTATATGTACTATGAACTACAAATGGTTTGATCCTGTTTTTCGATGTACGTAGGCAACTCTTTTCGAAGTGCATCTGTTAATTAATAAAACAGCCATTGTTTTAAATTTTGATCTAAACTTTCTTGGCACCTTGTCCAGGTGCTCAGCTCACTAAAATTCGCACATCGACGTGCAAGAAGTTCTACCTTCACCATGTTGTGAGATCGAAGATTCACACCAAGGATTTATATTTCGTGGATTTGGACTTTGTGTATAAAAGGTATAGATTTCCTATGAATCAAAGATTTATTTAGGATTGAATGTCAATATCGAACTTATACAATCGAAAGAAGTATACAAAAATGGGTTTAAAGCTATTTATTCGAAGTGTTCTTGGTTCAAGTTGGAATCCATTGAATGATCTTTTACTCTCCTTTAAATAGCCTTTAGCCCTCGATCTTCTTGTTCCGATCCTTCAGCCTCTCGTTAGTAACAATCTCCTAGATTCGCGGAAGTCGTTCTGACTGGTGACGACCCGGTCGTTCAGCTACGACATCATCTCCTGTCGAACTCGAGCTCGATCATCCGATACCTCGACCCATTTGGGCCTGCATTGACTCATAGTTGAATGGGCTTCGGATCACAGTCAAACCCATCTGTCAGTTAATAGGCTGGAATCGCGACTATGGGCCTTTGACCTTATATTTTATGGTCCGGATTTCCAAGAGGGAAATCCAGTACCAACAATAGCCCCCAGCCCATTGACGGATCGAGGTTAATGGGCAGTGGACATTCTCGGGAAAACGCGCGCACCTCGGGCATTGGTGCCCTAATGATTACTTTCATCCGCATCATAAATCTTATCTCAGTTGAATGATCAAGTTGATGGCGTGGATTTACTCGTGGCGCGTGGGTAATTCCGAAGAGATGATTAGTTAAGACTTTAGCGTCTAGCGTTGATCTGGTCGATCTTTAAACGGTTACGATCTTAAGATCATAGTGAATATTATCGACCTCAATTTCTGCTGATGCGACTTGATTACCAGCCGCTCGTTTGTAACTGTCGATCTTGTATCGACGGCTGAGATCATGATAATATGAAAGATTTCTGATCTCTTTGAAAGCGATAATCATCATTACAAATTTAAAATCGGACGGTTAGTATCTAAGGATACCAAAGATCCCGTCGATCTCGAGAGAGGGGAAGCATGATTTGGCTTTAAATGGAAGTTAACCCGCACAATTTCCACTACGGATTATTCTACATATAGGCGAAGGTAACTTCTTCTCTCACTCATTTTAGATTTTCTTTTCTCACTTTAGTTTTTCAGAAATTTTAAGCTTTTGAGATCTTCTCTCTAGAACGTCCTTCCTTCCATTCTCTTTCTTTATTCCGATACATCGTATTTCATGGCTCCGGGAAACACGACCAGGGCGAGTACCAGTTCGCCGGCGGGGCCGTTTAGTCCGCAACCGCCATCTTGCCTAAACGCGGGGCATCTTCAGCGGCTGAGGACAAAGTGCCAGATCCCGCTGGGAGTGGAGATGATGATTCTGTTCTCGACGGAGTCGCCGGAAAACTTTAGGGAGGGCTACTGTTGTACCTCCTATACATATTTCGAAAAATGTGGACTCTTTTTCCCCATCCCTCGTCTCGTATCCTAGGTGCTGGCTCAGCTTCAGCTAGCCTTTCCCCAGAGGACTCCGAACTTTGTTCGATACGTTATCGGACTTGGAGTCATAGCGGCCGAGGAGGGTATCGAGTTTGGGGCCAAGGAACTCATGAGGGTTTTCTCGGTAAGGCACAACGTCCGTGCTCCGGGGACGTATTATCTCTCCCCCCGTTTTGGGAAGATCCTTGATGAGATTCGTAGGAGGGACGTATGTAAGGATCGATATTTATTTTTTAAAATCAATAGCCACTCAGTCGGGGAATTCGACTACTCCGTCATTCCGACACGATGGGCTGTTAGCGTTGGTTAGCTTTAGGGCTTATTGATTGGTACACTTTTAGCGGATGTTGGGCTGCTACTGACTTCTTTTTTTTTTTTTGTAGAATCTACCGAGTCGCTCTCTCTGAATCCGATCACCGAGGATCTGATAGCTCATCTGAAGAGAGGAGACGTCAATTGGAACAACTTCTCTGCAGAGCGTATACGAGACGCTTTGAGACTCGAGCCCCTACGAGCTGCGCAAACTCGACCTCAAATTACTCGAGGTGCGCCTCCACAAGCTCCTCGCCTCCCTCCTCCTCCCCGAGCAGTTCAGCCTTCGCTTCATATAATCGAGCGGATCGGAGAGAGTAAGGGCTCGTTGTCGTTGTCTCGCTTGTTTTGGATAGTGATTTTATGCTGACCCAACTTGATCCTTTTTGCAGATCAAGCCGTTTAATGGGTATGTGTTAAAATAAATGCCTATTTAAGTTCATTTATCATATATTTTTGGTGGATTTAATGGACTACCCTATTTAAACCCATTTATATTTTCCAACATTATCAAAAACTATTATTAAAATAATTTAAAATAATAAATAAATTTATTAGTTTAACTAAAAATACAAATAATTAGAAATAAGGTTAATTTCAGTTTTTTGTGGAAAATCGTGTTTTTGACAAGAAAATGCGGAATCACTTTTTTGGTGGAAAAACACGGAATCACGTTTTTGACGAAAAACGCGGAATCACGTTTTTGGTGGGAAAAACGTGGAATCACGTTTTTGACGGAAAACGCGGAATCGAGCTTAACATCCCTAGGAACGAACCATAAGAAGAAGACAGTGGGGAGTCTCATGGCGCCTATATTTCAGCATTTACGGATACTGCTGGCAGAGTATCGATGTGTCCAGCAGTATGCTGCGATTGATGAGACCTACATGAAGAGTGTGATCTGGATGAAGCCCGATTTGTAGTTGTGCTACAAAGACAACACAAGAGAGCATACTATTCAGATCCATCAGGAGCATTGTTGTTAATTACTACGCATGCATATCTGCGATTTGAGCCTGATCCGAGAGACATGAGAGATGCACCTCCAGCTCGTGCCCACAGAGAACCGTCTTACAGAGTTGCTACTACTTCTGCTGAGATGAGCCTGTTCGTGACCTTGATGGAGGTCGGCATGCGCATCTGCACCTTCTTCTGGAGGCCCCTGAGCTGCTACCTGGTTACGACGAGGATCCACACATGAAGTATATGGTGGACACGATTTGAGCGATGTGGAGCAAGTTTTCTAGAGCTCTGAGCTGTACTTGTGTTTGTCCATCTCACAATCGTAGAAGTCAGAGATCTCCTACATAAGATGAGGCAGACTAGGTTTCTGATTAGTTCCTCCTTTCTTCATGGTTGCTATTCTGAGTTTTTTTTTTCTACTTTTATTTTTATTTTTCTTGAGTCAGCTTTGATATTTTATTGAGTCAGTTTATCATGCTTATTTTGAGTTGTACTGTTGTGGAACCTTATTATATTATTTGTTGTTTTTTGACTTGTTTCTCTGAGTGATATAACAATGCTGATTTTGGAGAAATTATATGACTAACACAATGGTTGGATCTTTAACGAGTCTGAAGCTTCAGTGCTGATTTCCCTAGAGGGTGTCAGTCGATACCACATTAGTGTCGGTCGAATATACCTAAACTCAGTGGCGATCGATGCTTTATGATGTATAACCTTGCGCCGACCTAAGCTTGGTGTCGAACGACACCAGCTGTGTGTCGGTTGATGCTACTCGCATCTGCAGGTAAGGACCCTGTTTTTTTCAGTTTCCCCATAGTTATGACTTTTACTTTCATCGACTCTATACTTTATAACACTAGGTACAATGTTGTTTAAGACTAGGGTAGGTAGTTGCTGACATTGTATTTTGCTTTCGTAGAGTCAGTCGAGTCTGTTTTATTGAGTTAAAACCTTGTGTAGAAAACTATGATTTTTCGAGGAAACCACCACATTAGAAGAAACTTAAATTACCACTGATTCGAGTTTGATAGGCATATTAGACTAATGAAAAAACCCAAGAACGATCGACTTCCTGATTTTACCCATGTACACTTGGGTATTCAGAGGATCCATTACTGACTTTGCCTTAAAAACTGACTAAATTCCACTTGTCTAGGGGCTTGGTGTACATTGGTCAGATTCCTCCTTCAGTTCTAAAAGGATTTTCTTTGTGAGTACTAGGAGGATAAGCTAGCAGCTTCGATGTGATCACGGGAGTAACAATTACCCTTTATTACCTTATGTGCCTCATGAAAACATGTCCAAAGAAACACCCTGAATAAAAAGGAAAGATCAGTTGATAGAAAAAACAAAATGATACCCACTAGGAAAAATAAGCTGATGAAGCGAGCAAAGAGAGAGGAAAGGAACCGGAAGTAAGAGAGTCTGTGTGCTCGGATACTGATTGAGTAAGAGTCCATGTGTCGTCTGATTGATATTCCCTCGAAAATTGGAGTCTGGAGGAGTTGATATACCATGGTTTTTATGGGTTTTAACCATTATATATGTATATAATCGAGGCGTTTTATGTGTCTTTCGGGTCTCTGTCGAGTCTTTTACAAGTTTCTCTATGATTGGAGTTTATTTGGAGATTTTGGAGCATATAAAACATTTTGGAGCATTCGTGCGAGAAGAAGAATTGAAAGCCGATTTCTGATGTTAGTGTCGATCGACACTACATTGGTATCGGTCGACACCCACTTCGCTACCAAGCTATGCGCATCGCCTTGAACAAGTTTTGAAGAATTTCACTTTGGCCCAGATGTTTTACTATTTATGTTTCGATCCCAAATCGTGTTTAAAACTTTTTATGGTTTTTATTAGCGATTGTTGGCAGAGATCATATCATACTTTTAACTGAGAGAGTTTGAGAGCTTTTAGGGATGATCTTGTTCTCGACAGAGAGAAGAGTTTGAAACCTTGTTTCTTATTCTCTTTGATTTATATGATATCTACTTTGATCATGTCTTGTGTTTCATTTGATATGTCTGAGTAGCTGTCTTTTTACGTTTAGGGATTCTCGTTAGGGACTTCATGGAATATCAGATCAATTAGCTAGGATTCACACACCTGGTTCTTCATGTAGGTTGTTCTTAATTCTTAATATGAATTGGCTACTTAGATTATTGATATGAGGTTGATTAGCAGCGAGTGTTGGTTAATTGGCTAGAAAAGAACCTAGGTAAGCAATTTTTCTATTCGCAAAGAGATTTGGTTTAGGAAAATTATAAACGAACGAATCTGAAATTATTGCATGTTTATAACTCTAGGATCGCAAAGAGATTTAGATTTCTAGGTTGCTATACATAGATAATTATCGCAACGAAAGTTTCTTAGTTATAATTTAGTATTCTAGTTCAACAATATTTCATGATTGAATCTTGATTGATTGTTTCATGATTACATGAGTTCCTGAAAACTTCCTTGAACCTGACGCTTAGGTTAAATTATACACACTAAGCTTATTTTTCATTGCATTTATTTCTTTAAAAGAATTCTGCTTAGATTAACTCGATCACAATAAGTTTATCGTGTAAAAATAGAGTCTTTGTGGATTCAACCCCTATATACTAAAATTTCATTTTGTTTACTTGCGTTGTAGCTCTAGGGAAAGTAAACTTTCAGCATACAATGATCTAATGGTGGTTTAGAAGGTTTACGAGTAAGAAATCTTGTTTTCTGACTTGCTAGATGTTTTTAATGTTAGAATTGAAGTAGCTAATCAATTTATTGATATTTAATGTTTATATCACTGAGAAGTGTAGACTGATGTTTGATGAATCATTCAAGTGCTTTACATACTTATATAATGAGAGTTAATATTTAAGGTGTTTAGTGTTATTAAGAACATAATTTTCATGCATACTTACCTTGAAATTGCCAACGAGAATTGATGTTAATGCTTGATAAATATATGGTTATTATTATGGGAGTGGAGTAACTTCATATGATTATTATTAGCCTGAGAAATCATTCTATTTTTGTAGACATTTTTAAATTAATAACTCATCACCCAAACCAGTCAACCCAAGGAACTTATATTTTAATAAATTGTCTTAATCTCTTTACTTGATCTGTTTTTACCTTGAATATTATTGAATGGAATTTTGTATTTATGATCTCGAACTAAGTTTTTAAACTTGTAAGTTTTTATTCATCGCAAAATAGTAATAAATTCGGTTAATTATTTAATTGCATTTAGATTAAGTGAATACTTGCATTCTTAGTGAGTTTGATCACCCAAGAGGATTGACAAACCAAAAACTACAAAGATTAGGTTGTATACTTGCATATGAAGTAGTGAAAGGGACAACGTTTAGGTTATCAAGTTTGGCGACGTTGCTGGGGAGGATCTAAATTGATCCACTAAGATTTAGTATTTTCTTGAGATTAAGTCTCTTTGTTACATTGAAATCTCACATTCTGGACTTCATTTTCCTTTCTTTTGTAGGTGAATGAACTTAATAAGCAGAAGACCAACAAACTTAGTACCTCGAGTGGACGATATACAAGATTTGCAATGAGGAATTTAAATGGAGAGAAGAGAACAAGAAAGGTTGGCAAACATACAACAATAAATGCTGACTTGGAGAAACAACAACATGATGGATATGCCTATGAGAACCAAGGGAACGATGGAAACAGACCTATCCATCAACAAAGGGTAGCTAGAGCCATTGGAACCTTTGTCGAGCCAAACATATATGGAAACCATACTGGAATCAGTGATCCACCAGTGGAGAACAACAAATTTGAGATCAAAGCTAGCCCTATCAACATGGTGTGAGGCAGAAAGTTCCATGGGCTACCAATGGAGGACCCTCTAGACCACATTGATAACTTCGAAATGCTTTGTATCACCATCAAGATCAATGAAATTTCAGAGGATGCATTAAAGCTGAGATTTTTCTCATTATCTCTTAGAGATAGATCTCATCAATGGGAGAAGAATATATTTCAAGGTTCTATCAACTCATGGGATCAGTGCAAGAGGGCTTTCTTCCAAGTTCTTTTCAACAACAAGAACATCAAGGTTGAGAAACGAAATTTCAAGCTTCATACAAAATTGTAGAGAGAACTTTGGAGAAGCTTTGGAAAGATTCATGGGATACACCATACACTGCAAACACTATTGTTTCTCAAGAGAGTGTCTACTCAGCACTCTCTACCGAGGATTTTTGCCAAAGTACCAGATAATGCTAGACACTGCTAGATGTGGAAATTTGACTCAAAGTGACTCAAACTATGGGGAAGATTATGATCATACTTATCGAGATGGAAGAGATCAATATAACCAAAGAAGAGAGATTAAAGCTCTTAATGAAAATCTTGAGAGACTACTGAAGGCAAACCAAAGGGCATTAAACTTTTTTAAAGATTTTGATCAACCTCAAGGCTACCATGAAGAAGAAGCTGAGCTAGGAAATGAGTCACAAGTTGAGATGAACTACATTGGAGGCCAATGATTCAACAAATGCTTCAATCAAAACTATAGGAGTCATCCAAAAGATTCCTATAGAAGCAATAATATGGAGAATCCTCATGATCACACATACCCTTTCAGACCTCAAGGAAAAAATACTCTACAAGGAAAATTCCCAACAAAGACTTCATACAACAACAATTGAGGTTTTAAACAAAGACATCCCTTCAACAAAAACCAAAGAAACTTCCAGCCAAGACCTCAATTCAACAACAACCAAAGGTTTATATCAAAAGCAAGGAAACCAACAATTTCAAGGGCAAGGAAGCTCCACAAACCAACAAACTAAGGAAGACCAAACACACCAAATGTTAAAGCAACTATTGTAGAGCAACTGTCAACTCACACAAGATGTCAATAAGATCAATGTCAAGGTGGATCTCCATACAACGAAATGAATGCAAATATTGAGAGTCTCTCATCTCCTTTGGGAGCCATGGGAAATCGAGTCTATCAAATCACCTCAACATCAAAACAACCGCCCGGTATAATCCCTGGAAAATCAGAACAAAACCCAAAGGAGTACATCAATGCCATTACACTAAGGAGTTGAAGAGAACTACATTCAAGAGAACTCATTGAGGAAAATGAGAAACAAGGTGGGGAGGTGGTCATAGAAACTAGGATAGTGATAAGACTATAAAGGAGGACAAGAATGATGAAGAGGACAAGAATGATGAAGACTCTCTGAGATGGTCCTCACAATAAAGAAGGAAGTAGACAAGCTTGTGGAAAAAGAGAGTCATGAGTATGCAAAACTCCTTGACTCACGCAAAGTATTGGACGGAGATAGTTGATTTATGTAATTATCTCAATCCGTCCACAACATCATTTCTGTGGGAGAAGATGGAGTGAGCAAAGCAGCATCTAGAAATGGTGAGCCTAGCCTTGAAGATGACTGGTGTGAGCTGAAACCACAAAAGCTAGAGCTGAAATAACTTTTGATGGGGCTAAGTGATATATCATGGTTTTTACAGGTTTTCAACCGTGATATATGTGTATATATTGAGTCTTTAACCTTGTATTTGGAGTCTTTAGAGTTCTTTGCAGGTTTAGATACATTTGGAGCTTATCTGGAGATTCTGGGAGCTTGTGGAGTGATTCTGCAGCATACATGGATTTCACAGAGTTCACTGGGTGCTTCTGCACTGAGTGTCGCCCGACACCACTAAAGGACGAAATTCTTGCGCGTCAAAAATACAGATTTTGGAGATTTGCAAGATTTACCCAGAAGTTTCTCATATTTACAATTCGACTCCAAAACGTGTTTTAGACTATTAATTAGGTTTTTGAGCCATTATTTAGGCTAAGCTTTATTCAATCAGAGATTATGAGATTTTGGGGGCTGGTCTTGTACTCGAGAGAGACTTGATTTCGAACCCCTGTTCTTACTCTTTGGATTTCTATATGATTTCTACTTTTATCATTTCTATTGCTATGATTGATATGTCTGAGTAGTTTTATTTTTAGATTCAGGGATTCTCATTAGGGATTTCATGGAATAATAGATTGACTGGATTCAAAACATCTAGTTCTTCATCTAGGTTGTTCTTAACGCTTAATCTGAATTAGCTACTTAGATTATTAATATAAGATTGATTAGCGCAACGAGAGTTGGTTAATTAATTAGAAAAGAACCTAGTTGAGCAAATAACCTATTCGCAAAGAGATTTGGCTTAGGGAAATTGTGAACGAAAGAACCTGAATTAAATGCATGTTTAGAACTCTAGAATTCGCAAAGAGATTTGGTTTTCTAGGTTGTTAGACATAGTTAGCATTCGCAGCGAGAGTTGGCTTGTTATATGATTGTGATTCTAGTTCTAGAACATCGATATCTGAATCCTGTCGATTGGTTGATCTGTGTTCCTGATTTCCTGAGAACTTCCCTATGTCTAGCGCCTTTGTTCATTGATAACACACCATTGATTTACTTGCTTTGTTTACCGCTTTCATCTTTCTTGCTTAGCTTAATTTGACTACATATAATCTATCGCGTGAAACTAGAGTCCTTGTGGATACGATACCCTGAATACTACAAATAGCATAACTGTGCACTTGCAGTAGAATAGGGAATAACTTTGACCTATCAAGTTTTTGATGATTGTGATTCTAGTTCTAGAACATCGATATCTGAATCATGTTGATTGGTTGATCTGTGTTCCTGATTTACTGAGAACTTCCCTATGTCTAGCGCCTTCGTTCATTGATAACACACCGTTGATTTACTTGCTTTGTTTACCGCTTTCATCTTTCTTGCTTAGCTTAATTTGACTACATATAATCTATCGCGTGAAACTAGAGTCCTTGTGGATACGATACCCTGAAAACTACAATAGCATAACTATGCACTTGCAGTAGAATAGGGAATAAACTTTGACCTATCAAGTTTTTGGTGCCGTTTCCGGGGACTCTTTGAGTTCGCCGATAGATTTTGTACTAGAATTTAGTCTAAGTGTTTAAATTTCTTGTTTACTGACTCTTTTTCGTTTCTCTTAGTCCTGCAGAAAAGAACGAGCGAGAGCACTTAGTGTCAATCGACATCAACTCAGCGTCGGTCGACACCCTTCGCGGATTCAGTCTGGTTTCTAGTGGATGCCCAATCGTCACAACCGAAGCAACCCAGACGAAGAGCTCTGAACCTCAGACTTGAGGAGCTTGCTAGACTTGAGAGAACAAACAGGAAGGTTCAGAAATCTGAGAGGATGATGAATTCGAATGTTGTTGTGTTGACTTGGGATGCAGAAGGTGTTCTTAGAGATCTGCAAAACAATCCGTACAACAATTAGAGACAGATGATTGATGTTGATGGGAATGTGATTGTCCAAGAGATTTTCCAGCGGCCACAAGCTGAAGCACCTAGAGCACCAGATCCTCCAGCTGAGAGGACTCTTGCTGACTACAACAGGCCTGATGAGTTCTACGCCAACAGGTCTGCGATTGTGCCTCCTCCTTTTGAAAGGAACGACTTCGAGCTTAAGACTGAGTATTATGCACTTCTGAGGCAGCACCCTTTTCATGGACTTCCACATGAGCAGCCTATGGATCACATAGAAGATTTTGAGTCATTCGTCACTGGGATGAAGTACAATGGAGTGGGTTATGACTTTATTCACCTCAAACTCTTTCCATATTCTTTCGCTAGAGAGGCTGCAGCTTGGCTCAAGCAGCTTCCACCTGGGAACCTAACCACTTGGGATGCAGTGAAGAGAGAGTTCTTGAGGCATTTATATGATGATTCTCGTTCCGATCAGCTCAGATAGGATCTTCTGACATTCACTCAGAGACCTACAGAGCCTCTTAAGACTGCCTAGGTGAGATTTAAGATGTACCAACGAGACTGCCCTCATCACGGATTCTCTGAAGTTCAGTTGCTGGGCATTTTCTTCAGAGGTGTCGATCTTTGGTACCAATCAGCGTTGGATGCTGCCAGCAATGGAAACTTCAACACTAGGACTCCATAGCAGGCCAAGGTATTGATTGAGAACTTGGTAAGCAATAGCGCTAAGAATGCTGATCTGGAGAGGCAAAAATCTGGTGGGAAAGCTGATAGCTCACATATAGCTGAGATGATGAACAAGATTAACTCTGTCCACATCCTTTTGCTTGGGAAAAGGCAGCCCCATGAAGCATCTGAAGCTGGAGAGTGTACTCAATAAGCTGTCAATTACATTGGAGGGACTGGATTTCAAAAATATGGCACTCAGAAGCCTTTCCAGCAGCAGAGCAATTCCTTCTCAAGGAACTATGTAAAGGATTATGTGTGTTCATGGTGTAATTGTCAGGTTACATCCTAGCACATAATAAACTAGGATCTAGGTGATTGCAGTTGAATCATAAACAGATCAGGATCATTACCTCTTTAGAAGTGCAGCGGATTGATTGGTAATATCGAGATCGCTTAGAGCAGATGATAACCGGCTCCTCCTAGGCATCCACACTCTTACAAGCTACTGGATCAGGCTGCTAGACCAAGCTGGAATCAACAGAGAGAGAGGAATACGGCTGAGGCAAAATCGCAGAGGGAGAGTTGTAAACCCTAGGCGCGCCCTCCTCACATATATATAAGCCCAAGTAATTAAACTAATGGCTTATTAGGCTTTTGGGCCCAAGGCCCAAATCAGACAAAAGAACTGTATCTTGTCTGGCCCAATTCTCTGTACAAATACAGTAAATGTCTTGCATCTTACTGTATTAATTCCTTTTAACTTTCCCGTTAGCTATGGTGTGTGACCCTTAGGGATCATACAATACTGGTAATAAGTCCTAAACTTATAGATCATGAGCGGGCTCTAGCAAGTCATCATGATCACCCAGTATTTATGACTTATGTCTGATCTCGACACTTATCATACTTTCTAGAGATAGCACAGTAGATTTCAGGACATTCCCAACAATCTCCCACTTGTACTGGAATTCTACATTCCCTAATCCTTTTGTCTCAATATCTCGATCTGGCATAAGGCAAGATGCGTGTCATCCTTATATAGCCAGACCATGTTCATCGGACCAGATTTGATACTGACAATGCAAACGACTTGGGCAAGTCCGTTTGGGAGTGGCCACTCTCTTACCAGCTATCAAGTCTCCGATTGGCCTAGAGATATTACCTCCGTTAAACGGCAGGGACAAATCCCATCTTGTTCCATCACTATGAACTACACACTTTATAATACACCCAACCAAGGTCCTTATAGCTCCCAGTTACGAAACAGCGTTAGACAATGATCAAAGCGCATCACTCCATGTGCAGCCACATGCATGCGAACTCAGGTCTAAGGACTATACTCTATAGTCGTATATGAGAACCTCTTATGACACAGATATTAATATCTTGTAGAGTTCTCATCAGCGGGCCATGTCCGGTCATATGCTCCCCTACATATACCTATGTGTCGACTTTGATGCCGCGCATCTATGACCCCTCGAAACTTGGTCATAAGTCTCAACACAATCTAGTCTCAAGTGGTTGTTGGTGTTCCAATTTCAACAACCTTCGACTATGGACACTATGATTTATGTCATTTCGTTAAATATGGGGTTTCAGGATCAAGTCTACTCATGTACTTCGATGGCCCATATATAATGACATGAATCATTTTGGAACGATTATTTATATCACAGTTAAAATAATCCAGAAATCATAGATTTCATAAACATAAAATATTATGTTTACATGAACCTTTCAAAACAACTAAATAAAGCCCTTTACTTACTCCCACTGAAATTAAGACTACATCTTAATTTCACATATCCTACAGCTACAGTCCGCGACTCGTGCTTAGGCCTAAGGAGTGGCTTCGTTAATAGATTAGCAACGTTCTCATTCGTTGAAACTTGCTGATCTACTTAACACCTCTGTCATTTATCTCAGGGAATAGGTTATACCTACCCTCAAGGTGTTTGGACCTCTGATGTGCAGCTAGTCTCATCTATGCTGGGAATCACATCAAGTTCAGTGATGAACTCTTCTTTCCAAACAACCTCTTTCGCCGCTACCCAAGCTGCGAAATGTTCAGCTTAAGTCATGGAGTCAGCAACAGTGCCTTGCACCGCCAGACAGACACAAGATATAACCGGACTGTGACCGGAAATCATCTTTGTCTGTTGGAAACTTGCCTTTCAGACTCTACCGACTTGTAGCACCTCACTTTCTCCGTAAATCAAGAACTTATCCTAAGTATTTTCCAAATACTTGAGGATATTCATTACGTCTATCCAGTGATTCTTTGCTGGATTTGACTGGTCTTTACTTGTCTTGCTTAACATTAAAGCAACATCAAAACAAGTACGTGTCATGGCATACATGATAGATCCAATTGCCGACGCATATGGAATCTCATCCATGCATTCAAGCTCAGCAGTTATCGTAGGACACTGTTTCTTGCTTAACGTAATGCCATGTGACATTGGCATAAAACCCTTCTTGGAATGCTGAAAACGTGTAGGACTTTGTCAATATAAGAATCCTGACTTTGTCCTATCAGCTCTTTTGGATCTCTATCTTTAGATCCAAAATCCAAGAACTTACGTGGCTTTACCCATATCAATCATAAAACCAACTCCCAAGCCAGTCCTTTACCGACTGCAGCATTGGAACGTTATTTCCGAGAATCAGTATGTCATCGACATACACTATGAGAAATGCAACATCGCTCCCACTTATCTATTAGTAAACGCACAGTTCCACTTCGTTCCTGTTCAAGTCAAAACCTTGACTACTTCAACAGAACGAAGATTCCAACTCCGATATGTTTGCTTCCATCCATGAATGGATCGATGAAGCTAACTTATACCCAGTATAATTTTTTTCGGAGTCCGGGCTCACTTTCGCTTCTGTGAATTTCGCAGGTTCGTCACTTTCAATGATCATCAGATCATGGCAACTAATCACGAGAAATCACTCTCGGATTAGTGACGGATTCATTCAGATCTGCGAACTTCAGGCTCTACAGGTGTAGATTCTACAGAAATCTGTAAATCCATCCGCTGCTCTCCCTCAACAGGTTGAGCAGCCTCCTGTATTTCTCGAATTTCTTCGAGTTATACTTTTACTCCCACTGTTCTTCTTGGAAAGTAACTTTCCTTTTAGAAAACAGAATTCCGAACAACCTAACTTCGTTTTCGGAATGGACGTAAAAAGTAACAGGCCTTGGTTTCCCTAGGACAACCAGCGAAGTAGCACAACTACAAATACTCAGTAAAGACGAATTTGGATCATTTCCAGTCCACATTTATGTGGTGTCTTTCAACTGATATTGGTGGAACTATTTCAGCGTAAACTTAGATATTTCTAGAGCGTTATTCTTAAAGAATATCATGGAAGATTCGTGTGACTCATCTTTAATCATTTCTAATAAGATCTGATTCTTTCTCACAGAAACACCTCAAGGTTTTCAGGAGAAATGAGCTGTGAAACGACTTTACACTCATTCAGATGATCACACCATCAATGACTTAAGTATTCTCACTCGTGATCTAATCCAGAGTCTCAATACTTCTGTCACTCAGATTCTATACCTCATTCTGGAACTCTTTCGACCATTTCAAAGAATTCCGACTCGTGTCTCATCAAATGAACACAGTCATACTCACTGAAGTAATCAGTAAATATAATGAAGTACAGGAAATTTTCTCTGGCATTACTGCTCATCGGGCCACATACATGAGTATGTTCAAGGTCCAATAAGCCTTTGGGCCTTTCTCTAGCACGGCTAAGATGGGCCCTTTGCCTTTTGGTCCAGTAAGCAGAATTCAAGTCTCATAAGATATCCGATCAAATGAGCCCAAAAGTCCATAACTATGGGATTTCTGAATCCGACTCACTCTATGTGACCAAAACATTTACGCCAAGGAAAATCAGGTTTAATTCATCAGATTTAAACCAATTCGGTATTTATGTTACATTTAGGCACTCTTTGGTTTAAGATATAAAACCCATTCCTTGAATAGGGTGCTACAATTAATATTTCATTAAGATCAAAAGAACAAACTTGTCTTTTATCAAAATAAAAATATTCAAATTCTTACAAGAAAATGAAAGACAACTCTGCTTGAAGCAGGTACATTGTAGCAATTACTTAATACAAAACCAAGCCTCAAAGGCAACTACAAGTGAAAACCCTACGGCTGAGGCAGCATCCATAGCTCCTTCCAGACATGCAGTTCCACTTGTCCTTCCTTCAACGTTCTACTGTTTCTTAGGCTCTGCATATTATAACAAATATCAGTGCCACAACCAGTATCCAATACCTATAAGGTAGAACTTGAAGTAATAACATGAATACCTGAGGAAGTAGTCTCATACATCAACTTCAACTCCTCATAATCTTCCATGAATTTAATGCAATCTCTCTTCCAATGCCCAGTCTCTTTACAGTAGCAGCACTTACCAACGTAAGATGTATCTGACTCGGGCTCAGAAGACACACGCTTGCCATGATTCAAAATCTGGACAACTTTGTCTTCACCCTTGTCAGCACTAGGTTTAGTAAACCTACCCTTCTCCATTATGAGATTATACAGGGTACTCTTCACGTTTGGCTCAACTGTCTTGAGCATATCATGCAGTTCAGTCAGCGTCTTCGTTAAGCCTTTCTTGATATAGTTCCTTTTGAACTTATCATAGCTTGACGGCAGTGACTGCAGAATGATCTCAGTTGCCAATTCTTGGCTAACTGGATAATCCAGTTTCCTCAGGTTATCAATGTAACCCATCATTTTACTGACATGAGGACTCACTGGATGATCATTTGGTAGCTTGCAGCTAGTGAGAGACTTAACCAAATGGTATCTCTCCACTCTTACCTGCTCCTGAAATTTCAATTTCAGGCTGCTGATCATCTCTATTGGCGACTCCATGTTCTCATATTGCTTCAGCAAATCTGAGTCCATGGTAGCCAATATCAGACCACGCACATCTACCGCATCATTATAATGCTTATTCCAAGCATCATATACTGCATGAGAGGCATTGGACCCGATCCTCTCGGGGAGAGCTCTCTCAAGGACATAGTCCTTTCTCTCCTGCCTGAGGACTAGCCTCAGGTTCCGCGACCAAGTCAAGAAATTTGATCCGTTCAGTTTGTCCATCTCAAGGATTGACCGGATCGAGAAAGTGTTTTGATTGTTTGTGCTAGTCATAACTGAAATTTAGAGATAAATAGAGTTTTAGTTATTTAGTTCATAAAAGAGTAATCTTAATAACTTATAAGAAAACTCGCATTGCATTCAAAATTTCTTTGTTTAACCTCATAAGAATGCAATGATTCCGAGACCCATGTTCAGCTAAATCCAAAGTGGGCCACTGGCCGTCACCCAGAAGTAGCTTTACTTGGTACGCATACACACAGCTAGTTATATCCAATAACTCTCGGCTGTGAATTGGGCCCAAGGCCCAATACACCAGATGTCTCAAGGCCCGGGACTCCCGATGGCCCAGTCAAGGAAACCAATCTCTTACAGCCAAATAATCACTAAAGTCTGGGACTCCCAATGAAATTAGTGACTATATACTACTTTACTTACGCAAAAACAGACACCTCACACTGTAAGCCATATCTGTAATTGAATAAGCGTTAAGTAGCTGACAAGATTGGGCAAGACATCCAAGCTTGATATTGGTTTTGAGGATTTTAGGTTTTCTTTCCAAAAATAGAAGATTACTATTTTGGGAAACTTACTTATTTTAGAAACTTTCTAAATTTAGAAATATACTAAAAATAGAAATTTCTAATTTAATATTTTATTAAAGTTTTCGGTTGGGTCACAAATTATAGGCCCAATTCTTGGCCCAAGACCACAGAATTCCAATTGGCCCAATAATTTGACATAACCGAGTCGGTTCATTAATTCTGGTCCAAGACCAAATTAATTACTAAATCCAACTGGTTATTTACTAAACCAGACCAGCTCTAAATTATTTGGTCCAACCAAATCAAACTTAGACCAGCCTTCGGTTTAGGTTAAAATTCAATTTTGAATTTAAATCCGGTTTAACCAGAAATTAAATAATACCAATTGTATTAAATAATTTCCAGCAAACCGCGATTTGGGTTAACCGCTTGAACCATAATTATTCAATGATTGATTTTGATTTTCCAAATCGATAATTACTTTTGACTAAAAACGATTCTCAATCTTAACAAACCTAACCAAAAATTGACTTTTCAATAATTGAATTTGACAAAACGATTCTCAATCTTATTATCAAAGAAAACAAAGTCAACATTAGGTCGTTTCATGCTATTCGCTTATGGACAAAACAGATTCTTGTGATTATCAAACAAAATCAACATCGATTATGACATTCAAATAAGACAAAAACGTGATTATAAACAACAATCCAAATCGTTTCTCTTATAATAACACAAAGTCAAAAGCGATTGTTATATTCACTAAAGACAAAAACACGTTTTGACTTTTCAAATTGAAAGCGATCATCTTATAGCTTGAAGACAAATCATCATCGTTAATATAAACAAAGTTTTCGGTTTGACTTTATCAAGCAAATATCAATGACGATTTCAAATTAGGGTTTTACAAGTTCTAATCAAATTTCTTAAGCCAAATTCGATTCTTAACATTAAAACAACCTAAATATGATCCAAACAGCAAAAACCTAACGACCTAGGCTCTGATACCACTAAAGGATTATGTGTGTTCATGGTGTAATTGTCAGGTTACATCCTAGCACATAATAAACTAGGATCTAGGTGATTGCAGTTGAATCATAAACAGATCAGGATCATTACCTCTTTAGAAGTGCAGCGGATTGATTGGTAATATCGAGATCGCTTAGAGCAGATGATAACCGGCTCCTCCTAGGTATCCACACTCTTACAAGCTACTGGATCAGGCTGCTAGACCAAGCTGGAATCAACAGAGAGAGAGGAATACGGCTGAGGCAAAATCGCAGAGGGAGAGTTGTAAACCCTAGGCGCGCCCTCCTCACATATATATAAGCCCAAGTAATTAAACTAATGGCTTATTAGGCTTTTGGGCCCAAGGCCCAAATCAGACAAAAGAACTGTATCTTGTCTGGCCCAATTCTCTGTACAAATACAGTAAATGTCTTGCATCTTACTGTATTAATTCCTTTTAACTTTCCCGTTAGCTATGGTGTGTGACCCTTAGGGATCATACAATACTGGTAATAAGTCCTAAACTTATAGATCATGAGCGGGCTCTAGCAAGTCATCATGATCACCCAGTATTTATGACTTATGTCTGATCTCGACACTTATCATACTTTCTAGAGATAGCACAGTAGATTTCAGGACATTCCCAACACTATGGAACTTCTTCTTATCAGGCACCTCCTGTTACTAATGCTCATGAGAGTAGATTAGAAGCTATGATGGAGCAGATACTTGAGGGGCAGACAAAGACCACTGTGGACTTCAACAAGAAGCTTGATGATGTGTATGAAGATCTGAATGGGAAGTTTGAGTCTTTGAACAATCATGTAAAGCAGTTGGATACACAAGTGGCTCAGATTTCAAGTTCTGTCAAAGGGAAGAATGCTCAGAATGCTCATGTCAACGCCATCTCAGTTCAGGTTGAAGATAGGCTGGATCAAGAAGAAGGATTTGGAGTTAAGGCTGTGAAAATCATGGAAAACAGAGAAGAATCCGAACTTGCAGACTCAGCGTCGATCGACACTGATCATGAGTGTCGGTCGACACTCCTCGAAAACCCCGAGTTCGAGAGTTTCAACGGACCGAAATCAACCGAGATCGACATTAATCTTTTGACTATGGCTCTCGGTGTCGATCGACACCCTCTTTGTGTCGGTCGACACCAAGTTCTGACGGCAATTTTGAGTTCTCATGACGAACAGAAATCGACCATGCCCGACACTTGACGGTCGACATCACTTAGTGTCGACCGACACCACTTCTGCGTCGGTCGACGCTACGGTCGGGCAGACCCAATTTCATCCAAATCTATAGTTTTTTTTAAGGAGAGGGTCTACAAACCTTCTGTACCGTTCCCCAGAGTTCCTATGAGGTCTAAACATGAGAAGAATGTGGTCAAATGCATGGTGGTGATGGATAAGGAGCTGAATGAAACTCCACCAGCTAATGCCTCGCGAGTTCACCCTTGTGTGCAGAGATATGCGAAGAAGATGATCTCCACTGATGGTCATTTGAAAGAGGGGGTGATGATTGTATCTAAGCAAGTCAGTTCTGTGCTGCTGAATCAGATTCCAAAGAAGCTTTCAGATCCAGGAGTCTTTGCGCTAGACTGCTCTATCTTCGAGGACTGCTTCAAGCACTCTTTATGCGACTTGGGAGCTAGTGTGAACCTCATGCCATACTCTGTGGCTGAGAGATTGGGATTTACAGACTTCCAGCAGACTAGGATCTCTCTAATCCTGGCTGATCGATCGAAGATGATCCCAGAAGAAGTGCTAGAGGACATCCCTATCAGAGTTGGAAACTACTTGATTCCAACAGACTTTGTGGTGCTGAAATATGATATGGAACTGGATGGTCCTCTGATACTTGGCAGATCCTTCTTAGCTACAGCTGGAGCAGTGATTGATGTGAGGCATGGTCTGATTGATCTTCACCTGGGAGATAAGCTGCGAAAATCCACAATTGATGGTCAAGCTTTCGGTGTTCAGCTAGAACAAGAAGCTCAGATTTGTGAGGCTACAATGTCTGATATTGGAGAAGAGAATATGGTGGTTCCTCAGGAATCTACTCTAACATCTTCAGAGCCTACAACTGCTCATAAGCAGAAAGCTCTAAACATCAGACATCCACCAAAGCGAAGGTATGCATCCTCTAAACTTAAACCGCCTAACTTCATTGATGTGAATGCAGGGAAACGATCTATCCCACCCAAGCTACGCTCCCACCCTGGATCTATTCCACCTTTCCTTGGACAAGCTCATGCTGATACTGCTTACAAACCTCCATGGATGAAGACACTTTCGCAGAGGCACTCACAACCTCTGTCGAACCCCCCAGGAGTCTGATCTCCTACCCATAGTTAAGCTAATGACTAAAAACAAGCGCTGAGTGGGAGGCAACCCACTCTTGGGTCAGTTTTCTTTTCTTCTTGGTTTTTGTTTTTGTTACTTTGACTTTTCTGGTTTTTGGTGTTTCAGAACGTGATGAACAGGATTGCAGACAGCAGTGTCGATCGACATCGAACTAGTGTCAGTCGACACCAAACTCGAAAACACGGACCGTAATCGAGGACGCTTGATTCGGATCAGATCTGTGTCGACCAAAGCCTTGTGTCGTTCGACATTGGATGTGTGTCGGTCGACACCAACCACGCTAGCAGGTAAGGTTTCTGATTTTCCGAATTTTCGCCGGATTACACCTTGTTCTTCCGAACCCAAGCTGCGATAACACTGAAGACAGTGCTGTTTAAGTGTGGGGGAAGTAGTTACTGACCACCGTTTGCTTTCTTTTCTTAGAGTCAGTCATTTGTTTTCAAAATTGTTTTATTGAGTCAAAATTGGTATGAAACTATGATTTTACGAGGAAATTTTCGCTGGAACAGGAACTAAGTGACCATTGGATAGACCTGCAGTAGCTCTATGACTGTTAGAAAACCACACACGGGTCAACCTACCAAGGACACCCATATCTTCTCAAGTATTCAGAGGATCCACTACTAACTTTACCTCTAATCTTGACTTAATCTTCTCACCCAGGGGCTTGGTATCTCTGGATCGGATTCCTTTGATGCACCTGATACAGCCTATAATTCTGTCTGAGTATGGTTCCCTTCTCCCCTCCTTTGAAAGTAAAAAGAAATAAACTTCGGATAATCTAGTAGCTTCGAAGTGATCACGGGAGTGGTAGAGACCCCTATTACCTCCTGTGTATCCATGGAAATATGTCCAAAGTACACCCCGAATAAAAAGGGAAGAGCACTGATAGAAAAAATAAAATGATACCCAGTGGGGAAAAATAAGTTGCTAAGGGAGAAAGGGAGAAGGAAGGAACCAGAAACCGACATTTTGGTGGTCAGCTACTGACTGGGTTGAGTCCATGTGTCCTCTGATCGATAAACCCTTTGTGAGACCGCACTTAATTGTACATAGAGGTTAGTGTGGTGAATTTGGATGCTCTGTCTTGATTGTGGAGTTTACTTGGGACAATTGCTAAGTGTGGGGGAAGTACATTGTGGTCTTGATCTCTGCAGGGATGTTTGCAGGTGGTTTACTAAGTGAATGTGAAAGCGATGTTCCTAAGACGAAATGAGTTTCTGTGTTTTTAAACCTCTTTTTCATACTTAGGTTCTTTGTTTGCTTGAGGGCAAGCAAGACCAAAGTGTGGGGGAGTTGATATATCATGGTTTTTACAGGTTTTAAACCATGATATAGGTATATATATTGAGTCTTTAACCTTGTATTTGGAGTCTTTAGAGTTCATTGCAGGTTTAGGTACGTTTGGAGCTTATTTGGAGATTCTGGGAGCTTTTGGAGTGATTCTGCAGCATACATGGATTTCACAAAGTTCACTGGGTGCTTCTGCACTGCGTGTCGCTCGACACTAAATTGGTATCGCCCGACACCACTAAAGGACGAAATTCTTGCGCGTCAAAAATACAGATTTTGGAGATTTGCAAGATTTATCCAGAAGTTCCCATATTTACAATTCGACCCCAAAACGTGTTTTAGACTATTAATTAGGTTTTTGAGCCATTGTTTAGGCTAAGATTTATTCAATCATAGATTAAGAGATTTTGGGGGCTGGTCTTGTACTCGAGAGAGACTTGATTTCGAACCCCTGTTCTTACTCTTTGGATTTGTATATGATTTCTACTTTTATCATGTCTATTGCTATGATTGATATGTCTGAGTAGTT
Source organism: Orychophragmus violaceus (assembly GCA_030180135.1). Lineage (NCBI taxonomy): Eukaryota > Viridiplantae > Streptophyta > Magnoliopsida > Brassicales > Brassicaceae > Orychophragmus > Orychophragmus violaceus. The sequence continues at coordinate 83,828,171 of CM058232.1, read as the reverse complement.
TTTTTTTTAGATTCAGGGATTCTCATTAGGGATTTCATGGAATAATAGATTGATTGATTGGACCCCTGTTCTTAACGCTTAATCTAAATTAGCTACTTAAATTATTGATATAAGATTGATTAGCGCAACGAGAGTTGGTTAATTAATTAGAAAAGAACCTAGCTGAGCAAATAACCTATTCGCAAAGAGATTTGGCTTAGGGAATTTGTGAACGAAAGAACCTGAATTAAATGCATGTTTAGAACTCTAGAATTCGCAAAAAGATTTGGTTTTCTAGGTTGTTAGACATAGTTAGCATTCACAGCGAGAGTTGGCTTGTTATATGATTGTGATTCTTGTTCTAGAACATCCATATATGAATCCTGTTGATTGGTTGATCTGTGTTCCTGATTTCCTGAGAACTTCCCTGTCTAGCGCCTTCGTTCATTGATAACACACCGTTGATTTACTTGCTTTGTTTACCGCTTTCATCTTTCTTGCTTAGCTTAATTTGACTACATATAATCTATCGCGCGAAACTAGAGTCCTTGTGGATACGATACCCTGAATACTACAATAGCATAACTATGCACTTGCAGTAGAAAAGAGAATAAACTATGACCTATCACTAAGGTACGCTTTAGGTCCCAATTCTCCTTACCTTGTCAAGCATTTACCTATAAGAATGGAATTTATGGCAATATTTAGTTGCGATAACTTTTGAATCCTGGTGAAACAGCGAGTACCTGTTTGATTGTAAGTGAAAACCTAAAAGAAGATGAATTGAACTCACTCCTGAATGACTCTCCCCAACACTTTCCAGCCATAGAATCCTTATAGAAGATGAATCAATGACTCCAGTTGAACATCAAAGACATTTAAAAAAACCTTGAAAGAACTGATAAATAAAGAGATTATAAGACTCCTAGATGCATGGATAATCTATCATATTTCAGATAGCACGCGGGTATCACATGTTCATATAGTTCCAAATAATGGAAGAATAAATGTGATTAAAAATGTAAAGATGATTTAATCCATACTCGAACTATAGCAGGCCACATGATGTGCATTGATTATAGGAAGTTGAATTCAGCCACTAGGAATGACCATTATCTAGAGCGGTTATAAAATCACTCATTCCATTACTTTCTTGACGGGTACATTGGGTTCTTTCAAATGCCCAACCACCCAAATGATCAAGAAAAGACGACATTCACCTGCCCTTATGGTTCTTTTACATATTAAAGGATGCATTGGGTAGTGTAATGCTCCAACCACCTTTCAAAGGTGGATGATGTAGATCTTTTTTTATCTAATTTTAAAAATGGTTGAAGCTTTTATGGATGATTTCTCTGTCTTTGGTTCTTTGTTTGCTGCTTGTTTGTCTAACTTATGCAGGGTTCTTCAAAGATGTGACGAGACGAACTTGGTGCTGAATTGTGTGAAATGCCACTTCATGGTGAAAAGGGATTGTGCATGGGCACAAAATTACAGAAAGGGTAATTGAAGTGTATGAGGTAAAGATCGATGTGATAATGGGATTACAACCACCAAACTCAGTTAAGGGAATCTGGAGTTTCTTGGGTCATGCTGATTTTAATCAATGGTTCATCAAGGATTTCTCAAAGATAGCAAGACCTCTAAGAAGACCACTGAGTTTGTGTTTGATGAAGAGTGCCTCTAGGTGTTTCATGATATCAAGAAAGCTCTTGTAAGTGTACTATTTGTACAAGCACGGGATTGGAATCTCCCCTTTGAGATCATGTGTGATGCAAGTGACTATGTCGTTGAAGAAGTCTTGGGTCAGAAGAAAGACAAGAAGCTTCATGTGATATACTATGCAAGTAGTTACTTGGATGACGCACACATGAGGTATGCAACCACTGAAAAATAACTCTTGGCGGTGGTTTTTGCATTTGAAAAATTCAAATCATATCTGGTGGGATCCAAGGTGGTAGTTTACATAGATCATGCAGCATTGAAGCACTTGTTGGCCAAGAAGGAAGCAAAGAAAAGATTTATTAGATGGATCTTTCTTCTCCAATAATTTGATCTTGTGATTCAGGACAAGAAGGGTATTGATAATGGGGTAGCTTACCCATTATCAAGACTAAGAATTGAAGAAGACATCCCGATTGACGACTAACACCTTATGGTGATTCAGAGCTTAAGAGAAGGGTATAAGGTGAGCATGAAGTTGGATGAGGTGAAGAGTTTTAAGGAGGAGAATATACCTTGGTATGCAGACTGTGTCAACAACTATTCTTGAAGAAGAGAACCACCCAAACTTAATGGTTATCAAAAAAGGAATTCTACCGAGATGTTACTCAGTTTTATTAGGATGAGCCTATCTATACAAAAGGTGATCAAATGGTTTTACATGAGATGTTTTTCAGAGGAAGAGATTGAAGGCATCATGTACCATTATCACGGTTCAGATTAAGGATGCTCACAACTATGCTTCCAGGTGCGATGCTTGCCAACGGAAAGACAACATTGGCAGGAGCGAGATGCCACAAAATCCAATCTTAGAGGTTGAAGTGTTCGATCTATGGGAATTGATTTCATAGGTCCTTTCCCATCCTCCTATGGGACCCAATACATCTTGGTAGTAGTGGACTATGTATGAAAATGGATATAAACTATTGCAAGTCCTACTAACAAGGAAAAGGTCATCATCAAACCCTTCAAGACAATCATATTTCCTCGGTTTGGAGTCCCGAGAGTGGTGATCAGCGATGGAAGAAGCCATTTCGTCAATAAGGTCTCTGAAGGTCTACTCAAGAAGCATCGGATGAAGCACAAGGTAGCCACACCATATCATCCCAAAACAAGTAGACAAGTTGAAATGTCAAACCGACAAATCAAGGCCATACTAGAGAAGACCGTGGGGAGTGATATATCATGGTTTTTCTAGGTTTTTAACCATGATATGGTTGTGTATATTGAGTCTTTAACCTGGTTTTTCGAGTCTATTGAGTCTTCTACATGTAGGCTTGTGTTTGGAGCAAAGAGAGGGATTATAGGACGTTTCTGGCAATTTGTGCAAGGAGCTGAAGTTAGTGTCTCGGCCACGACTGGATATCGACCGACACTGACCTTGGTGTCGGTCGACACTGAGCGCGAGCGAAGCTATACGCCGAGTTGAGACAAGTTTTTAAGAATTACATAAAGACCCCGAAGTTTCCCCTAATTCTAATCTAGCCCCAAAACGAGTTTAGGAGTTTTAATTAGGTTTTCAGACTCATTATTCATTTTTATCTTGTTCTTACTTTGTTCTTGCCTTTGGAGATTGAGAGATTTGCTAAGGGGCTGATTCTTGCTACTTGTAACCTTTGAGAGAAGGATTTTGAACCCCTTTATCTTATCTATTCAGTCTTTTGGTTTTCTATTCATGATATGTTGTTTAACCGATAATATGTCTGAGTAGTAACCTAGTTAGATTTAGGAATTCTCATAAGGGTTTTATGCATGTTTAGATAACTGATTTATTAGGATTCACAATCTGTTCGTTCATCACCTAAGTTGTGTTTAATACTGAATTATGGACTGATCACCTAGGATTTAGATCTGAGATAATTAACTTAGCACGAGAGTGTGAGTTATAATCTGAATAAACTTAGTGTGAGCAATTTGACTAGATACAAAGAGATTTGGTTTAGGAGAATTGTGAACAGATATAACCTGTTCTTAATGCTTGTTTAGAACTCTAGGATCACAAAGAGATTTGGATCACTAGGTTGCTAAATATAGAAATAATCTCAGCGAGAGTTGGATTGTTTAGCATTGTGTTTCTAGTTCTTGAACCTGTGTTTAATCTGAATCCGGTTAGTTAAGTATATGACATTGCATAAGTCCCGAGAAGTTCCTAAGTCTGACGCCTTTCTACTATTGAAAACACTTCCATGTTTACTTGCTTTCATTTACTGCTTTCTTCTGATTGATTTAGCTTAACTTGAGAACATAAAATCTATCGTGTGAGTCGTGAGTCCTTGTGGATTCGATACCCCAAGTACTACATTCGCATCACTGTGCACTTGCAGTAGAATAGGGATAAAACTTTGAGCCTATCAAGTTTTTGGCACCGTTTCCAGGGACTCAACTGAGTTTGCCGATAGATTTTGTTTTAGAGTTTAGTCTAAGTCGTTTTATTTCTATTGTTACTTATTTTTCTCGGTTTGGCTTCTTTTGTTGCTGCAGGAATCGACAGAAGTTTTCAGTGTCGACCGACACCTTCTTAGTGTCGCCCGATACCACTCACGGTTTCAGACTTGAGATCAGTGTATGCCAAGTCGACATACCCGAAGCAACCAGAGCGAAGAACTTTTGAACCTCAGACTTGAGGAGCTTGCTAAACTTGATATAACGAACCGAAAGGGTCAAAGAACAAGAATGATGAACAATCGTTTGATTTTGAGACCAGATGCTGAGGGAGTTCTCAGAGACCCACAGAACAACCCATACAATGATCAGGGGCAAAGGATTGATGCTGAGGGATGTGTAATCCCTGAACCTGAGCAGCTTCAAGGTGAGGAGCAGATGGTCAATGCTGGAGGTAATGGACAGCAACCTAATCCACGTGCTGCTCAGAGGACTCTTGCTGATTACAACCGACCATATGAGTTTTATGCTAACCGGTCAGCAATTGTACCTCCTCCTTTTGAGAGGAATGACTTTGAGGTCAAGACTGTCTACTATACACTTCTGAGACAGCATCCTTTCCATGGTCTTCCCAATGAGCAACCCATGGACCACATTGAGGATTTTGAAGCCTTTGTCACTGGGATGAAGCACAATGGAGTGGGTTATAATTTCCTATACCTTAAGCTTTTCCCATACTCTCTTGCTGGAGAGGCTGCAGCTTGGCTTAAACTACTTCCACCTGGGAAGTTAACTACTTGGGATGCAGTGAAGAGAGAATTCCTGCAACATTTCTATGATGATGCTCGCTCAGATCAACTCAGACAGGATCTTCTGACATTCACTCAGGGACCTACAGAGCCATTTAAGTCTGCTTGGGTGAGGTTTAAGAGGTACCAATGATATACCATGGATTTTACCGGTTTTAACCATGGTATATGCCTTATTTATCGAGTCTTATGTTATGTTTTGGAGTCTTTTTAGTATGTTTACAGGTTTAGACACGTTTGGAGCATAATTGGAGTTATTGGAGCATTCTGGAGCATTTTGGAGATTTTACCCGAGAGACAGAGTTCACTGCCCATATTTGACGCTTGCAACGATCGGCACACCATTAGCATCGATCGTTGCATAGCGTGACCAAGCATTCTCGCGAGCGTTAATGAAGAATGAGGATTAATGCACTAAAGCCCAGAAAGCCCATATATTTACACAGAAGCCCAAAACGTGTTTTAGCTATTATATAAGGGTTTTTAAGCCATTGTTTAGGCTACGCTTTATTTTATTCATAGAGAGTTTTAGGGGCTGATCTTGTTCTCGAAAGAGACTTGATTTTGAACCCCGGATCTTTGCTTTATTTTATGATATTTGGTTTTCTACTTATGATATTTTCTGTCTCGATGAACATGTCTGAGTAGTTTACCTGTTAGGTTGAAGGATTCTCATTAGGGATTTCATGGAACTATAGTTTAAATCAATCTGTAGGGATTCATATCTGCTAGTTCTTTGTTTAGGTTGTTCTTAATGCTTAATCTGAAGTAGCTAATCAGAATTATGATGTTAGGTTGATTGATACAACAAGAGTTGGTTAATTAGCTAGAAAGAACCTAGATGAGCAATTTGATCTACTCGCAAAGAGATTTGGTTTAGGGGAATTGTGAACATATCAAACCTGATCATTAATGCTAGTTTAATCAGTTAGTAATTGCAAAGAGATTTGGATTGCTGCACTTAGACTTAGAGAATTCTCGCAACGAGAGTTGGTGAATTCTATATCCGTGTTTGAGTTCTAGAACAGTTATTGATTAGATCATGATTGACTGATTGCTTGTGTTCCTGATTTCCTGAGAACTCCTGAAACCTAACGCTTCGTTTCCTTGCTCACAAACTCGCCTGATTTACTTTTCTGCTTCGCTTTTTAGTTTCTCATCATATTTACTTTCTCCTAGTTTAATCTTTTCTGCTCTTATCTATCGTTGACCGGAGTCCCTGTGGATTCGATACCCTAAGTACTACAACTACATCACTGTGTACTTGCAGTTAGAATAGGGATTAAAACTTAGAACCTATCAAGTTTTTGGCGCCGTTGCCGGGGACTCTTTTGAGTCTTCGATAGATTTGAACTTAGGGTTTAGACTAGGTTTTTCGTTTTTTTTTTTTTTTTTTGCTACTAATTTTTTTTCTTTTCTGTTCTTGCGTTTCAGGTACACCTGTAATCGCACTGCATCGATCGACACGGTCCTGTGTGTCGATCGTCACATCATCGCGCTTGCATCGATCGACGCTTCCACTGCATCGATCGACACATATCGTAAGAAAGATGTATGATTTCTTTAGTCCAGGGATTGATAAATCGCAGATAGCTGAGTTGAAGAGTAAAGTTGACTATCTGCATAGCCTTCTACTTGGAAAGTATGCGCAAGAAGCTATCAACTGCGTTGGAGGGAATGAATCCTACAGTCAGGAATCTGCTTTTCAGGGACCTTTCCAGAAACAGGGTAATGCCTTCTCAAGGAACTATGGTGTTTCTTCTTACCAAGCACCGCCTGCACCTACACATAAGAGCAGATTGGAAATCATGATGGAGCAGTGTCTTGAGGGATAACAACAGATGGCTGTGTCCTTTAACTCAAGGATAGATGCATTGTATGAAGATCTGAATGGAAAGTTTGAATCTTTGAGCACACATGCAAATGAGCTAGATATCCGGATTCAACAGACATCTCAAGCAATACAAAGGCAAAATGAAGCTAGAAGAGCTGAACAGTACAGATCCATCAAAGCTGTGACCTTAAGAGATGAGATTGAGTTGCTAGGTGAAGAAGAGAGCATAATCTCGGATTTTCTGGATGAATATTGTCTGCCTGATACATGCATCGATCGACACCCCCTATGTGTCGGTCGACACGCCGTTCTGACGGCAATTTCGAGTTCTTTCGAGAAACAGAATCGCCTTGCATCGATCGACACACATCATGCAACGATCGACACAGAACGCAGACATGACCAGAAACCTGCAACAGTGCCAGAACGAGTCTACAAGCCCCCTGTGCCATATCCTAAGGTTCCCAAACCCTCCAAACAAGCGATAGAAGTGGCTAACTGCATGAAAGTGATAGATAAGAAGGTGAATAAAACCCCACCAGTTGAAACTTCGCGAGTTCATGCAAAGAAGATGATCTCCACTGATGGTCATCTGAAAGAAGAAGTTCAGATTGGTGGAACTACAGTATCTGATAGTGGAAAAAAGAAGATGGCAGCTCCTCTTGAACCTTCTCTAACATCTTCAGTACCTGCAACTGCTCATAAGCAGAAAGCCCCAAACATCAGATCTGCATCAAAGGTAAGGTACAAATCACCTAAGCTCAAACCTTCTGATCACATTGTTTTGAATGCAGGAAAACGCAGTAGACCGCCCAAGCTTTGCTCCCGCCCTGATTCTGATTTCTCTTTCCTTGGAAAGCCTCATGATCTGAAAGCCTATACACCTCCTTGGATGAAGAGATATTCACAGAGACACTCAAAGTCTCTATTAAAACCTCCTTGAATCAAATATCTTCCAATAGTCAAGCTAATGACTAAAAACAAGCGCTGAGTGGGAGGCAACCCACTAGTAGGTTCGTTTTTGTTTTTTAATTTTCGTTTTGGTTTTGGTATTTTTTTAATTTTTCTGTTTAAGTGTGTTCAAAGCCGAGAGAAACACAAAATCGCATTGCATCGATCGACACACCTAGTGCATCGGTCGATGCAGTCGCGATTTACGGTTTACCGATACGATTGCGGTTCAGACACCGGTTATCTTAATAACCGCGAGCATATTCGCCTTGCATCGATCGACACCCTTGTGACATCGATCGACGCAGGGCGACGACAGGTAAGTAATCTGCAACTTTTCGGTTTGTTCTTCAATTTGATTATTCTTTCACCGAGCTCATGCTTTGATTACACTGGGGACAGTGTAGTTTAAGTGTGGGGGAGGAGCTACTGACGCACGCTTTTGTTTTCTTAGTTTTTCAAAATTTGTTTTATTGAGTCAAAATTTGTATGAAACTATGATTTTTCGAGGAAAATTTTCGCTTGAACAGGAACTAAGTGACCATTGGACAGACTTGCAGAGCCTCTATGACTGTTAGAAAACCCAACGCAGATCAGCCTACTGAGAACATCCATATCACTTCAGGTATCAGAGGATCCTTTTACTGACTTCAACCTTAATACTGACTTAGATTTCTCACCTAAGGGCTTGGTATACTTTGTGTCGGACTCCCTTGTTAGTTCTGACACAGCCTGTCAACCTATCCTATTTAGTTCCCTTCTCCCCTTCTATAAAGTAAAAAAAAAAATAATAAACTGAGGATGAGTTAGTAACTCCGAAGTGGTCATGAGAATAGTAGCAAACACTATTATCCCTTATGCATCCATGGAATGTGTCCAAAGTACACCCCATAACGGGAAGAACACTGATAAAAAAAATAAAATGATATCCAATGTGGGAAAAATCAGTTGTTAAGGAAGGGAAAGAGAAGAAAGGGACTAGAGAAAGATAGTATGGTGGTCTAGAGCTGATAAGGTAAGAATCCATGTGCCCTTTGATCGATACTCCTTAGGTGAGACCGCACTTAAATACTTGCAGAAGTCAGTAGGGAGAATTTGAATGCTTGAATGTGATTGTGGAGTTTACTTAGGACAGTTGCTAAGTGTGAGGGAAGTATATTGTGGTCTTGAGTCCTGTAGGAAAGTTTTTAGTGGCTTACTAAGTGAATGTGATTGTGAAAGTTCCTAGGACGAAATGAGTTTCTGAGTTTTCAAACTTCTTCTCTTATACTTTGGTTCTTTACTTGCTTGAGGACAAGCAAGAGCTAAGTGTGGGGGAGTTGATATACCATGGATTTTACCGGTTTTAACCATGGTATATGCCTTATTTATCGAGTCTTATGTTATGTTTTGGAGTCTTTTTAGTATGTTTACAGGTTTAGACACGTTTGGAGCATAATTGGAGTTATTGGAGCATTCTGGAGCATTTTGGAGATTTTACCCGAGAGACAGAGTTCACTGCCCATATTTGACGCTTGCAACGATCGGCACACCATTAGCATCGATCGTTGCATAGCGTGACCAAGCATTCTCGCGAGCGTTAATGAAGAATGAGGATTAATGCACTAAAGCCCAGAAAGCCCAGATATTTACACAGAAGCCCAAAAAGTGTTTTAGCTATTATATAAGGGTTTTTAAGCCATTGTTTAGGCTACGCTTTATTTTATTCAGAGAGAGTTTTAGGGGCTGATCTTGTTCTCGAAAGAGACTTGATTTTGAACCCCAGATCTTTGTTTTATTTTATGATATTTGGTTTTCTACTTATGATATTTTCTGTCTCGATGAACATGTCTGAGTAGTTTACCTGTTAGGTTGAAGGATTCTCATTAGGGATTTCATGGAACTATAGTTTAAATCAATCTGTAGGGATTCATATCTGCTAGTTCTTTGTTTAGGTTGTTCTTAATGCTTAATCTGAAGTAGCTAATCAGAATTATGATGTTAGGTTGATTGATACAACGAGAGTTGGTTAATTAGCTAGAAAGAACCTAGATGAGCAATTTGATCTACTCGCAAAGAGATTTGGTTTAGGGGAATTGTGAACATATCAAACCTAATCATTAATGCTAGTTTAATCTGTTAGTAATTGCAAAGAGATTTGGATTGCTGCACTTAGACTTAGAGAATTCTCGCAACGAGAGTTGGTGAATTCTATATCCGTGTTTGAGTTCTAGAACAGTTATTGATTAGATCCTGATTGACTGATTGCTTGTGTTCCTGATTTCCTGAGAACTCCTGAAACCTAACGCTTCGCTTCCTTGCTTACAAACTCGCCTGATTTACTTTTCTGCTTCGCTTTTTAGTTTCTCATCATATTTACTTTCTCCTAGTTTAATCTTTTCTGCTCTTATCTATCGTTGACCGGAGTCCCTGTGGATTCGATACCCTAAGTACTACAACTACATCACTGTGCACTTGCAGTTAGAATAGGGATTAAAACTTAGAACCTATCAACCAACGAGATTGTCCTCATCATGGATTCTCTGAAGTTCAGCTGCTGGGCATTTTCTTCAGAGGTGTGGATCTCTGGTACCAGTCTGCGTTAGATGCTGCCAGCAATGGCAACTTCAACACAAAGACTCCTGAACAAGCTAGAGTGTTGATTGAGAACTTGGTGAGCAGGAACAGTGCTAAGACTGCAGATCAGAGAAGGAAAGAGTCTGGTGGAAAATTGGATCATCTACAGATGGCTGAGATGCAGAACAAGTTGGATTCTGTTCACAGCTTGTTGACTAGTAAGAAGCATGTCCACTTTGCTCAGAATGTTGAAGAGTTTGGTCCAGAAGAAGGCTGCGTAAAAGAGGATGTGAACTACATTAGTGGTTCTGGATTCCAAGGAAACAAGTTTGGAAATCAGTAGAACAACAAGTTCTTTAATGGTGGACAGAAGAGTGCTTTCACAAGCAATCAAAACTCTTCTGGAACCAGCGAATGTCGACCGACATCAGTTTAACGTCGGTCGACGTCAAGGGCGTGAGAGGCCAATTTCACCAACAGCTCGTGGTATTGCTGAAGAAACAACCTACAAACCTCCTGTACCTTTTCCTAAGGTATTTGTGAAGTCTAAACAAGAGCTTGATGAAGCCAGAGACCTGAAAATGATGGATGAGAAATTGAAAGAGGATGCACAAGCTGATAATCTGCCCTATCATCCTTGTATACATAAATACTTGGAAAAGATGGTGCCTATGGATGAGGATTTAAGAGATTGGGTAGTGGTGCTCCCTAAGCAAATCAGTGTTGTGCTGCATAATAAGATTCCAGAGAAGCTAGATGATCCTGGTGTCTTCGTGTTAGACTGCTCAGTCTTCAAAGATAGCTTCAAGCATTCCTTATGTGATTTGGTAGCTGCTGGAAATCTCATGCCATACTCTGTGGCTGAGAGGTTGGGTTTGATGGACTTCAAGCAGACTAGGATCTCTTTGATCCTAGCTGATCATTCAAAGAGAGTTCCTGAAGGAGTCCTAGAGGACATCCCGGTTAGAGTTGGAGACCATTTGATTCCAACTGACTTTGTGGTGCTGAAGTATGATAGTGAACCAGATGATCCTCTGATACTAGGAAGACCCTTTTTAGCTACTGCTGGAGCAAGGATTGATGTGCAGCACTGTCTGATGATCTCCACCTGGGAGATGAGTGATAGGGTCTAGTTTTAATCCTATTCTACTGCAAGTGCACAGTTAAGTGATTGTAGTATATAGGGTATCGAATCCACAGAGACTCTGGTCTCGATAGATAAAGAACCGTAGGAATTTAAACTAAAAAAAGCAATTTGTATTAAACTAAATAGCAAAACAAGAAAGTAAACAAGTAGCAGATTGGTAGTGGTGAAAGCAGTTAATTAGAGGCGCTAAGTCTAGGGCGTTCTCAGGAAATCAGACAAGCAGACAAGTCAATCAGTCAGGATCTAATTAAGTGCAGTTCTAGAACTCAAATCACGGATATAGAATTAACCAAATCTCTTTGCGAGAATTCTCTAAGTCTAAGTGCAGTAATCCAAATCTCTTTGCAATTACTAACAGATTAAACCAGCATTAATCTCAAGTTTGATATGTTCACAATTAAACTAAGCCAAATCTCTTTGCGAATAATTTAATTGCTCAACCTAAATAGTTCAGATTCCAAACCACACTCTCGTGTCGTATTTAGCAACCTAAGATCTAGATTCTAATTGATCAGGTTAGAACTAGCATTAAGCAGAATTTAGATCGAAGAACATTCTATTCATGTGAATCCTTAACTGAATTAAACAAGTCTAGCAAGTCATGAAATCCTTAATGAGAAACTTTAAACCTAACTATGAATCTACTCAGACATGATTAATGAAACAGAAATCATAGAATTAATAGATTGCATATAAGAAATTAAATAGATAAAGGAGTTCGAAATCTTCTCCAAAATAGATGAAGTACATGAATAGATCAGCCCCAAAAGCTCTAAAAATCTCTTAGCTCTAAGTATGAAAGCGTATCTAAAATAAACACCAAAATCCTAATTATATAGGCTTAATCTCGTCTGGGCCAAAGTGCAAAATCTTGATTCTTCATTAAACCGTCGTAATCAGCCCATCTCGCTAGTGTGTCGATCGACACCAAAGGTGTGTCGATCGATGCATGATCTCAAAATCGGACAGTGAGCTCAATCTCTCGGCCAAGCACTCCAAAAATCCCCAAAATGCTCCAATATCTCCAATTCTGCTCCAAACCTGATTATACCTGTAATAGACTCTAAAAGAACACAAAAGAACACTAAAACACAATTATATCATGGCATAAAACCGGTAAAAACCATTGTATATCAATGAGCCCTTACACTTTAAGATGGATATGCTGCGAAGGTCCAAGATTGACGGTCAGACCTTTAGCATTGTGATGGAGCAAGAAGCTCAACCCGGAGAGGCTTCGGTTTCTGATCCTGGAGAGAAGAAGATGGTGGTTTCTCAAGATTCCGCTCTAACATCTACAAAGTTTGCAACTGCTTCTAAGCAGAAAGCTCCAAACATCAGAGCTTCACCAAAGCAAAGGTTTGCATTTTCCCAACTCCGTTCTACTGATTTCATTGTTGTGAATGCAGGAGACCATCGCATTCCTTCGTTCCTTGGACGATATCACGCTGAAACTCCTTACTCTCCACCTTGGATGAGGAGACTTTCGCAGAGGCACTCACAGCCTCTGTCGAAACCACCGGGAGTCTAATCTCCCATCAAAGTCAAGCTAACGACTTAAAACTAGCGCTGAGTGGGAGGCAACCCACTGGTAAGTTGTATATACTAGGATTTTTGGTTTTGCATTTTGATTTATTTCATTTTTGGAGTTTTTGTGTCAAGTTATGCAGAATCCGTAGCACTGTGAAGTCAGTGTCGGTCGACATTGATTTCCGAAGGAGTTTTCGAGCACGAACGATAATCGACCGAGGTCGATTTCCAGAAGTCGATTTGGTTCGCTAAGGTAAGTGTCGACCGACATCAAGCTGGATGTCGGTCGACATCGATGAATTCGAGGTAAGAAGTCTTAAAAACCCGAGACCAGTCTTCTTCTTCCTCATTTCTTTCTCGCCGAAACTTCTCTCAAAATTGCCATCTCTCTCAATTCTTCACCATTTTTGACGATTCAAAGCTCCATTTCACTTTTTCCGTGCTCTATCCATTTCTATCATCTGTTTAATCGATATGCGAAGGCATGACTCTAAATCTCCAATTTTCAGTTCGTGTTCATGGGGAAGAAAGCTTCGATTTTGGTTCGATTTATTGATGTTTAGGATGATTTTCTAGTGGAATGTGGTTGCTTTTGATGCTGGGAATGATTATCTGGAGTCAATTCATGAGATTATGTTGATGCAAAAATCCGGATTTTAGAATCTCATGATTGTTGGTTTGTTCGTTCGTTTTGCAGATGGAACCTTGTCTGAACCGAGGAAAGCGCCCACGCAGAGCCTCTGCCGCCGATGATTATGGCCCATCATCGCAGCAACGCGATTCTCAGAACCAAGAACCTTGGCCTAGAATGGAAGAGAGGAAGTTCAAGGTCACTTGCTTCGCTGACGAACCCGCAGTAGAGGTGAAGAAGCGAGAATGCGTCCACAGGGAAATCTCAGAGCAGTGGGACGTCTATGACAGCTTGTTCTACAACGCCTGGTGTGACGTTAAGATCGAGCCCACACAGTTTCCTTGCATGACCACTATGAACAAGCTGAAGATAAGATCATATGTGGTGCGAGTCATACGGATGATAGGCTTGGGTACCATCTGTACCAAGTACTATGACTTATATCTGGAGCTAGTCAGACAGTTCATGGCCACAGTCCGCATGTACTACGCCAATGATGTGGTGAGGAAGGCTTCTGAGGGGACATTGACATTCATGGCCATGGGCAAGAGATACAGGCTCAGCCTTCAGGAGCTGTGACATCTATGAGTTTGACAGGACGCGAGAGAGAGTCAGTTTGCCCGAGCACTGGCCAGATGTGTAGCTCTTCTGGGAACACTTTGGCACCGGAGTGTACGATTCTCAGACCACGAGGCAGACCGCTGTGCGACATCCGGTCCTGCGCTATCTTGTCCAAGTGTTGGCTAACACTATCCTGTGTAAGATGGAGCCTGGGATGATGAGGATTGCTGAGCTTTTGTTGCTCTATCTTAGGATTGTTGGATCGCCTAGGATCTAGGGTTCGTTATATTGAATCTCTTACCGATCTATTTACCTTGTTATAGCAGCATAATGATTGATAAGATAAATGAGATCTCTAGAGCGCCTCAGATGCTGCGCCTCTACTGCAGTCCACACGCACACAAACTGGAATCCGCCGGGATGCTAGTGCCGGTGATCGGATCTCCTGGGATGCTATGAGTTTCTTTGTCTCTGCTTTCTCTCTGAAAAGCGACACTGACGACCAGGGTTCAGGTCGATCATATAAGACTTTATATATCGACCTGGGATGACAGAAAACGACCGTCAGATCCAACCCAACTCGTTTAAATCATTAACTCGAAACGTCAGTCTCGAGGCCCAATATGCATCGATCGACACACTTACTGTGTCGATCGACACACCTCTTCAAAAACTCAATTCAATGTGTATCCAATACACATTGATCATATCATACGCCAATGATCAATCCCATACAAAGTTTATCCAGCTTGCTTAGGTGTGTGACCCTGTAGGTTCACACGATACTAGAAATGAGTTACAACTCATTTGTCATAAGCGGTTTCTAGCAAAACATTACGACTACCCAGTATCACATGAATTGTCCGATCTCGACAATACAACTATCTTTAGAGTAAGTACAATGTGATTTCAGGACACAATCCCAACAATCTCCCACTTGTACTGGAATCATCTATTCCCATAATCCCTTCGTCACTATATCTCGATATGGCATAAGGCAAGAGACTGTGTCATCCTTATTGTAGCCAATATTATGTTCATCGAACTCCTGATTTATACTGATAAAACAAACGACTGACAATCACCTCGTTTGAGCACGGCCATGCATTTTCTCAGTATAAAATCTTCGATGGGCCCTGAGATATTTATCTCCTGTTATATAGGAGGGACAAATCCCTTCTTGTTCCATCCTTGTTTCTACACACACTTCATGATACGCCTAAGCAATGCCGTTATAGCCGCCAGTTACGGAACGACGTTTGACAAGGTCAAAGCGCATCAATCCACATGCTAGAAAGCATGATGAACTCAGGTCTAAGGACTATAATCTATAGTCGTAATGAGAACCTCTCATGACACTGATATAACTATCCTGTAGAGTTCTCATTAGCGGGTCATGTCCGATCATATGTTCACCAACATATATCTATGTGATTGACTGTGATAATCATATCATTGACTCCATGAAACTTAGTCCAACATTCACCTCACATGCTAGTCTCTCGTGGTTGTTAGTGTCCCACTTTAACAACCTCGACTAGGGACAAAAATAATTTATGTCATCTTTTACTTATAGGGTTTCACGATCAAGTCCTCAACTTGATGACCTATAAATGAACATAAAATACTTTGGGACCATTATTTAATTATCCAATAATCAAATAATGTTGATGTCAGTTTTTATAAACATGACCATAGCATGTCTATGTGAACATCATAACTAACATAACTCCCACTAGAATCAAGACCACGTCTTCAGATATCTAGTACCTACAGCCACAGTATAAAACTCGTGCTTAGGTTGTGAGAGAGGCTGCGGTGTTCTTGCTTGGAACTATTCCAACAAACCACACCGCTATTCTTTAATAAGCACTATTCTACGGTTCCCTTCTTGGAGCCCTTCCAACAGATAGCATCGCTACACAGACAAAGAGACATAACCAGGTGGGAACCGGGAATCGTCTTTGTCCGTCTAACTACTCATATCTGATTCGTCACTTTCTCAGTTGTACAAGAACCTATCCTTAGTATTCCTCAAACACTTGGGGATATTTCTTACAACTGTCCAGTGACTTTTACCAGAACATATTGGTATCTTCTCGTCATGCTTTATGCGTAAGCTGCATCTAGACGAGCGCAAAATATGGCTTTCATGATGGATTCTATTGCATAAGCATAAGGAATCACATTCATAGATACTAGCTCAGCCAGTGTCCAAGACACTTCATCTTGCTAAGATCGATGCTAGCTCAGCCAGTGTCAAGGACACTCCATCTTGCTAAGATTATTGCCATAAGACCTTTGGTGTGAAGCCATTCTTAGAATCAAGCACATTTGAACTGTCCAATACCTTATCAACATAAGGATTCTGACACGATCCAATTAGCCTTTCCAATCCATTTCAATGGATCCTTATTCCAAGAACTTTCGCGGCTTCTCCCATGTCCATCGTTAAATTTGACTTCCGACCCAAATCTTGACAAGACTTTAGCGTCGGAACGTCGTTTATGAGATTAAGTATGTTATAAGCATACGGTGTGAGAATTGCAACTACGCTCCCATTAGTTTACTTGTAAACGCACGGTTTCTATACGTTCCTGATCAAGTCAAAACATAGATTCCGACTCCAAGTTGTTTGCTTCAATCCAGAAATGGATCGGTGAAGCTAACATACATTCCTAGTTAATTTTTCGGAGTTGGGGCTCACCTTCGCTTCTTTGAATTTCGCAGGCTCGTCACTTTTCAATGATCAACAGATCACAGCAATCGGTCATGAGGAATCACCCTCGGTTTAGTGACGGATCCATTAGGATCAGCGAACTTCAGGCTCCACAGGTGTAGATCCTACAACACTCTGTAGATCCAACCGTTGCTCTCCCTCAACAGGTTGAACAGCCTCCTGTGTTTCTCGAATTTCTTCGAGTTGTACTTTTACTCCCACTATTCTTCTTGAAAAACAGAGTTCCGAACAACAAAACTTTGTTCTCGGATTGGTTGCAAAAGTACTAAGCCTCAGTTTCCCTAGGACAACCGACGAAGCAGCCCTTATCAGATTTGGGTTCAAGTTTGTTTATTGACAACTGCCTTACACAAACCTTGCAATCCCAATTAATCAGAAAAACATACTTGGAAATCACCCAGTCCACATACTGTGGTGTCTTTCAACTGATTCTGATAGAAAACTATTTGGCGTAAACATATTCATTTTAGAGCGTATTTTAAAAGGGTAATGGAAGATTCCTGTGACTCATCATTAATCGGAGCATATCTAATAAGGTCTGATTCGTTCTCTCAGAAACACAATTTAGGTTTTCTAGGAGAAAAGAGTTGTGATATGACTTCACACTCACTTAGATGATCACCCAATTCTTGACTCAAGTATTTTCCTCCGCGATCTAATCGAGGATCTCAATACTTCTGTCAAATCGATTCTATACTTCATTTTGGAACTCCTCAAAGGATTCCTACTCGTGTCTCTTCAAAAGAACACAACCATACTTACTGATGCCATCAATAAGTTAATTAAGTACTGAAGATTTCCTTTGGCATTAATGCTCATCAGGCCACATACATCAGTACGTGTAAGGCCCAATAAGCCTCTGGCCCTTTTCTTTAGCTCTGCTAAAGAAGCCTTAGTCATTTGGCCCATCAAGCAGAATTCTTGTCTCAAATGATTTATAATCAAATGAGCCTAAAGCCCATAACAATGGAACCTCTGAATCCGCTTCACTCTATGTGGTCAAAACGACTATGCTAAGGAAAAATTGATTTCAAGTCATCAGACTTAAACCGTTTGGTATTTATGTTATATTCTGGTGTATATTGGTTTAAGACATAAAACCCATTTATCAAAAGGGGTGCTACCATATAATATTTCATTAAGATCAAAAGAGCAAAACTTGTCTTTTATCAGAATGAAAAACATCCAAATTCTTACAAGAAAATGAAAGACATCTCTGCATAAAGCAGGTACATAGTAGCAATTACTTAATTCAAAAACCAAGCTTGAAAGGCTCCTACAAGTGGAGAATCTCTACGGCTTATGTAGCAACCATTGCTCCATACCAGTCACGCGGTTCCACTTGTCCTTTCCTCAATGTTCTACTGTTGCTTAGGCCCTGCATATTTCCAAAATATCAGTACCACAACTAGTATCCAATACATATACGTAGAACTTGAAGTAAAAACACAATACCTGAAGAAGAAGTACCATACATCTCCTTCATCTCTTGTGAATCTTCCAGGAATTTAATGCAATCTCTCTTCCAATGCCCTGACTCATCACAGTAGAAGCACTTTCTAACACCAGATGGGCCGAACTTGGGCTTATAAGATGACACAGGCTTATCCTGATTCCAAATCTGGACGGCCCTGCCTCTACCCTTGTCAACACAAGATTTCTCAAATCTTTTACCCTTTATGATGTCTTGATCTGCTATTTTGAGCATGCCATGCAGCTTAGTCAACGTCTTCGTCAAGTTATTCTTGATATATCTTTTGATAAACTTATCATAACTAGACGGCAGTGACTGCAAAATGATGTCAGTGGCCAACTCTAAGCTGACAGGACATTCCAGTTTCCCCAGGTTAGCAATGTAACCCATCATTTTAATGACATGAGGACTCACTGGAGCATCCTCTGGTAGCTTGCACCTAGTGAGAGACTTCACCATCTGGAATCTCTCAACTCGTGCCAGATCCTGAAACTTCAGTTTCAGGCTGGTGATCATCTTTATTGGCGACTCCATGTTCTCGTATTGACTCTTTAAGTCCGATACCATGGTAGCAAACATCAGACCACGCACATCTACCACATCAATATAATGCTTATTCCAAGCATCATATACTGCATTCGAGTGATTGGTCCCAAGCCTTTCTGGAAGAGCTTTCTCAAGGACATAGTCCTTACTCTCATGCTTGAGGATTAATCTCAAATTGCGATACCAATCCAGGAAATTTGATCCATTTAACTTGTCCTTCTCAAGGACGGATCGTAACGAGAAAGTAGTTTTAGACATAGGCTGAAATTTTAATAAAAGAAAATTTTAGTTATGAAGCTCAGGGAATGAGAAATCTTATCTAATAAGAAAACTCGCATTATATTCAAACAATGTTTCCTCTGTGAATATAATGATCCAAGACCCATACATCACTAAAATCTGAGTGGACGACTCATCATCACCCAGAGTTTAGTTATCTAGGTAAGCAAACCAATGCTAATTGTACCCAGTACAATTCTTTGTCGCAGATAAGATAATTCATGTCCTATCCACTCTGATGTCTCTGGGCCCAGAACTTCTGATAGCCCAGTCAAGTAAACCAATCTCTTCAGTCTTGTGATCATTGACAGTCGCACTGCAAGTCTATCAATGATCACCTGCCTTACTCATGTAGTTGTGGATACCAAGGACTCCAAGACTATCCAACAACGAAATGAGTCTTGACAGTAGACAAGATTGGGCAAGACATCAAGGTCACTTGATATTTCGTTGAGGAAACGGAACATTTAAAAGGTTAGTAAATCAATCTCTTAGGTCATGTAATTGTTGATGTCAAGCACTGCAAGACCATCAACACTACTACCTGCCTTACTCATGTAATTGTGGATACCAAGTTCTTGGCAAGACTATCACAACAACGAAATGTGCCTTGACAGTTGACCATATTGAAAACTAAACTTTGATCTAATACACATCCAATGTGTATTCGATAGGTTTAGAACACGTTTACTTCTAATTTTAATTAAGTTTTAATTGTTCTAATTCAAGTGGGTTAGGTCATTTGGTTCGGTTTCTTAATCATTTGGTTCAAAACCAAGCGATTACGGTTTGCATCCAACCTTAACAAACCCGATAACCGGTCAATCCAATTGAGCCGGTAAATGACCAACTGAACCGGTTTTAGACCAATTTAGATACCGATCAAATTCAATTCAACCGGTCCATCCAATTAAACCGATTCAATCAGTTTTGACTAATCGCGATAACCGGTCCAATCCAATTGAACCGACTTATCCAATCAAACTGATCTTAACCAATCAAATCGGTTTATACTAATCGAGATAACCAATTCAATCCAATTGAATCAATTCATCCAATTTAAACCGATCTGATCTACCTTAACCAAGCATGATAACCAGTTCAATCATATTGAACCGATCAACCAATCGCAAGGCCTGTGTCGACCGACACTTAATCTGTGTCGATCGACACAGTAGGGTATCAGGGAATTTTTAATCGAATTAAACCGACATAACCATGCGAGATAACCGTTTCAATCCCATTGAACCGATCTATCCTTTCGCACAGCCTGTGTCGATCGATGCACCCAGTGTGTCGATCGACACAGTGCGATTTCTAAATCGAAACCCAATGTTTTAATAGGCGAATTCGCGGTGCATCGACCGACACAAACTTGTGTCGATCGACACTATGCGAAAACCCTAAAATTTTAACTACACGTTTTCGCGATGCATCGACCGACACAGACTTGTGTCGATCGACACAATGCGAAAAACACAGGTTCATCATTTTTCAACAGAGTCTTAATCCGAGATTAAATTCTTGAAAACGCGATTTAACAGGCTTTTAACTAATCAAATTCATCAGTATTTGATTTAAACGCTTTAGATTCAATAGACTAAACCCTAATAGCTCTGATACCACTGTTGGATCGCCTAGGATCTAGGGTTCGTTATATTGAATCTCTTACCGATCTATTTACCTTGTTATAGCAGCGGAATGATTGATAAGATAAATGAGATCTCTAGAGCGCCTCAGATGCTGCGCCTCTACTGCAGTCCACACGCACACAAACTGGAATCCGCTGGGATGCTAGTGCCGGTGATCGGATCTCCTGGGATGCTATGAGTTTCTTTGTCTCTGCTTTCTCTCTGAAAAGCGACACTGACGGCCAGGGTTCAGGTCGATCATATAAGACTTTATATATCAACATGGGATGACAGAAAACGACCGTCGGATCCAACCCAACTCGTTTAAATCATTAACTCGAAACGTCTGTCTCGAGGCCCAATATGCATCGAACAGTGTCGATCGACACACCTCTTCAAAAACTAAATTCAATGTGTATCCAATACACATTGATCATATCATACGCCAATGATCAATCCCATACAAAGTTTATCCAGCTTGCTTAGGTGTGTGACCCTGTAGGTTCACACGATACTAGAAATGAGTTACAACTCATTTGTCATAAGCGGTTTCTAGCAAAACATTACGACTACCCAGTATCACATGAATTGTCCGATCTCGACAATACAACTATCTTTAGAGTAAGTACAATGTGATTTCAGGACACAATCCCAACAGGGATTGGTGGCAGTGTTGATGTCAGTGAGTTTGAGGACGCTCATTTGGTAGCAGACGCCAACATGGGAACTATTTTTGCTCATCATTTGGAAACCTTGAAGGCTACGAAGCCTTTCACTGGGAAGGCAGTGAAGATAGAGACAGTCGGGAATCTCCTAACTCCCATCTTCGACCACTTTGTGATTGACATGAGTCAGATGAGCATTTGCACCAAGAAGTCCTTGATGGACTTTACACATCTGAAGATCAGTCAATGGATCAAGGGAGACACTACTGGGAGACAGTTCTTGTGGCGTTTCCATGACATATCTGGCGTAGAGCGCCTATTTCCCCTCCCAGCGACCGAGCTTACATGCAACACAGATGATCCTCTCTCACTCACTTTTCAGCCCATTGTGGAGCTTTGTAGGGCTGTCCCGCGACGATCCACTGTACTTAGAGGTGCATTTTCAGGAGTTGATGCCTCTGCTGATGAGCATGAGGCTATCCCTGCTGATACACATGAGACCTATGGGTTTCCCAAGCTTCCAGGACCAGCAGAAGACATGCCACCGGGGCAGTTTCAGAAGTGAGCAGCATCTGTTCTCAAGGGCATCTGAAAGAAGGTCCACAGCATTTCTTGTCAGCGCTCCCAGCACGTGCACCACCCGCATCCACGACGTCGCGCACCAGCGCAAGCACCTGTCCATGTGAGCTCAGAGGATGAGGAGATAGAGGAGGTTGCTGACTCCGAGGTGACGGATGATGGAGACTCTCTAGTCTTCTAGACACTTGCTGCCGATTCTGCGTTTGTTTTTCTTTTTCCTTTTTTTGAGTCATTTTGATGTTTCTTTTGAGTCAGTCTGTCAGTCTTGTGAGAAATTGAGTGCTAACTCATGATCTTAACCACAGACGCATCTCACACTCTGCGTATGGTACCACGAGCTCTATGTCGGGCGACACTAATCTTAGTGTCGGTCGACATCGGCCGTGTTCAGGTTCGGATTTTCTGCTCAATGACTCTTTGGTTCTAATTTGATTTCTCCCGATCTCATACTATGATTGCACTGGGGACAGTGCAGTCTAAGTGTGGGGGAGGTGGCTACTGACATTGTGTTTTGTTTTCTTAGAGTCAGTCCCTTGTTTTTAGTTATTTTTAGAATTGTTTTATTGAGTCAAAATATGTATGAATCTATGATTTTTCGAGGAAATTTTTCGTTGGAACAGGAACTAAGTGACCATTGGACATACTTGCAGTAATTCTATGAATATTAGAAAACCCCAAACAGATCAACTTATCCAGGACACCCATATCTAACCAGGTATTCAGAGGATCCATCACTAACTTCACCTCTAAACTTGACTTGATTTTCTTACTTAGGGGCTTGAGATCTGTGGATCGGATTCCTCTGATGTACTTGACACAGCCTGTGATCTTGTTTGAGTATGTTTCCTGATTTTCCCCTATAAAAAAAGGAGATTAAAACCGAGGATAAGCTAGTAGCTTCGAAGTGGTCACGGGAGTGGTAGAGACCCCTATTACCTCCTGTATATCCATGGAAAGATCCAAAGTTAAACCCCAAGTGGAAAGGGAAGAGCACTGATAGAAAAAATAAAATGATACCAGTGGGGAAAAATCAATGCTAAGGGAGAAAGGGAAAAGAAAGGAACCAGAAACCGACAGTTTGGTAGTCAGTACTGACTGAGTTGAGTCCATGTGTTCTCTGATAAAAACTCCCTCTGTAAGACCGCACCTAATTGTATACATAGGTTAGTGTGGTGAACTTGATTGTGGAGTTTACTTGGGACAGTTGCTAAGTGTGGGGGAAGTATATTGTGGTCTTGACATCTACATGAAAGTTTTCAGTGGCTTACTTAGTGAATGTGAACGCGAAAGTTCCTAGCACGAAATGAGTTTCTGATTTTTCACACCTCTTTCTTATGCTTTAGTTCTTTTACTTGCTTGAGGGCAAGCAAGAGCTAAGTGTGGGGGAGTTGATATATCATGATTTTCTAGGTTTTCAACCATGATATAGTTGTGTATATTGAGTCTTTAACCTGTTTTTTCGAGTCTATTGAGTCTTCTACATGTAGGCTTGTGTTTGGAGCAAAGAAAGGGATTATAGGACGTTTCTGGCGATTTGTGCAAGGAGCTGAAGTTGGTGTCTCGGCCACGACTGGATGTCGACCGACACTGACCTGTCGACACTGAGCGCGAGAGAAGCTATACGCCGAGTTGAGACAAGTTTTGAAGAATTGCATAAAGACCCCGAAGTTTCCCTTAATTCTAATCTAGCCCCAAAATAAGTTTAGGATTTTTAATTAGGTTTTCAGACTCATTATTCATTTTTATCTTGTTCTTACTTTGTTTTTGCCTTTGGAGATTGAGAGATTTGCTAAGGGGCTGATTCTTGCTATTTGTAACCTTTGAGAGAAGGATTTCAAACCGCTCTATCTTATCTATTCAGTCTTTTTTTTTTCTATTCATGATGTGTTGTTTAACCGATAATATGTCTAAGTAGTAACCTAGTTAGATTTAGGAATTCTCATAAGGGTTTTATGCATGTTTAGATAACTTATTTATTAGGATTCACAATCTGTTCGTTCATCACCTAAATTGCGTTTAATACTGAATTCTGGACTGATCACCTAGGATTTAGATCTAAGATAATTAACTTAGCATGAGAGTGTGAGATAATCTGAATAAACTTAGTGTGAGCAATTTGACTAGATACAAAGAGATTTGGTTTAGGAGAATTGTGAACCGATAGAACCTGTTCTTAATGCTTGTTTAGAACTCTAGGATCACAAAGAGATTTGGATCACTAGGTTGCTAGATATAGAAATAATCTCATCGAGGTTGGATTGTTTAACATTGTGTTTCTAGTTCTTGAACCTGTGTTTAATCTGAATCCGGTTAGTTAAGTATCTGACATTGCATAATTCCCGAGAAGTTCCTAAGTCTGGCGCCTTTCTCCTATTGAAAACACTTCTTTGTTTACTTGCTTTCGTTTACTGCTTTCTTCTGATTGATTTAGCTTAACTTGAGAACATACAATATATCGTGTGAGTCGTGAGTCCTTGTGGATTCGATACCCCAAGTACTACATTCCCATCACTGTGCACTTGCAGTTGAATAGGGATAAAACTTTGAGCCTATCAAGTTTTTTGCATACATAAAAAGACTAGTCAAAGAAGCTTGATGATGCTTTATTTGCATACATAACGGCTTTTAAGACACCTATTGGGACAACGCCATTCAACTTTCTGTATAGAAAGTCATGTCACCTACCGGTGGAATTGGAATATAAGGCCTTATGGGCGGTGAAGCTGCAACATTTTGACGTAAAAACCGCAGCGGAAAAACGTCTTATTCAAATCCACGAGCTATATTAGATCCGGTTAAATGGATACGAGAGCTCGAAAATCTACAAAGAAAGGACTAAGGCATATTACGACAAAAGATCGTCAAGAAAGAGATAAAGGCCGGGGATCAAGTACTACTCTACAACTCATGGTTGAAGTTGTTTCCCGGGTAGCTGAAGTCTAGATTGTCCGAGCCTTTCACGATCAAGGAGGTGAAACCTTATGGGGCAGTTGTGCTATTGATAAAGATGGACGTGAAAACTGACAGTAAATGGGCAACATCTCAAGGCCTATTCAGCCTCCGATTCTATAGAAGAAGAAACTTTGGTTCTTCCCACGGACCCGACCTCAACATGAAAACAGTAAGAAAGTCAAGCTCGAGACTTAAAACAAGC
The DNA here is from genome assembly GCA_030180135.1 of Orychophragmus violaceus. NCBI lineage: Eukaryota > Viridiplantae > Streptophyta > Magnoliopsida > Brassicales > Brassicaceae > Orychophragmus > Orychophragmus violaceus. The sequence continues at coordinate 83,803,001 of CM058232.1, read as the reverse complement.
GCACTTGGGAGGTAATCCCATAATATCCCTTGTATAACTTCTTGCTTTTTTATGCGTGTTTTATGTGTGTTTCACGTGTGTTTTAGTGTTTTGTGTGGTTTGTGCAGTAAGAAGGAAGCAAAAATGAAGTTTAGGGGAAATTTCTAAAACAGAGCAACCTCGAAGCGGACTAGGAAAGTCGCCGGGAGAGAAAATTGGTAGCAGATTCAAATAGCAGGTTCCATACCTGGAGGTTGATCAACGTCATGAGAAATCCGCTGGGAAAAAGAGACCCGAAACGGGTTGATACAGCGGTTTCACAAACTCGTTCCAGCCCAAAATTGTCATTATAATGCCAAAAAGCCGTGAAGGTCCACGAGATGTAAAGCGGGATCCGAATCCTGCTGGGAAAAATTTAAGGCGCGCAGAGGGTTAGTATAGCGGCTTGCCCATCCCACTACGAGTCCGAACGAACAATATTTGGAGAAAAAACCGTAAGGTCCTACGACATCCGCATCGACATTTGCATCTTGCTCAGGGTAAGAAAACCCATAGTGGGTTAATACATCGGCATTGTTAACCCGGTCCAGGTACGTTGACACGTTTATATATAAAAAAGAATTTAACCAGAGTTTTGCCAACCTTATCCATCTCTCTCTCTCTCTCTCTCTCTCTCTCTATCTCTCTCTCTCTCTCACTATCTCTCTCTCTCTCTCTCTCTCTCTCTCTCTCTCTCTCTCTCTCTTCTCTCTCTCTCTCTCTCTCTCTCTCTCTCTCTCTCTCTCTGTCTCTCTCTTCCCAAAATCGATTTTCACAATTCACTTTGAAGAAAACAAAGCAAAATCATCTTCAAAACTCAAAACCAGATTTCTCTCTAAGTATCAGTCTGTTTTTAGTTATTATTCTTGCTAAATCTGCAATTTTGAATTCTATTTAAGTTACCATCACATTCTGTCACAACATCTTATGAAATCACCAACATATGGCTCCAAAACCTCTTTTTCTTCATGGGTAAAAACCCAGATTTTAAATCTTTTTTCTGATGATTGCGTTCATATACATGCTCTTTGGTGATTATATATATGCCCCTATACCTTCCATTTGTCGAACGCATGAATAGATTTTGTTGAATTTGAGTTTCAAAAATTAGGGTTCTTCATATGAATTTTTTTTTGGGGGGGGGGGGGGGGGGGGGGGGGGGGGGGGGAACGTGAGGATGATCGATTCATTGGCTATTCTTGAATGTTTGGATTATATTTGGAAGATACTAACATGTTTCATTGGCATTTGAATAGAAAGTTTATATGAAAAGACATGTTATGAATAAAAAATGAGAAATAGGGAATTTGTTGGCTT